>JAWDGP010001659.1:5000-12500 GCA_033675545.1 Elysia crispata | reverse complement strand
TAGGAGAGGTCTAGATTGACAAATAGGCAGCATGAAAAGGAAAGCTGCGGTATTTAATTTTAATTTCATAGCAAGAGTTAGGATGTCATAAGAGAGTGAGACGGGTGTGTGTGTGTGGGGAGGGGGGGGGGGGTTGTGGGGGAACAGATAGACAGACACACACCAGGAGAGAGGGCCATGCAGGTAGAGATAGAGAGGAGCATATAGGCAGAAAAAGAAGGTAAAGAGAGGAAGCTAGAGACAGAGATGTAGAGGTAGGCAGAAACAGAAAAACAGAGACGGAGAGAGGGAGAGAAAAAGACAAAAAGACAGACATATAAATGTAGACGTAAAGAGAGTGGAAGAGAAAACAGAGAGAGAGAGAGAGAGAGAGAGAGAGGGGGGGGGGGGAGAGAGAGAGTAATGAAATGTTACATGGAGACAGCAAGCTTTTGGCCATTTCCAGTAGAGGGTAAGGCGTGGATTTAAGTAGGTCAAATGACACATCCCCGTGTCCTGTTTACTTCTCTCCTCCCCTTTAGCCCTTCGCCTTGTGACTGTGTGCCGTGTGGCTGTGTAACAGTGTGTGAAGAGAGAGGAATGTCACATTCCAGGAAAGCCGATAAAGAATGACCTGCGTCCACTATCTCCGGACAGGTACTGGTCACTACTAGATAGATCTAGATCTAGTGGGTATTGCGAGTGACCCTTCCTCTTGTTGACGGTGGTCCAGTTTTCCAGTCAGGGATCAGTGTCTAGTCCTCTTCTGGGGAAGGACGTGCTCTGTTTAGCCCAAACGGTGGCAATGATGGAGAGACTTCAAAACCAGGATGATTGTATTGGGCAATTGGAGGGAGGGCTCGAATTCAGAACTTGTATTTTAATTTGCTGAGTTAACTTCAATCTCCTAAGTCTTTTCCAGTAACTAGCGTGAGGCTCGGGTTTGAGTCTAGTGGGTTTTTGTTTGTTTTTTTTGTTTTGTTGTTTGTTGTTTTTTTTTGTTTCTGTTTTTTTTTTTTTTAATGGAGTCTCTCTATGAGTCTAGTAGTTCTAATTTAAACATATTTATTCTTTGTCTCACAAGTATCGTGTTCAGTATTTGCTGGAAGGGGTTCGAATCCAGACACGCCGCCGATATTGTTGAACAAGGCCGTCTTTGTGGGCCAGAAGGTTTGGTGTTGAGTGAGTGTGGGGTCTCAACAAGTCAGCTCCGATCTACCAAGTAGCGGTATAACAAACACTTATTGAGTGTTCAAAAGAGTAGTCATGTGTTATCACAAGCATGCTAGTTATTATTTCCTTAAGTTTATTTTGGCTGGTAGAAATGGACCGTTGGGTAAATGAATGGATCACTGTGGAAAGTACATGAGATCAGATAAATGAATACAGAGAATAATAAAAGGCGTGGGTTTATGGAGCAGGAAAGTGACAGAAGTTATATTGGGCAGATGACTGGTCTGAACACTGGCAACATGGTCCCAGAGATAACGATAAATAACACTCCATACAGTCGAAACTTGCCTGATGGTCTAGTTCATATTTCTTGTTTTCACAGCTGTCGAATTTCATCTCTCATTTCTTTTTTTTTTTTTTTTTACCAACAAAATAATTTGAGAGAAGAAAAACCGAACAACCACTAAGGCCCAGAAAGCAAGCTAAATATTGGAATGCTCAACACTACGCTAGGAACACACTACAATGCGTTGAGTAAGACTGGACAAGCTAAATATTGGAATGCTCAACACTACGCTAGGAACACACTACAATGCGTTGAGTAAGACTGGACAAGCTAAATATTGGAATGTCGAACACTAAGCTAGGAACACACTACAATGCGTTGAGTAAGACTGGATAAGCTAAATATTGGAATGCTCAACACTACGCTAGGAACACACTACAATGCGTTGAGTAAGACTGGACAAGCTAAATATTGGAATGCTCAACACTACGCTAGGAACACACTACAATGCGTTGAGTAAGACTGGACAAGCTAAACATTAGAATGTCGAACACTACGCTAGGAACACACTACAATGCGTTGAGTAAGACTGGACAAGCTAAATATTAGAATGTCGAACACTACGCTAGGAACACACTACAATGCGTTGAGTAAGACTGGACAAGCTAAATATTGGAATGCTCAACACTACGCTAGGAACACACTACAATGCGTTGAGTAAGACTGGACAAGCTAAATATTGGAATGCTCAACACTACGCTAGGAACACACTACAATGCGTTGAGTAAGACTGGACAAGCTAAATATTGGAATGCTCAACACTAAGCTAGGAACACACTACAATGCGTTGAGTAAGACTGGACAAGCTAAATATTGGAATGCTCAACACTAAGCTAGGAACACACTACAATGCGTTGAGTAAGACTGGACAAGCTAAATATTGGAATGCTCAACACTACGCTAGGAACACACTACAATGCGTTGAGTAAGACTGGACAAGCTAAATATTGGAATGCTCAACACTACGCTAGGAACACACTACAATGCGTTGAGTAAGACTGGACAAGCTAAATATTGGAATGCTCAACACTACGCTAGGAACACACTACAATGCGTTGAGTAAGACTGGACAAGCTAAATATTGGAATGCTCAACACTACGCTAGGAACACACTACAATGCGTTGAGTAAGACTGGACAAGCTAAATATTGGAATGCTCGAACACTACGCTAGGAACACTACAATGCGTTGAGTAAGACTGGACAAGCTAAATATTGGAATGTCGAACACTACGCTAGGAACACACTACAATGCGTTGAGTAAGACTGGACAAGCTAAATATTGGAATGCTCAACACTACGCTAGGAACACACTACAATGCGTTGAGTAAGACTGGACAAGCTAAATATTGGAATGCTCAACACTACGCTAGGAACACACTACAATGCGTTGAGTAAGACTGGACAAGCTAAATATTGGAATGCTCAACACTACGCTAGGAACACACTACAATGCGTTGAGTAAGACTGGACAAGCTAAATATTGGAATGTCGAACACTACGCTAGGAACACACTACAATGCGTTGAGTAAGACTGGACAAGCTAAATATTGGAATGTCGAACACTACGCTAGGAACACACTACAATGCGTTGAGTAAGACTGGACAAGCTAAATATTGGAATGTCGAACACTACGCTAGGAACACACTACAATGCGTTGAGTAAGACTGGACAAGCTAAATATTGGAATGCTCAACACTACGCTAGGAACACACTACAATGCGTTGAGTAAGACTGGACAAGCTAAATATTGGAATGTCGAACACTACGCTAGGAACACACTACAATGCGTTGAGTAAGACTGGACAAGCTAAATATTGGAATGTCGAACACTACGCTAGGAACACACTACAATGCGTTGAGTAAGACTGGACAAGCTAAATATTGGAATGTCGAACACTACGCTAGGAACACACTACAATGCGTTGAGTAAGACTGGACAAGCTAAATATTGGAATGTCGAACACTACGCTAGGAACACACTACAATGCGTTGAGTAAGACTGGACAAGCTAAATATTGGAATGTCGAACACTACGCTAGGAACACACTACAACACGTTGAGTATCTCTCTCTCTCTCTCCCTCTCTCTCTCTCTCTCTCTCTCTCTCTTTCTTTCTTTCTAAACATGAGAATGTCCAACACTACGCTAGGAACACATTACAATACGTTGAGTAAGACTGGACAAGCTAAACATTAGAATGTCCAACACTACGCTAGGAACACATTACAATACGTTGAGTAAGACTGGACAAGCTAAACAGGAGAATGTCCAACACTACGCTAGGAACACATTACAATACGTTGAATAAGACTGGATAAGCTAAACATGAGAATGCCCAACACTACGCTAGGAACACATTACAATACGTTGAATAAGACTGGATAAGCTAAACATGAGAATGCCCAACACTACTCTAGGAACACATTACAATACGTTGAGTAAGACTGGACAAGCTAAACATTAGAATGTCCAACACTACTCTAGGAACACATTACAATACGTTGAGTAAGACTGGACTAGTCATAGCATGTTGGATTCTTCACCACCTCCTTCCCTCTCCCTTCCTTTCCAAAACCCCTTCGCCCGTGACTAAAGGTCGAGAATCCACCCAACGCAGATGTCCTTATAGAACTTTAACACCCCGGAAGTTTATTAAAGAATCACAGTAATACCCAGAGAGCTTTAACAGCTTGGAGCGGATATAAATGTTTATAAAGTGGTTTAGAAGCTTAGCTGTGCTGGGGAAACAGGTTACTCTCTCTCTCTCTCTCTCTCTCTCTCTCTCTCTATATATATATATATATATATATATATATATATATATATATATATATATATAAAACAATATCGCAAAAGCTTCACACACCATATAGGAACGTCAAAACCGGAAAGATTTAGATCTAAACTCGCCGCAACACTGAGACATTTAGCAATGACTCTTGACTTTTATTTTCATGATCATTACAATTACTGTATACGTACTAGTCGGAAACTGTGCATCATGACAGCCACAGAGACAGCAACGCAATACGTTTCCTCCTATACTCTCTTGCTAGCTCAGTAGCGTGTGCGCTGGACTGGAAAAAAAAATAGAGTTGGTCCCTGGACCTGATCTCGGCGAAAACATCTGGCTTTGCCTGTCATCCATGCCCAGGCGACCTAAGGAAAAGGCAAGCAGGTCGCAAATTATTATACCACTTCCTACTAGACGGCATTATTTTACTTGTATAAAAACGTTTACACCCCCCCCCCCCTCTTGTTCCCCGCCACTCAACCCCTCCATAGTATCACTAGGACTTACATTAACCTGTCACCCTCTTCCCCGTCCTCCCACTTCCAACGCCATCACCTCCAAAACACAAACAGAGACACTCACACACAATCATTCGTAACAAATGCTCCCCCCGTTTAACAAGCCCATGATTTCCTTGAATGTTGATGATCATCATGAAAAAAAAAAACCCATCTTGCAGGTTCCAAAACTTCCACAATACCGCCTATTATTTTCATTCTTCCCCTAGATATCTTTTTATCAAAAGTATATCATTGGTATCACTCTGCATAGCTTGACCAGTGGTCAGTGACCTCATGATTTCAGTGAGAACGCTGTGAGAGCACCGAGCTCTACAGAGCGCGTCCGACAGTCTGTACCAGTACAGATGGTACTGGTCTGTACTCAGTTGATGACCAACATCAGCGAGCGGTCAGCTGGAGATCAAAAGGAACCGTCTCCACGGCGAGTACTGATTACACTTGATCAGGCTTGACCTGACCTGATCTGACTTGACTTGGTTGGACTTGGATAGACCTCGCAGGAGACATGATACACCGCAGGCGTAATGATTCATTGTTTTAATAGCTTGTGATTTGCAAAGGGAAACACACACACACACACACACAAACACTGGAGGACTTCTGGAGAATGATTAACTTGGTGTAATACAGAAGCGATTAGAATGATGATGATGATGAGGGGGAGGATGAGGATGACGATAATAATATAATATAATATAACAATACTACTACTACTACTACTACTACTACTACTACTACTACTACTACTACTACTACTACTACTACTACTACTAATGATAATAATAATAACGATGATGATGATGATGATGATGATGATAATAATAATAATAATAATAATAATAATAATAATAATAATAATAATAATAATAATAATAATAATAATAATAATAATAATAATAATAAACATATTTTTTTCTCAAATCCATACTTCTTCCTTAATGTTTCTCCAGCTTCATCATGACTGAGCAAGAATAGAATAACGTCTAGAGGCTTTATACTCGTATCTCATCTTTTTTTATTGTTTTTCTTTATTTAATCTTTTTTATATTCTGCTTTGTCCCGTCTAAGAATGTGAGAACCTTACAGAAGATGGCGCGCTTCAAAAGACCAGCGCTTGACAGTTCCAACATGAACGATCCAGGCATCAAACATTTTGTAAACAAAAGAAGTAAAGTACATGTACACACACCCTCTGGTGTTGACACCCAATAGAAGTTTTTAGAAAAAGCTGTAGACCTGAACTATTGTCCTGACATTCCGTGTTGATCATCTTCTTGGTTTTGTCCTGGAGTGCGGACCATGACAGCGTCAGACGATACGATGGTAGATCTACAGTTACCTGGAGCGAGCGAGCGCCACCTTCACTAAGGTCTAAGCGTCATCGGCGTCACACATCTCGCCATGTTCAACCAAAGGAGCAAGGCCGTGTAGTGGCCTGGGGTGATTTTAATGGTGAATCCAGTCACAAGAAGGGTCTGAGACCGCAACATTTAAGGGGATAAGCTATATCAATCAATTCATCAGTGTGTAAATCAATCTCGCCCAGGTGGGAAATCACATGTATGGTAGTTCCGCCGGAATCTGTGAGAAAGATGGTTGTGTGGAGAAACTACACAGAGCGGAGCTGTCACTTTATTCTCCTAGGGTAGAGGTGATCGTTTCAGTATCTGAGTCGACTGGTTCTCTAGTTTGGCGGGGTGGGAAAATGTGTGAGTTTTAGATTATCTGGTTATGGTGGCTTGGTGGCCCAGTGGTAGATAGTCTGCTGTTTGGATGCAGGGGCTCGGAGCCTGGGTGTGCTTGTTAAGGTGTTGGATCGTTGTGTTTTCCGTCGAGTCCTTCGATGAGCTTAGATGTAAACAGGATAGTTGGTTCATTGGGAAAGCAAGTTCCGAACAAAATATAACGCGCTGTCCTCAAGCTCATGATCTTTAAGTATCCGTTGATAGTGAGAAAGGTGAAGTGGTTGGTACTGACCTGCCATAGAACTAATACAGTCTGCGGGTTTAATGATGTGTAATAACTGAATATTTTTATTTTTACCATTCTCTCTCTCTCTCTCTCTCTCTCTCTCTCTCTCTCTCTCTCTCTCTCTCTGTCTCTCTCTCTGTCTCTCTCTCTCTCTATTTCTCTGTCTCTGTCTCTCTCTTTCTCTGTCTCTCTCTGTCTCTCTGTTCTCTCTGTCTCTCTCTCTGTCTCTCTCTCTCTCTCTCTCTCTCTCTCTCTCTCTCTCTCTCTCTCTCTCTCTCCCTCTCTAATATGCCATTTTATCCTTTACCTACCAGACAAGCCTTAGTAAGAAGGAAACCTCCCACACCAAGATGATATATTATTTATACTTATGAGCTTTGAAAACCGATCTCAACTCATTTTTTGTATGTACCGAGACTTATGAGATATTAAAAAAAAACGGATAATATATTCGCCTGGAGCAGTTTTGCTCTCTGTAACGTTTCGTCGCTTAAGTTTCGAAAGGAATCTAAGTCGGAGAAAAACTGTGTGCACATAATGGGCATTGTCGCATTATTGAGTTTCGTGTTTGACGAGTGGATAAAGTAAATACGGTGACGTTCAATTTTCTTTATGCGCCAAGCACGTAAAAGTTTTTCCTTTCGTCAAGTTTTAGACCTAGAGGGAGCATGTTGAAAAGGGCGTAGCTGAAACAGTGGGAATACAAAGAAACA
>JAWDGP010001658.1:520000-633196 GCA_033675545.1 Elysia crispata | reverse complement strand
TCTTAAGCCAGAAGTAGAGTACAGTTCAAATAAAGTTGATTTTTGGAATTTTCATAAAACAAAGCTTAACAGGGCATTTGTTCTGCAAGAGTCTTTAAAGACGAAAAGGTTAGCGAGGTAGTGATTTAGAAATTGCCATACACGGCTATAAATTTCAGCGCAGATGAAACGTTTAAAATCAATTGATTTTTTTTTTTATTTTTAGTTTCCCTTAGTTCTTGGGTTAAATGCTTGGTAACTTGCAGAGTTTAACCTTTGCCATTGTTTACATATTCTCAGATAACACTTTCACTTTTTATGCGTGTGTCATTCTTTAAATATCATATTATCTTCATTTTGTGACTCGTTACAGATTTGAATTCTAAAATCTATGATGAATCTGCGACACTTAAAACGTGGAATTATGGATCAATTTAAAGAGTCAAACCATTGAAAAATAATTACACCTTTAGAAATGAATTAGTTCATTTAAAAATTAGGAGAAAAAAAACATGGACATCATTCTGCATGATGATCCTTGATTTCAGATGTCTGTTTAGATAAATTTACGACCGATGAAAAGTGATCAAATATATCAAAGAAACGATCGAACAATTCTCATTTGATCTTGCTTAAAGTAATTTTATATTCCTTTCTTTAAAGAAAACACTGCATTTCAAGTTGAAACAATAACAACAATTATAATAAATCAACAACAACAACAACACCACCACCACCACCACCACCACCAACAACAACAACAACAACAACAATGATAATAATAATAATAATAACAATAATAATAATAATAATAATAATAATAATAATAATAATAATAATAATAATAATAATAATAATAATAATGATGATGATGATGAAAAATCAAAATAATAATAATAACAACAACAACAACAACAATCAAGCGGTAAGAGTAGAAATCTAAATGCCTGATAAAAAAGATACCTGGCGTCGTCAGTTTTGGATTGGATTTTCTTATTAGCTATTAACCTGTATAGCTAGGTGATGTGTGGCAAGTATACTTCAATAAATTTACATGGCCTTTTTCGTTAATCTGGTTTTTGTCTTTTCATGGTCAAATAATACTTTTGTATAAGAAAATCATGATGTTTCTGTTTTCTTAAAAAAATCCAATCTTTGGCTGTCGTATTTCATAAAATATTGATGTGAAATTTCCATCTAATTTTTTTAATCTATTGTAATTCTCTGAATATGACAAAAAATCAGCCAATTCTATACTTTTCAAATCTCTTTTAAGATCTTGAAAACGCTTAATAGCAAGCAATGGATTCCCGCAAAATGAAAAAAAATGTCTAAAAGTATACAGCCTTTACAAAATTTATAGCTACACGTTCGATTAAACCTAACTTATAATGAATGTTTAAGAGGATCTATAAATAGATCTGGATTGTACAAAACTAGGTAACTGATCCTATTTACACAAGCGAGTGGCATGAAGAGATCTAGTTTTTAGTAACTCTGGGAAGATCTTTGTAGAATATATAACTTATGTCATTTTATACCGCCATCTAAGCAGAGTAAGAGTTTAAATAACATTTCACAAACCTCACTAAGCAAAGTATTTCCTAAATTTTCAACAACTGTGAAATTAATATAACAGGAATTATTCTTAGAGGCTTACAGGTATTTCTTTTTTCGTCGAATTATATAAGTATTTTTACGTAGAATATAATATGCTTGCTTTTATTTTGTTATTCAACATATTGTTTTCACAGGAGAACCTGGTTTGTTGTTATCGAAAGTCCCAGATCATCTCCTGAACAAAAAACTGTATAAAGCTCCTTCACGAGAAACCGAGAAAAAACTGATTCGGGATGTTTTTGTTCCTGGAGATATTTACATGAACTATGGAGATTCTTTTGTCTTAGACAAGGAATACTTTATTTACTTTCATGACAGATTGGGGGATACATTCAGGTTTGTACTTTCTACCGAAACCAATCAAAAGTAGTCATGACCATTTCTATCACCTGTAAATAAGCTATAAAAATAAAAAAAAAACTGTTCATCGTTTTTCAAGATGACTCTCACCTGTTTTTGATTTTTTTAAATCTTTACTTGCCAATTATATAATTTAAGTCAGCATTTGTTTTACCTACTTGAATACACAATGCTGTTGGAAAATATTTTTTATGACTTTATACCCCTTTTTGCCCAATGAGATATTCAAAATGTAGAATGGAAATAAATTACAAAAGACAATTAAAATCATATATTAGGATTAATCGAATTTCCTGATATTTGTCTGCTTTTGTGGATATTCAGTGGATTTTTTTTTTCATTTGAAAAAAACTTAATAGAATTATGAAAAGATAAAGCAAGAGATACAGGATGTTATTAAAAAAAAAAAAACAAAAACAAAAAAACATATTTAAATAGTATTTCATTGTCTTTTCACGGTGCGGTAAAATTTCTAGACAATGTCATTTAAACTATAACCTTTGCTTTAAAAAAATTTAGGTGGAAAGGAGAGAATGTATCAACAAAACAAGTTGCGGATATACTTGGCTTACTGCCCTTCATCGAGGATGCAAGCGTTTATGGGGTTCCCATACCAGGTACTTTACTGCACTAAGAATATTGAACAGTGAATCATTAGTAAAACAAAAAAATTAATGCCTTCTGTACCAACATTTTCCCACTACTTCGTTCTTTCGCACCCCATCCCAAGTCCAACCCCTTCCCCCACCCACCGCCACCCCGATTATCTCTTTTTCTCTATCTGTGTCTGTCACTCTCTAAATATATCATATTCTTTATGTGTATATATTATTTATCTTTCCATCTATCTAACAGCCTGTCTGTCAGTTTATCTATCTGTATATATATATATATATATATACATACATACTGCTACTCTACCTATATGCGGAGTATGTGTTAAAGCAGGCTATATTGTCAGTTAGTCAAAGTGCTGCTCTACCTTATGCGAAGATGGTGTGTTAAGGCAAGCTGCACCGTCAGTCAGGAAGGCTACACTGTCAGTCAGTCAGGCTGCTACTCTACCTATATGCGGAGTATGTGTTAAAGCAGGCTATATTGTCAGTCAGTCAAAGTGCTGCTCTACCTTTTGTGTAGATGGTGTGTTAAGGCAGGCTGAAATGTTAACGAAGCTGAATAACAGCTTCTCTACAACCTCTTGTGTATGGATCGTTTGCTCTGGTCGGTCATGCTGCCCATTAACTCATGTCCTTTTGATTTATGTGCTAATACCAGATAACTAACTTTTCTAACCCTTTCTTATTCTCCTCTCAAGTAGACAAAGTCTAAATGAAGACATTTTTGGAAGAAATCATTTTGCATCATTATGGTTTTGTTTCTCTGTGTCCAAAAATAGTTATGTCATATGATGAGTTCTTCTGTACGTATTTCTTTTTAACATTTGCATTGAACTATCATTAGTTTATTTCTTAGAAGAAAAGAATGACTATTCAGTAATTTGGATATTAAAAAAACTATCTATTTATCTTGCAATACATCCAACTCACTTTTCCAAGAGCCTGACATGTTTGGTAAGTATGTTCCTGTTTTAGCTACTTTTCTTTTCGTTCATTATTTTAGTTATGTGAAGCTTGTTTGTGTATAGGAACGTAACAAATACATGTATTGATCCTTTGACTTTTTTTTCAGGTCACGATGGAAAGGCAGGAATGGCCGCCATTACTCTGAATTCAAACACAAAGTTAGACAACAAAGAGTTGCAGGAATTGTATGCATATGTCAGCAAAGAGCTTCCGTCTTACGCAAGGCCTCTCTTTATAAGACACATTCCAATGCAAATTCTCACTGGTACTTTCAAGAACAAGAAAGGGGACCTGACCAAAGAGGGTTATGATCTGGACATAGTGAAGGATCCATTGTATTTCTTAGATCATGAAAACAAAGCTTACAGTCCCTTGACAAAAATCAAATTGGTGAAAGTCATGAAGTCAAAACTGTAAATTGACACTAACGGGCTTCGAACTTATTTCTGTTTGGGCATCTTCTTTTTATTATTATTTCTACACAATAATATTTAATTCATATGTGATCTTTGCAAGGTATCTGTTAGCCAATGGAGCCAATTTGATACCACACTAGAACGCTTTATATATAGAGAGATGGTATTTGTCACTCAATTACACTTCACTATTGATCTCATTAAAAACACGACTAGAATGGATAAACAAAGTCTCCCCCCCCCCTCTCTCTATCTCCCTCTCTCTCTCTCTCTTTCTATCTCTTAAATTAAAAATGAATTATTTTAACTGGTAGTTCATTTACTGTAGGTCTTTAAGAAGTTTGAGTTTATATCTCATACCTTTTTAATGATTTCTCTGTGTCTCTTTAAAGTGCTAAATCGATAAACATGTAACCTTGACTCGCAGTAGAAACTCAAAGCTTTAAGATTGTCAGATCCCAAACTGATTCAAGATTCTTTAGGTTTCTACACACCTTAAGGTCCTCAAATCTGCAGATGGTTTCACATTTCTAAAAATCTTCCATTTTAGAAGATTCCTAGACTTAATAACTATTGGAAAATTTGAAAAAAGGAAAATACAAAGTAACGTTGATAGTTCACACGACTAAAATTACCTTTGTGTGTAGCAATCTTATTTTATTAAGCGTTTTACCTACTTCTATTCTTTGATGTTCTTCATTAAAGCATATTTCATGTCCGAAAGTTACACACTTTAGTCCCCTGTAGCTTTACTCTATGTTGCATTCCTCAAGGTAGAGTTCAACCAACCAGAAATAAAAAAATATAGCCCCTTTATCCATCTTTACAAGAATGGCATTTACTTTATTATGAAGTAACTGATTTTTAGTGGCAAGGACAACACAAAGCGCAGATTTAGATCTAGTGCGGGCAATGTTTGAGATGTGCTCTCATTTTGTCCTTAAAAGGTTACTCCATTCACATTTCTTTTTATGATTTTGTTTCTTATAAATAATAATCCATCGAATTTAATTCATGCTTTAACATAAAAATAATATTTTAAAGTCGAAAACAGACAGAATAATACAAAAAGGCAAGGAGAAGTCTATGAGAATGAAATATGAAAAAGAAAAATATTTTTGATTAGACTAAAAGAATAAAATATGCAAGAGACATTATTTTGACTAACATAAAGAATCATGCAATAGTTATTTTTAACTCGCATTATCAAATTAAAGGTTTCAAGATTTTAAGAATCAAAATAATTATATTGCCTGAAATTTTTTTTCTTTCATTTATTAAGTGTACGGTTGCTGTTTTTTTAAAGGTATTAAAAGCTGATCTGTAGGATAGTTGATCTCATGTAAAAAAGAAAAAAAAAGTATTCCAACGCAGTTTGTGTCGTTATTGTTGTGTTTAAACGAGCTTTCGCATTGTATTCACTAGCTTGTCTTTGCTTTTTCTATTTGTTTGCCTTTTCAATTTGAAGTTGAAATATATCCAAAATATGGTTTAGCTTATGTATAGCAATGTAAAACAGGTCTTGTTTCTGTAAAGACTTTTTAAATCTAGATTCGATCTTGGTCTATCTCTAGATCAGATCTAAATTATATTCTTCAAAAGGAGGCCCAAATCACAAAAAAAAAAAACTAAAAACAGCAACAACAATTAAAAAAAAAAAAAAAAACCCGGTCACATTTTAGATCATTCAGATCGATTCTAAAATTGTTTCCTGATCCACATAAATAAGAAAGAATGAAAGCTATTGTGGGAGGGGCGGGGATGGCCCGGTAGCTTTCAATGCTCAACGATAGAGCTTAGGATCCTCCTACTGCGTAACTGAGCTGATTCATTCGGTTTTGACGTCGGGGATTTCCCAAGCGTTTCCGCTCCCACTCTTGCACACGTTGACTCATGATTGCTGGGGATCATTGAGTACAACTTTATACCTTTACCTCAAGACTTAATGACGAGAAAAGGTGGGCTTAAAGAAGTAATGAGGGGAATTAACGGAGGAATAAAGCGATTAATAAAACTATTAACTATGAAATACTATTATCATTCTTTTATCATTAAACCAAAGGTAACTATCCCACATACACCTTCCACTTTTGGAAGGTCGTCCACGACCTGTACACATTGCTAGGAAAATGGACAAAAGAGAAAATAATAAAAAAAAAAAACCCTCATGGCGAACTACAAGAAGCGACACTATGGCTGTCGTGATAACAGATTTATCTACTCCGTCAAAAGCAAGTAGACTCTTGAGTTCATACAACTTGTCATTTAAACGACATCGAGAATTCCCCAGAAGTGTGCCATGCAGGGATTGTTTCAGTCTTATCAACCTACGGGGAACCCGGATAGGTGGAGGTGACCCAGGCCGTGGTGTGACCGGCAAAAGTGTACCTAGTGGAATAAGACCACCAACTGTATCGTCCGATTCGTCGGACTGAGCAGCTATATCACCTGAGAGAGCGCGTGGACGGGAACCTGGCCTCTGAACCTCGGGCTCAGAGAAGATCTGAACGAACTCACTTTCACCATCATCTTCCTGTTCTAACTCGGATGTGGTGCCTTTGACCTCGTCCTCGTGTAACACTTGCTGGGGCATTGCCGAGATGGACCCTGGGACCCTGTTTGTCTTAACTGAGGGAAGCGCCTTCCGTGTTGCCACATTGTCAGGGCTTACGTCAGGACAGTCTTCCCTCACACTTTTCACAGGAAGCAATAGATTCCTATGGAGAGTTCCCTTTCTCCCTCCATTCACCGGCTCGACGACAAAGACTGGCGTCCTTGAATCTGGTTGCTCTTTTACGACAAAAATGTCGTCACTCCATTTATCCTGGAGCTTATGAGGACCCTCAAAAGAACAATTTCGAACCAAGACTTTGTCGCCGAGAATCAGGGCTGCTCCTCTCACACGTTTGTCATAATAATTTTTCTGACTTTCCTTTGCTTTAGAACCATTCTCCGAGCCTTAGCCCATGCCCATTCTAAGGCTTCCGTTACATTTGTGATATAATCACCTCTAGGCTCTGAACAAAGAGGAAACATGTTATCAACAGGGAGCCAAACATGAGAAAGTAGGGCGAGAATCCTGTAGAATCGCACTTAGTACTGTTATATGCCAGAACCAACATGTTAATGTAGGATGTCCAATCCTTTTTCTTATGCTCAGGAAGGGTGCCGAGCATACTGATGAGCGTTGGTTCATCCGCTCGCAGCTCCCGTTTCCCATTGGATGAAATGGTGCAGTCCTGGACTTCTCTACACCTAACAATTGACAGAGCGCACGAATCACCTTGGACTCAAAGTTAGCGCCTTGATCAGCATGTAACCGTTTTGGGATGCCGAAGTTTCTGACGAAGGTCAAGAGGGCTTCGGCTGTAGTCTTTGCGGACATGTTACGGGTGGGTACTGCCATGGCGAATCTAGTAAAATGATCCGTGATGACCAGGATATACTGCGTGCCATTTTGGGCCGAATCGACTTTAAGAAAATCGGTACATACTAGCTCTAATGGTTCTGATGTTTGAATTCCTACCAGTGGAGCTCTGTCTGGTTTTCCCTTAAATCGTACACAGCGACCACAATGGTGAACCCAGCTTTCTACATCTTTGGACATTCCTGGCCAGAAGAAGCGCGACCTTATAAGACCCAGGGTCTTCTCGTATCCTTGATGACCCATATCATTATGAAGTGCCTTACATACTGTAGGGATATATTTGGTAGGTAGTACAAGCTGAGGCTTTTCACTTTCAACCTTACGGTGCAGCAGTCCACGATAGAAACAAAATTTCTGCCAATTTTTCTTCATGATGCCGTGTTTAGCAGGATTTGGAGTCCTTTTAAGAATAGGACACTCTCGTTTTCTCATGGCAGTCATCCATACACCCATAATTTCATCCACATTTTGAGCTTGTCTCAGCTCCGTCAATGAAATGTGGGGAAAGAGAGAAGTTTCTTCTTCTGTCTTTTCAGCAAAGACGGCCATGGTTGCAGCAAATGGAACAAAGTCCACCGAACACATGGCTTGTACCGACGCGATGTCGATTCGACCAGATGGAAAGCGCGATAGAGCGTCAGTATCCTGATTAGATACACCGGGTGTGTACTCTATATCAAAGTCAAAGGCGGCTAGGGCTGCCAACCAGCGATGACCCGTGGCATCAAGCTTGGCTGTAGTCAGCACATAAGTCAGAGGGTTGTTATCAGTGCGCACCAGAAATTTTGGAGCTCCCCAAAGATAATCATTGAATTTTTCACAAAAGCTCCATTTTAAACACAAAAATTCCAACTTGTGCGCTGGATAACGTTCCTCTGACTTGGACAGAGATCTGCTCGCGTAGGCAATGACTTTCTTTGCACCATCTATTACTTGATAGAGTACTGCTCCTAAACCTACGGTGGAGGCGTCTATGTGAAGCTCGAACGGTTTTGTGAAATCGGCATAGGCCAATAATGGTGCAGCACACAGGAGATTCTTCAAGCACTGAAAACTATGTTCATATTTATCTTCCCATTCCCATTTAATCACTTTAGATGGCCCCTTATCGATCTCCTTTCGAGTTGGTGGCAGTAGGCTGTTGAGTGGCCTAGCAATTTCCGAATATTTCTCTACAAATTTCATGTAATAACCTGCAAAACCTAGAAATGAGCGAAGCTCTTTAGGGTTTTGAGGGGAAGGCCAATCTCTAACTTTGGCAATTTTCTCGGGGTCAGGCCTCACGCCATCAGCTGATATTAAGTGTCCGAGAAAACTGACCTGACTTTGAGCGAAGGCACACTTTTGAAGAGACAATTTAAGACCACAGTCCCTAAGACGCTGAAAAACCAGACTTCGGCTTAAGATTTTCTTCAGAGGTTTCAGAGAAAATGATTATGTCATCTATATAGATATACATAATACGGAGATTTAAATCCGAAAAGCAATCTTCCATCACTCTCTGGAATGTACCCGAGCTGTTGCAAAGCCCAAAGGCGAGCCTATTGTGCTCCCAAAATCAAGAGGACCCACGGTAAAGGCTGTGTAAGGCTTATGGTCTTCCCTTATCGAAATTTGATGATAGCCCGACTTAAAGTCGAGGTGGCAAAAATATTTGGCACCTCTTAGGGAGTCCAATATTTCATCCACACGGGGAAGGCAATAATTGTCCTTACGCGTTCTTGAGTTTAGAAGCCTATAGTCAACACACAGACGGAGCTTCCCATCTTTCTTACGACAGCACACAACTGGGGAGCTGAATTGAGATTTAGAAGGACGAATCACTCCACACGCCTCAAGCTGACGAAGGTGATCGCGCACCTCTTCAAACATGTGTGGTGGAATACGCCTGTAGCGCTGCTTAAACGGCTTTGGATCCTCAAGCTCTATGGTGTGCTCTACTCCGTTGTAATGACCTAAATCAAGCTCACTGCGCGCCATAATATCAGCATATTCTTTCACTAAGTTATTCAATTGTTCCTGATCATGGCTCGAAAATGCAGTGGAGCTCAAGTCTAAACTAGGGATAGGGTCATTCATGTTCTCCATTTGACATATACTGTCTGTGACCACTACTGGAGTGAGCTGAGCCACAACTGCTCCATTCTTAATTTGAACAGTATTGGTGGAACAATTGCTCAACACTATTTCATGAATATCTATGTCTCCATTATTATAGACACACAAGCTAGGCGACACGTCCACGCCCTCAGGAAGAACAGAGTCCAGGCAGGGCTCGATAAGGGCATGTGTTTTGTGATAGGACATTGACCTGTTTAGCTGCACTGGAATAACAATAGTTTTGTTGGCCTGTAAACATAATTTTTCCTGGCCAACAATTCTTATAAATGCAAGGGAGCCTCCTGTTGCTGTCAATTGGGAATCTCTAGCCTTTAGGCAATTAGGCACTAATTGCAAAGATTCCGGCAAGCTACCAGAGGTTTTCAAGCGGGAAGGAAGTATGTTTGTCCCCAAAAGTAGTGGGACTGCTCCCGGACCGTCATGGTCGGGAACCACTAAGGCTAAACATGTTGATGGTGGGTTGTGAAGGAGGTTGATTGACATGGTCACGTAGCCTAGGTATGGCAAGGGCTTGCCCATTCGCGCACTCAACATGGATGAAGTCTCTGACAGGACGGATGGGCAATCCGAGTTTATCCACTGTTGCTCGGCTGATAACTGACACTGTGGCTTCAGTGTCGAGCAATGCCTTCGCCACCCTGCCGTTAACTATCACATACACAGTTGTCTTACCCCCCATGAGGCAGGAATTCACTGCGCCTGTGGTCTGCCTCGATCCTCAAACGCGTTGCCGTTTAACGGCATGCGGCACCCAGATCTCACATGGCCAGGCATATTGCAGCGCCAGCACACAGGCTCAGTTCTAGACCTCTGGGGCCTAGGAGCCTGGTCACGGAACGAGCGGGTTGTCTGGTGCTGCTGCGGTATGGAAGTAGAGTGTGCGAAAGACTGTTGCGACCTCTCATTCTTCAGGGTACGCAACTCTGATCGTAATTCTAACACTAGCGTCTTCAGTGCATCCACCTCTGAAGCTTGTACCGAGGCCACGGTTCCAACTTTGTCAACTAACTCCCTCTCTTTCCTTTCCACCTCCACAAAGAGTTTGGAAAACTCCTTCCTGGGCGTGAAAAGATAGGAGGTAACTGATTTCGTCTCGCGACGCAGTCCTCCTTCAAACGCCTCGCATAGCATGGCATCGACGTCCTCCCTCCGCACGCGGCCTAGCTGCACCGCCTGGAGGATAGCATCCTCGAGGCGAGCAGCAAAAGCGCCAGCGTCTTCAGTCTGGCCCTGCTGGAGGCCGTAAAATCTGCTCAGAATGTTCTGGGCAGTCTCCGTAGGGCCAAAAACTGACTGGAACTTCAAGAGGATGTCATCCACCGATGCTCCCACACCCAAAGTCATTAATGTGCGAGACGCTTGCCCCTTAAGGCTTCGCCGGATGGCTAGCCTAACATCAGCCTCCCTCTTAGCTTCTGCACGCAGGCATTCGACTTCATACTTCCATAAGTCAGAATGCCGCGTCTTTTGTCTCGCCACTAAATAGAGAAAGCCGAGGGAGAATAGTATGCACCCTCGTATCTGTTTCTCCTCCGCCAGGAAGATAGTTCTGGTCTCCGATATCTCATATCGGAAACCTTAGGGACAGAATCCTCCGCCATTAAAATCAATAATACAAATACAAACTTAAAATCAAAAGGTTTAAAACTCTTCACTTACAACAAGGAGGTCTTGTATTAGTCGGTAGCGCCCCTTAGATCATAAGGAAATACTACTTTGTGGAAACAGAAAACCATGTATCTACTTTGTGCCGTATAGCGACCAAGTAGGCTAGACGGTTTTGCTAGTGTCGAGAAAAAAAAAACTAAGCAACGGAGGCGGCGGGTGTCGGGCTGGGGGAGCCTATTAATTTACCAGCTCGCCAGACTGAAAGTTAGTTCCGGCACACTGGCGAACGTAGCCTAGAAACCAAATAACGTATCGAAAGAGCTGGTTATGTGCTGAAAAATCATTACATGTGTCTATAGAACCAGATAAAAATACTTAGTTGTAAGAAAAAAAAATACATGTACATGTACAAGTACAACAATCTTAAAGCCAAAACAAAAAATCACAAAATCATTTAGGAAGAAACGAGGAGAGAAGTTTCGTTTACAACTTCCAGGTTAGTAATTACTCGGGCTGTACAAATATCCCGTAACAATATTGGATGAATAAAATTGACAGAAGGGAAAAGAAAAAGAAAAGTCACAGGCAGTCGCAGCGAGCAGTCAACCAAGATGCCGTCTGCAACGAGTCCTCCAGCTAGTGTGAAAAAGAAGATTGATGTCTTTTGCCTCCCAACCAGTTCATACATCAGCAGTCATTGAGTCTTCTTTGTTGTTCCCCGAGACGCTCTCGATATCAGATGACACTGGATCCCGGCCGCGTCGGATGCGATAGACTGAGAGTGAATGGTCCCGAGTGATTGGGCGCCAATGAAAGCTATTGTGGGAGGGGCGGGGATGGCCCGGTAGCTTTCAATGCTCAACGATAGAGCTTAGGGTTCTTATTTTGGATGGTTACGTGTTCTTTCACTCTCTATCTTCTCATCTCTCATGGAATGAAGGCAGGAGGCAGTGTCTATAGCTTTATTCATTCATTCATTCATTAAAGGCAAATGCTCAAGAAGGTACAGGAAGGCTCCTGAGATGAACATTAAACACAGACATAAGCAATGTATCTTAACATATTCACTTGATAATGAAATCAGTTGCGGCATAGTTGTACTATCTTCGTGATGTTTAGAAATGCCATACGACTCAGTGAAACAAATTACTGCAAGGAACATAATGGATAATATTAATACTCATTCCTCCACTAATGTATGGAATTATACACTGATAAACAGGCGGACGTAAATTGGTAAGTAGGTTAGTGAATATACTATTTTTCTGTCTCTTACTTGTTTCTCTCTCTCTCTCTCTCTCTCTCTCTCTCTCTCTCTCTCTCTCTCTCTCTCTCTCTCTCTCTCTTTATCTATCTATCCATCAAATGACTGTATTCTATGTACAAAATACAGCGCGTTACCGGTTTAAGAATGAAACTCGGTCTCTTTCTACTTCTCTATAGTGTTCTCACTTTATAGTTGACTAAATCTAGATCTAAGTAAACTAGTAAAATATACTCACCTTAGTAACTTCAACTTGTCTTGAAGTTGGTTGTCTTGGCTGTGGCAGGAGCAGTGGGAATCATACGTCCACTGCCTGCCAAGATCCAAAACCAACTCCCTGTTCCCAGGATTTGCAGCCTCCTTACCTCCTCTCTTGCTCTCGCCACTCCCAGCCAGACATTGTCCTGATCAGATAACCTTTTCACACTTCAGTTCCCCCTCCCTAGATGTTGCTGCCCTCCTACCCTAGTCTATACTTAGATGTTGCCAATACCACATTCACTACACTCTTCCCCCCTTTAATGGCATTAGCACCCTTTCCTGGAAGTTGTTTATTTTCCTCTTGTATGAGGCTTGTGATACACATTTCTCTTTCTGAACATCCTTAAAGGTACTGAATGATACAGGTTGCTTACCCCTCTCCTCACCTTACCAAACACCTCAGGTTGTGTCTTTATAATGGGTCAATCCCTCAGTGCCGAGATCCTGCACCGTGGAGTCTTCGGATGTCATGTTTCTCGTCCCGTGACAGTATATCTGCAATACTATTCACATCGACTAGCTGCGTTGCACGTGCAGTGTTGCACCACCCACTCGCTGTCTAGCAGCCAGATTTACGTGCTATGTCGCACCACCCACTTGCTGCCTTGCAGCCAGATTCACGTGCAGTGTTGCACCACCCACTCGCTGTCTAGCAGCCAGATTTACGTGCTATGTCGCACCACCCACTTGCTGCCTTGCAGCCAGATTCATGTGCGATGTCGCACCACCCACTTGCTGCCTTGCAGCCAGATTCATGTGCGATGTCGCACCACCCACTTGCTGCCTTGCAGCCAGATTCATGTGCGATGTCGCACCACCCACTTGCTGCCTTGCAGCCAGATTCACGTGCGATGTCGCACCACCCACTTGCTGCCTTTCAGCCAGATTCATGTGCGATGTTGCACCTCCCACCTGTCTCCAAGCCTTGAAACTGTTCAAAGATTACTGTCAATTTCCATGTCGAAGAGGTGACCATGATTTGTCATGATGCCTGACTGAAAGGGGAATTAATGCAGTTTTAATAACATAATCTTGACTATGGATATGAAATTTTCTTCTTTCCCACAGAGGGTCCTTTTTCTTGCTTCTTTTAGAGCAAGGTGTATTTAGGACTGGGTATAGGACCTCTTGCCCAGTCCTGTCTAGTTTAAAGGTTTGCTGTCGTTGAAGGTTACATGCTTTTCTACATGAGGACAATTTATTTATTTATGTCCCATCTCCCCACAGTTAAAACAACCTCTTGGTGATGCTGACCTTGATCTTGAAATGCTAGAAGCCCTCCCCGATGATGAATTTTGTTCGTGTGAGCACTCCCTGCATAGCTCCTTTAACCCAATCCTATTCACCTCAGTTGCTGTGTGAAGTTCCCCTATTTCTTTCTTCACTCCCCCAATCTCAATGACAAGCTGCTTTATTCTTGACATTATTTTCTCGACTGAATCAGCCACTAAATTCTCCAGCTTACCCAATCGTTGTTCGATGAGTTGAACAGTATCAGTTTTGTTTCC
Organism: Elysia crispata; assembly: GCA_033675545.1. Taxonomy (NCBI): domain Eukaryota; kingdom Metazoa; phylum Mollusca; class Gastropoda; family Plakobranchidae; genus Elysia; species Elysia crispata. The sequence goes on along the minus strand of JAWDGP010001658.1, from coordinate 619,049 downwards.
TTCTGCTTGGACACACACTTGAGGTGGAGTGCGTTTACAATTATTTGCCTCTCTCTCACATCCTGTGTCTTCTCTAATACTGCCATAAGTTTCAAGGGTCCTATTTTGATGCCCATATCCCACTTGGTAAACTTTGGGGTTTGGCTCCCATTGTCCATACAATTCTGGATCTCTCCAATACTCTCTATCAGCATATCCTAGCCCTGTTTTGGATGCTTCAACAATGTGTTGTAACCATTCTATTTGTTCTATTGCCTCCCCCAAGGTTTCAGGTGGTCCCTGTTCATATACTTTCACCCCAGTTCTTCTATCCCTACATCGTTGACAAAAACGCATTACCACCATAACATTCAGTACTTGTGGTGAGCCTTGCCCAGATGTCACTGCCTTCCTTGCTAGATCACACAGCCTATCTGCCCATTCAAATAAGGTCTCTTCCCTCTCCTGCACTGCATTCTGCAGCCGTAGGTATGCTATTTCACATCTAATTTCTGCCCCGATCCTAACTTTCATTTGCCGCATCAGATCTCTAAAACTCATGTCTGGATTTGACTCCTCCAAACTCACTGCATAATTCAGTGCCCTTCCCCTTAAAGTGTAGAAAAACAATCTTTTGCAATCCTGTGGGCCCAAGTCCATATTCTCAATATACATTTCTAACTGGAATGTATAGCTTTTCCATTCCCCTTGAATGACCTCCTCACCACTAAAATAAAGCTGCTTGGGTATGTGTGATCTCCAATGACTTGTCCCACTAGTAGTGCTATAATTATGGGATGGCTTTGTTACCCCACTCTGTCTTCCCAAACCTCTCACTCCATCCTCTCTCCCTACACCATTCAGTCCGCCATGTGACTGTGCACCACCAAGAAACTGCACCCCTCCCAGACCAAAGTTATCATCCACCACATCTGCCTCTCTCTCTCCCACTGGTACCACCCTGGTGCTATTCACTGGGTCTTTGCTGCTATCAGAATTGTGTCTATGTGTGGGGAGACACACTTTGTGAGACCCAAAAAAATCTACCAAACACTGAGACATCAGTGTATGCAAATCACCCACCTCTATCTATTTACCACTCCTATGTGGGGAAGGAGAAGCTGTCCTTTGTTCACCTCTCTGACTCTCCCTTGGTAAAGAAGCCAAGTTATCTGTCCCTGAAATCTGAGAATCCTCCCCACCCAGTACCTGAGTAGGCTCATTGATTAATGACCTGTCAGTTCCACTCTCCCAACTTCCCTGCCTGAGAGGCCACCCCTGCTTGACTGCCTGGTATTGTGTCTATGCATCACTGCACTAGGGACACAGGGTGTAAGTTCAGAAATATGTCAATCAACTGAGATTCCTATCAGGACTCTCTGGGGGAAATGGAGACTCAAAAATGTGTTAGATGAATGCACAAAAGCAATGCTAGACCACACCATACTGGGGAATGAAGGGATTGGAACTTGGGGCAAAAAAAAAACAACAACTGAGCATCTAAAACTTGAAAAAAAAAAAGGAATGGGGGTGAAAAGGTGGGGAAATCTATCCACGAGGTAAACCACTAGAGAGAGTAAAGAAACTAGGTTTGAATAATCACTTTCAAAAGTAAAAAAAAATAAAATGAAATCACAATGTAGTTACACCTGCCCCTAGATCTAGCAAGGGAACTAACATTAAGGGGAGTAAAAAAAAATTTCTGGTGAAGCAAATGTAAATTAATTTGATATCTAATTATTCAAAAGAATGGAATACTTGAAAAAAAAAATTGACGCTGAAACAAGTACCTAGATTCTTACTAACACTAGTACAGTAAAAAAACAATGACAAATATTTATATGGCGGAGTGCAACTGAACTGGATTTCTGAGTCTACTCTATAAGTTTTTAAAACAATGGCTCAATACAGAGCCGGAATGCCAGAACTTCTAGATCTGTTGACTAATCTAGATCTAGATCTAAATTCCAAGTAGGAATGAGCTCTGCACTTCTGACACCATTTATAGTGTTCTCACTATATAGTTATATAGTTGACTAAATCTAGATCTAAGTAAACTAGTAAAATATACTCACCTTAGTAACTTCAACTTGTCTTGAAGTTGGTTGTCTTGGCTGTGGCAGGAGCAGTGGGAATCATACGCCCACTGCCTGCCAAGATCCAAAACCAACTCCCTGTTCCCAGGATTTGCAGCCTCCTTACCTCCTCTCTTGCTCTCGCCACTCCCAGCCAGACATTGTCCTAATCAGATAACCTTTTCACACTTCAGTTCCCCCTCCCTAGATGTTGCTGCCCTCCTACCCTAGTCTATACTTAGATGTTGCCAATACCACATTCACTACATCTCGATCTAATATCAGTTTCCAGGGCACCTCAAGCCACGAGAATGAGCAAAACAATATAAAATGCATAACCTCAAAGTCAGAACTTCATCGACTGTTTTACTAACAAATCAAACTGTAACGGAATATTCTTATAGACTTTTAATCAAATAAATTAAAGCCAATAGTTCGCATAAATGTCGAATGATCTCCTCCAGAGTTTGGATTAGCATGCTATTGACATATGCAATGAATTATCTAAATACAAAGATGCTACCAGATCTAGATCACTAAGTGTGCTACATTACATATTTGGACATACCCCCAGCACCAACTGCCTCTGGTGTTGGTCAAACTGACGGTCGTTCGTTCGATGGTCGAATGTAAAGTTAGTTTGAGAGATACCCCTTTTTATGTAATTTACGGAGGGCCTACTACTTGTTGGACTCCACTCTAAAATTAGTATATGATGCACAATTTAATTGCGGGCGTCATTGGTGACTCATATGGAAGGATGGGGACCTGGGACCAATTCTGGCATTGTCTTCAGGTGGGTACGATCCTCCTACTGCGTAACTGAGCTGATTCATTCGGTTTTGACGTCGGGGATTTCCCAAGCGTTTCCGCTCCCACTCTTGCACACGTTGACTCATTGTTGCTGGGGATCATTGAGTACAACTTTATACCTTTACCTCAAGACTTAATGACGAGAAAAGGTGGGCTTAAAGAAGTAATGAGGGGAATTAACGGAGGAATAAAGCGATTAATAAAACTATTAACTATGAAATACTATTATCATTGTTTTATCAATAGCCCAAAGGTACATATCCCACAGTTGTGCAGCCTCCTCAAGGGGGGGGGGGGGGGGGGTGAGGGGGGGTTCTGTGAAGAAGAATTAGCCCGTGTCTGTATTCCCTCCTTTCTATTAAAACCAGCCAAAATTGTTTTTGGGTTTAATAATTATCAAGTTGACAACTTTTTATGTCGTCTCCTATTTTTTTTTTCGTAAAGAAAGCTAACCCTGTCTTTATCACAGCTAGTTTAGGTAATGCCATGTTCTCTCAATCCGAGCGAGAAGTCTGCTCGTCTCTCAGATACCTCCAGTACTGTAAAACTTCTCTACTGTCTCTTTTAGACCGTCGCGCACAAGTGTCTCTTTCTTTGCAGCAATTGGGGCTGACTGACCACTAGACATTAATTGCCAACATCAGAGAAGAGGAGACAAAACAGAAGGAAACGAAGTGTAAGGCCAGAGGCAGACAGTGATAAGCTATAGCTTATAGAGATTCAATAAGCGAGACCACTCTAGTGATGTGCTCAAAATAAATAAAACATGACTATAACGGGAATTTTAGTTCCAGGAGAAAAATCCTGCTGTAAGCAAGTTCCCACTTCAGGAATGCAAAGAGATCTATCCCCACCCCCCTCAAGAAAAAAAAAAAAGAAAAAGTTAATGTGCTACTTGTAAGTGTAAACACAGCTTGACAAAGAGAAAACGACTAATAGGCACCCGCAAAATCTTTTTATAGCTATCACGTGGTTTTAAGAAATCATGGAGGCTGTGCTATTATTGTCCATCACGTGGTTCAAAATATACAAACAATGTGCCCTCAATACTTTAACTTTAAGTTTCATATTTCATTATATGGTGTATCGGTGTCATTATCAATTTCCTTAACTGTTTATTGTTTAGGGGAAGAAAGTGCACTGTTACAAACTGTAAGAGTGGCTATGCCAGTCAGAAGGGGAAAGAAAGTGAAACGGTTATTTTATAACTATGGTTTTTCTTAAGGACCCAACTGAATGTCATAAATGGGTTTCGAGTCTCCCTAACAAAGTTGAGAAAGTGACGTAATATATTGAAGTATGTAGTCGACACTGACTCTCTGATACTCCTCACATTCGAAGAGGAAGATAATATTTATAATCTCTATGCATCCTCCTATTAACTTTGGTGAGATACCTTCACCATCCATATCACATGCTCATCCAAAAACTCCTCGCCCTACCAAAAAAAAGCTCAGTGAAAACAAAGTCAGAGAAATTGACGAACTGGATACATTCATAGTAAAAAATAACTTTAACTGTGACACTGTTAAGGAAGCCCTTCAAGAAAGTTTGCTCCTCTATGGACGCAGTGCTTGTAATGCAGATAGAACTGAACAAGCACTTGCCAGCTTCAGTCGCGGTGGTTGTATGCATGAATATGTTATATACTTCCATATTAGACTTAGAGATGCAGATGCAGGAGTGACTGTAATTCAATTTGAAGACTACAACGGTTTTAAATTGGTAACACACCCAAATTTCCCCTGTAAAACTGTGAATCAATGGGATCAGCTAGAAGTTGTCCTTCATTTTTACACTGGAACAGGTTAGTACTGCCCATCATTCTGACCACCCCCCTCCCACATACACATAGACTTCTGTTTGTATCTCTTTCACTCTAAATATCACCATATCTTTTTTTGTCTTTCACATTCTGTCATTCCTTGTTTTGCTCTTGTCAGTCCAGTGCCTTTATTTAATGTAGCCTACTGTAACACTGTGTTATCAAGTCTCGAAAAGGTGTACATGTGGATCTGAGTTTCAAAGTGTAAATATTTGAATGTAATAGAAATTATGATGAGAAGGGAGAGTGTGTGTGTGTGTGTGTGTGTGTGAGAGAGAGAGAGAGAGAGAGAGAGAGGGGGTTACAAGTCGAATTGAGCTAGAGAGATGAAAGAAAGAGAGAAGGCCAGATATAAAGCGCACATGGCTAGCACCTATTACCATATCTAGCACCCCCCTTTTCCACACAAATAGACCTCTGGCTGTCTGTATCTCTTTCACCCATTCTCTCTCTTTCACCCATTCTCTCTCTCTCTCTCTCTCTCTCTCTCATTCATTATTTTATCTCTTGCTCTAAGATTCTACGTACCTACTATGTTTGTTTTTGTTCCTTGGTCGAATTTTACAAAATTATAATCTCTGTCCCCCCCCTCTCTCTCTCTCTCTCTCTCTCTCTCTCTCTCTCTCTCTCTCCCTCTTTCCCTCTCTCTTCATTTGCTTCTTCTGACTTGATACAATTAAAAACTCTCCTCATTATCTGATGTACGTGTTCTTAGTGTGTAACTCCAGTGCCGATATTTGATGTACCCTACCACTGTATTATCAAATCTCGAAAATGTGTACATGTACATTTGAGTTTCTTAGTATTTGAATGTATAGCCTACATGTACTTAGAAGTTATGATGAAGAGAGAGGGAGGGAGAGAGAGAGTGAGAGAGAGAGAGAGAGAGAGAGAGAGAGAGAGAGAGAGAGAGAGAGAGAGAGAGAGAGAGACGGGGGTTAAGAGTCGGATTAAGCTAAAGATGAGAGAGAGAAAGAAAGAAAGAGAGAGAGAGAGAGAGAGAGAGAGAGAGAGAGAGAGAGAGAGAGAGAGAGAGAGAGAGAGAGAGAGAGAGAGAGAGAGCACATTGCTAGCACCCCGCAGACCGGCCCATCTGAATAATATTACATAACCTATGAACAGGCCTCCTAGATAATTGATACTGCTGTAAACGGACACGAAAATTCATGTGACGTCACAAAATTCGTGTTTGACTCAGATTTCACTTCCTTTCCACCAATGTTCAAAATGGAGAAAGGACGTGTGTTCAAAACGTATGAAGAGTTTGAGGCAGCCCTTAAATCATTTTCAGTGGCACTCACAGTCTTTGTGAAAAGATCGAGTGAGTCAGTGAAAGAACTATTACTGAAGAACCTAAAATATAAAAGCATTCTCTTTGTGTGCAAGCACTCCCCGTCCAAACACACCAGCTCCTCGACGGGTCAGCGCCCATGCCAAAGGTAAGTCCCATCAATTGTGCTAATGAGATCTACAGTTAAATATAGATAGGTCTTATATCCAGATCTAGACGATCTGATTTTAGATTTTAGAGGTTGGTTAAAGATAAGGGGTGAGTTATCCTAAGCCTAGATTTTTAAATCCTTCCCTGCCTCTTGGAGTAGATCTAGATCTAGATCTATAACAGAATGGAAAATTTGGCATCAGGGCACCAAAAGCCTTATTGAAAGGCATTGTCAGATTGCTGATCTGAAACATTTTGCAGTTCATAGGACAAATATTGTAATTTACTCTAGATCTAGATTTGCCAATCAATCATTTATTTTGAGATTTCAGATTTTATAAGCCAAAGACGGCAAAGTTGTTTTTCTTTAGATGTTGGCCACTGCCTACCATGTGGCTTGATGCTATACACTAAATGAACTTTATAGCATTCAACTCTATCTATAGATACATAACTACATACTCTTCATCACTTTCACAGGTCCCTCAAACTAGATTGTCAAGCCAAGATTCGGTTGAAGATCCAGAGGCCGAAAGACCAGTCTCCGCCCTTCCTGGCCATCACAGTGTAATATTTGAACCATCAAGGGCATGGCCTCACCCAAGAAGTAATTACACTTTCCTTTGTTTTTTTCTATTCTGCCTCTTATGGAAATAAATACATATTTTCATATACATAGGGACTGTGTGGAGAAAAGATAGAAAAGCCTGCATTGCTTGTTCACTTGTACTGTTACAATGCAGGCAGGGCTAAATGCTAAGGATTTTTTTCTATTAAAAGTTTTGGTGCTTTCTTTCCAGTTTTTACAGGTTGGGAAGCGGTGTCAATTTTGCAGAAATAAATTGAATATAGGAAAAAAAGGTGTTATTTAGCTCTGTCGTTATAGCAATGGTTTTCGATATTCGAGGTGTTAAACATGGGTTCCACTGTACAGGAAAGAGAATTGTCCATAAATTTAGGGAATTCTGTATACATTTTACATTCATGTGATCCCCCACAAATTCTGTCCTTGGACAGACAAACTTTTGTTGAAGGTTGGACGTGCAAAAGAAAATAATGGTAAAAATATAATTCTACGCTGAGTATGATATTTTTCTATCATTGAGTACCAACCTGTGCGAAAGTATAAAACTAGACGATATATTATCTAGTATAATGTATTTTTTATTATTATTAATATAAATTTTTATACATTTCAATTCCAATATTGAGATTTATATTGTAGTTCAAACTATCCATGATATTGGTGTTTATTTTATCATTCATTTGTATAAAAAAAATTTCTTCTCTCTATCTTTACACCCACAGCTCACCGTTATTTCCAATGAAAGATCATTCTTATTTCTTCATATGATAATAGTGAGTACAGCTAGGTGTTTCGTTTTTTTTGTCAGGATACCATATCTACTCTCTCTCTCTCTCTCTCTCTCTCTCTCTCTCTCTCTCTCTCTCTCTCCTATCTCTCTCTCTCTCTTCTAATATACAAATTTATAACTTGTCATTACACCGACAAAAACTTGCTTTATTAAAACTAGTTTCAGCATTAGAAAAGAAAATCCTCAGTTTATAAAGCCACTTTAAAATTATTATTACAAAAGTATATAAATTCTCTCTCTCTCTCTCTCTCTCTCTCTCTCTCTCTCTCTCTCTCTCTCTCTCTCTCTCTCTCTCTCTCTCTCTCCCTCTCTGTCTCCCTCTCTCTCTCTCTCTGTATATATATCCCCTTCTTTTCTTCCCTATCCCTTCTCTGTATAACTCGTTCCTTTCTATTCATAATTATATGTTCCTCTCAACATCTTCAGTGATAATCTGACAGAGATCTTTAACCTCTTCTTCATTTTGAGAAGATCAGCAGCCACAGACTAAGCAACTTGAGACAATGGGCTTTTGAGAGAGAATCCTTACCATCTACTGAGTTTTGAAGAGTGACGCAACACCTAGTTTTGCCCTTGATGTGTAAGTTATCTTCTTTTCTCAAGAATTTTAAACTACTTTAAATTCATGTGATCATTGCTTTTGATGTCATAGAAAAAGTGCTGAGACCTTCTGTTGGTTCAATTCAAGCAGCCTTGTGACATCATGGCATTTTATTATATTTTTGTGTGTGTTTTTCTTCGTTTTCTTCAGTAGGACAGACAGGTTTTTCAATCTTTCATGTCATCTCTTTTCTTATCCTCTCAGCTTAAAACAAACTTCATCTTTCACAAAAATCATTTTTCTTTTGGATTTTCTCAAAAAAATTAAGAAAGGGAAAAAATCATTTCTTCTTGCTTTAAGTCTTTGCAGGTCAAGACAAATTTTGGGCTACGTTTGTAGATCAATCAAAGGTAGTCAGCTAACACCTCATGTACAAGTGAGACTAACATGTTTATCTTTTAAAATTCATGTCTTTCTTTTCAACCAAATTTCATGTCTGCAAAGTGTTGTCTGTGAGTACAGTATTATCTTTATTTACTTACATGTATCTTTATGTAAGTCGCCATGTAGTGATGTATTTTCTGGGTTTTTTTTACTTCAAATTTCAAAGAGCATTAGAATGAGAGAGAGAGAGAGAGAGAGAGAGAGAGAGAGAGAGAGAGAGAGAGAGAGAGAGAGAGTGTCTATATATATTTATATAGGTCTCATATATATATATATATATATATATATTCAAGCAGCTTTGTGACATCATTGCATTAGTATTTTTTTGTGTGTGTGTTTTTCTTTGTTTTCTCCAGTGGGACAGACAGGTTTTTCAATCTTTCATGTCGTCTCTTTTCTTATCCTCTCAGCTTAAAACAAACTTCATCTTTCACAAAAACCAATTCTTTTTTTGGATTTTCTCAAAAAAAAAGGAGAAGGAAAAAATCATTTGTTCCTTCTTTAATTCTTTGCAGGTCAAGACAAATTTTGGGCTACGTTTGTAGACCAATCAAAGGTAGTCAGCTAACACCTTATGTACAAGTGAGACTTACATGTTTACCTTCTAATATTCATGTCTTTCTTTTCAAGCAAATTTCATGTCTGCAAGGTGTTGTCTGTGAATACATTCCTTCGTATTATGTTTTTTTTTTCACTATGTGTGATTTGAGTCCTTTGAACTTTCCAGCTTTGAAAATGTTATAGAAACAGTGTGTGATGTTATATTTGCAATCTTTGCTGTACTTATGGCAGTAGTTGTCTATACATAATTTTATGTAGAACAGCGCTCAACATATGTGGTATTCATCTACGTTCAAACAACAGAGACAATATATGTTTATATTGCTTACAACTACGTTTATTAGATACATCTTTTTTTTTGTTGTTGTTTTTTTTTTTGCTTTTTTTTTTGTAGCTAGACACAAATCCTTATATGATTCATGGAAAATACCCGGTATATCAATGAATTAAGTGCCCTACTCTTTAGATTAGGCAATCATGACCTTCTGCGCATCTCTATCCCTTGATGCTGTTAGTGCATCTGTCACTCATTTTACATTTAGCCACTTTTTTAATCCATGCTACATCTTCTCTCGCTTCTTTCCCCTGCTGCCTTTTCCTTTAAAATCAATCCAGTTCTCAAAGATGGTTCAGTTTCTTTTTTCTCATCACATAGCCAAAAAATACTGCTTGTAGATTAAATATGGTATTTATGAGCATATATATGCCAGCTCCTCGTACCACACTTTAGTTTGATTTCTTTAAAGTCCATAAATAAGATTCATAGCATTCTCTTTAGGAACCACATTTCTGTTTCCTCCAGTTAATTTTGTAGTTGTTTCTTAAATTGTCTAAGCCTAACATACATACATAAGGATAGGTTCAGTAAAACACTCCAGTGCCTTTTTTGATGCGATTTCACAGTTGTTGTGTCCATCTCTTCACATTCAAATGCCCAAGTATTTGCATTGATTCCTGAACGAATTATCTTTGGCTACTAAAGAATTGATCTGTGCACACTCATTGTTTCGATTGACGACCATTACTTCTGTATTTTTGCTCTTTAATCCATACCCTTTCCTTCTGCTTTCTTCTTCAGTGATGTCTAATAATTGTGGCAAGTCTTCTTTATTTTCTGCAATTAATACAGCGTCATCAGCATATCTCATGTTGCTTACTTTGTGCCCTCCTATTTTAATTCCTGGGTATCCTTCTATGCTTCTCAAATCATTTCACTGTAGAGAGAGAAAAGGTCTGGAGCAAGCACACATCCTTGTCGGACACCGCACTTTCTTATTTTTTTTGTTTTAATGAGCTGATTTACCCATCAACTCACATTGTTGCTGTCTGATATCATTTCATGTTTTATTTTTAATTGGTCTTGCCCATGGACCTCTCACAGACTAGCAGAGGGAAAGATACCCTCATTCCTCTTTCTCAGAGTTGGCTCTGAGCTGCCGCCCAATATAAGTCATGCTTTTTTACCTCTAATTTAAGCAAATATTATAAATTTGAGTTAAGCATTCTAAGATTTACACTTTTTATAAACATACATTTAATTTTTACACTGCTTGCTGTAGCCATTCTTTTTTTTGCTCTTCAGTGAAGCCATTTTAATATTGAGCTATAAGAATATGATCTTCAGCTCAACACTGTATGATGTAACTGTCTAAACCTCGCCTTTATTCTCACTCTTTCTTTTCTCTCCCATTTTTGTCGTTCTGTCTTATCCTGGGCTTAGACTATGAGGATTTTCTCCTTTTCCCTTGTCCTATATCCTATATCATTTTTCCCATATTTAATCTTCATTTCTGTTTTTCACTTCATATTAAGACATTAGCTCTAAACTCTTGTTGGAGCTGGCTAACCAGAGTCAAACCTTTTTTTTCTTTTTCTCCCAACTCTTGAGCTTTTATGTGAGGGATATGTGGACCCAAGGGTGCAACTAGCCGATTTTTGAAAGGAGGACCTCGGGGTAGTAACAATATTATTTCTAATCCAGGTTAATTCGAGGCACTTGTAGGATTGACTGACACTGATAAAAATAGCATTATATGAAAGAATATATTTGTGAACTTCTCTTCCTATATTTTTAGTTAAAAAACTTTGTACAGTGCTATCTTTATTTAAGCTCATGTATCTTTATGTAAGTCGCCATGTAGCGATGTATTTTCTGGCTTTATTTTTACTTAAAATTTCAAAGAGGGTTAGAACGAGAAAGAGAAATAGAGAGAGAGGAGAGAGAGAGATAGACAGACAGACAGCATAAGCATACAATGACAATATATATATATATATTAAAATTTAAGTTATTTTTGTTTTAAATATTTTTTTATATAAGCCTCTAGTTTTAAATGTTACAAAACTTATAACCATTTCTAAAGAAACTCAAGTTTCAGTATACATTGTCGATTTTAATCGAGACGCCTATAATACAAGCCTTTTCAGTTGAATATTGCTCACCCGATCGGCTGGTTAATCAGCACACTGTTACGATGACATTTGTTAATAGCTATCTAGAGCAACTCCTTCACAGTCAAAACAACATCGTTCTCAAAACAGAGAGAGGACGTGTTTTTTTACATTGTGAATGTCAAGGTGGTGGTTCTTGTGGAAACGGTCGACCTAGTTTTGGATTAACAAAAGACACAAACGTTTGTTGCCTCGTCTTTTTTTCCTAGTCTTTATTTGGCTAAGGTTTCACCCCCCATATTAATCTTTCTTTTTTATGATTCCTTTTCAGAAGTAAAACGTGGGACCTTGTTTGAATCCTCAAAGCTTTCTTATCATCCAGTTACTATTTCTCTGGATAACGCATTTAAAGAGAACATGGAAACTATGTTGACTGGAGTAAAAACCTAATTAATGTTTTTGAAAAAATTTTATGTGAATTATTAATTGTCTTTTATTGTAATGCAATGTGAGCTGAAAGTCAAACAAATTAAAGTTCATTTAACAGGCAATGCCCTTATATGTATTATCTCTTTTAATGAAAATGTCATATTCGTTTATGTTATATACATAAGTTTCACTGACGTTATTTTTAAAAGACTGTTATGTGTCTTTTTAATTATTTTAGAAAACAATGTGTATTATAATGATTTCTTTTTATATTTTTATAATTTGGATTTCTCTGAATAAACTCAGATAACACTCTCTTTTTTTTAATCTGTCTTTGTTGTTTTTGATAAATGTCTTGTTTTTAACAGATTTTCGTATGTATTTATGGTATTCATCAAGTGATTTCAATTCATTGCAATTTGCACAGAGTTTAAGATCCGTCATTTTTATACAAAAGAAATATTGAACTCCATTTTACAGTAATAGAAACATACAGCCTTATTACCGAATTGATAATGCGTGGGTGGTGTGTGTTGGGAACATAACATGGAATAGCCAACTGCCACAAAGATGGTGAATCAATATTGAATAATTAAATAGGGGTGACAAAAACCTCTTTATTTCTATCTCTACAAAACAAGCATACTAAAATATTATTACAATAGAATAGAATTCGACAGTTAAAAAAATTCAAAACGGTAGAAAGATTTCCGTTTTTTCTTTCTCTATACTAATACAATAGACATGCTGTGGAATCGAAATGATCCCTATAAATCATCAAAATAATACCATATTGTCAAAATATAATCAAATTTGAGACCGGAGTAAAATTGGAATTATGCTAATTATATTTATAGAGATTACCAAATTAGAATTCACCGGCGGCCATATTAAAAATAATCTAATTATAGAGACTTCCAAATCGGAATTAACCACGGCCATATTGGATTATACTAAATATAGAGATTGCCTAAATAGAATTAACTGGCGGCCATATTAGAATTATGCTATTTATAGAGATTACCGAAATAGGATTACCGGCGACCATATTGGAATTATGCTAATTATAGAGATTGCCAAATTGAAATTAACCGGCGGCGATATTGGATTTATGCTTATTGTAGAGATGGCCAAAATAGAATGAACCGGCGGCCATATTGGAATTATGCTAATTATAAAGATTACCAAAATAGAATTAACCGGCGACCATATTGGAATTATGCTAGTTATAGATATTGCCAACATAGACTTAACCGGCGGCCATATTGGATTTATGCTTATTTTAGAGATTGCCAAAATAGAATAAACTGGCAGCCACATTGAAATTATGCTTATTATAGAGATTACCAAGATAAAATTAACCGGCGGCTATATTGGATTTATGCTAATTATAGAGATTTCCAAAAAAGAATTCACCGGCGGCCATATTGGATTTATGCTTATTATAGAGATTGCCAAAATAGAATAAACTGGCGGCCATATTGGAATTATGCTAATAATAGAGAGTACCAAAAAAGAATACACTGGCGGCCATATTAGAATTATGCTTATCATAGAGATTACTAAATTGGAATTAATCGGCGGCCAAATTGGAATTATGCTAATTATAGAGATTGCCAATATAGAATTCACCGACGGCCATATTGGATTTATGCTTATTTTAGAGATTGCCAAAAATAAAAATAACCGGCGACCATATTGGAATTATGCTAATTATAGAGTTGGCCTGAATAAAATTAATCGCCAAAATAGAATTAACCGGCAGCCATATTGGATTTATTGTTTTTATATAGATTACCAAAATGAAATTGGAATTATGATGATAATAGAGATTGCCCAAATAGAATTCACAGACGGCCTTATTGGATTTATGCTGATTATAGAGATTTCCAAAACTTATAATAATTATAGAAATGGCCAAAATAGAATTCTCCGGCGGCCATATTGGATTTATGCTAATTATAGAAATGGCCAAAATAGAATTCACCGGCGGCCATATTGGATTTATGCTTATTATAGAGATTGCCAAAATAGAATTAATCGGCGGCCATATTGGATTTATGCTTATTATAGAGATTGCCAAAATAGAATTAATCGGTGGCCATATTGGATTTATTGTATTTATATAGATTACTAAAATAAAATTGGAATGATGCTAATTATAGAGATGGCCAAAATAGAATTAATCGGTGGCCATATTGGATTTATTGTATTTATATAGATTACTAAAATAAAATTGGAATGATGCTTATTATAGAGATTGCCAAAATAGAATTAATCGGCGGCCATATTGGATTTATTGTATTTATATAGATTACTAAAATAAAATTGGAATTATGCTAATTATAGAGATGGCCAAAATAGAATCAACTGGCGGCCACATTTAAATTATGCTTATTATAGAGATTACCAAGATAAAATTAACCGGCAACCATATTAGATTTATGCTAATTATAGAGATGGCCTAAATTTATATATTTATGTATTTATATAGATTACTAAAATAAAATTGGATTTATGATAATTATAGAGATGGCCAAAATAGAATTAATCGGCGGCCATATTGGATTTATGCTAATTCTAGAGATTGCCAAAATAGAATTCACCGGCGGCCACATTTAAATTATGCTTATTATAGAGATTACCAAGATAAAATTAACCGGCAACCATATTAGATTTATGCTAAATATAGAGATGGCCTAAATTTATATATTGATGTATTTACATAGATTACTAAAATAAAATTGGATTTATGATTATTATAGAGATGGCCAAAATAGAATTCACCGGCGGCCATATTGGATTTATGATTATTATAGAGATGGCCAAAATAGAATTCACCGGCGGCCATATTGGATTTATGCTTATTATAGAGATTGCCAAAATAGAATTAATCGGCGGCCATATTGGATTTATTGTATTTATGAAGATTACTAAAATAAAATTGGATTTATCCTAATTATAGAGACGACCTAAATAAAATTATTTGGCGGCCATATTGGCATTATGCTAATTTTAGAGATGGCCAAAATAGAATTACCCGGCCGCCATACTGGAAACATACTAATTATAGAGATTGCCAAAATAGAATTCACCGGCGGCCATATTGGATTTATGCTAATTATAGAGATTGCCAAAATAGAATTAATCGGTGGCCATATTGGATTTATTGTATTTATATAGATTACTAAAATAAAACTGGAATGATGCTAATTATAGAGATGGCCAAAATAGAATCAACTGGCGGCCACATTTAAATTATGCTTATTATAGAGATTACCAAGATAAAATTAACCGGCAACCATATTAGATTTATGCTAATTATAGAGACGGCCTAAATAAAATTATTTGGCGGCCATATTGGCATTATGCTAGTTTTAGAGATGGCCAAAATAGAATTAACCGGCCGCCATACTGGAAATATACTAATTATAGAGATGGCCAAAATAGAATTAATCGGCGGCCATATTGGATTTATGCTAATTCTAGAGATGGCCAAAATAGAATTAATCGGCGGCCACATTGAAATTATGCTTATTATAGAGATTACCAAGATAAAATTAACCGGCAACCATATTAGATTTATGCTAACTATAGAGATGGCCTAAATTTATATATTTATGTATTTATATAGATTACTAAAATAAAATTGGATTTATGATAATTATAGAATGGTCAAAATAGAATTAATCGGCGGCCATATTGGATTGATGCTAATTCTAGAGATTGCCAAAATAGAATTCACCGGCGGCCATATTAGATTTATGCTTATTATAGAGATTGCCAAAATAGAATTAATCGGCGGCCATATTGGATTTATTGTATTTATATAATTACTAAAATAAAATTGGGATGATGCTAATTATAGAGATGGCCAAAATAGAATCAACTGGCGGCCACATTTAAATTATGCTTATTATAGAGATTACCAAGATAAAATTAACCGGCAACCATATTAGATTTATGCTAAATATAGAGATGGCCTAAATTTATATATTGATGTATTTACATAGATTACTAAAATAAAATTGGATTTATGATTATTATAGAGATGGCCAAAATAGAATTCACCGGCGGCCATATTGGATTTATGCTTATTATAGAGATTGCCAAAATAGAATTAATCGGCGGCCATATTGGATTTATGCTTATTATAGAGATTGCCAAAATAGAATTAATCGGCGGCCATATTGGATTTATTGTATTTATGTAGATTACTAAAATAAAATTGGATTTATCCTAATTATAGAGACGACCTAAATAAAATTATTTGGCGGCCATATTGGCATTATGCTAATTTTAGAGATGGCCAAAATAGAATTACCCGGCCGCCATACTGGAAATATACTAATTATAGAGATTGCCAAAATAGAATTCACCGGCGGCCATATTGGATTTATGCTAATTATAGATTTTGCCAAAATAGAATCAATCGGTGGCCATATTGGATTTATTGTATTTATATAGATTACTAAAATAAAATTGGAATGATGCTAATTATAGAGATGGCCAAAATAGAATCAACTGACGGCCACATTTAAATTATGCTTATTATAGAGATTACCAAGATAAAATTAACCTGCAACCATATTAGATTTATGCTAATTATAGAGACGGCCTAAATAAAATTATTTGGCGGCCATATTGGCATTATGCTAGTTTTAGAGATGGCCAAAATAGAATTAACCGGCCGCCATACTGGAAATATACTAATTACAGAGATTGCCAAAATAGAATTCACCGGCGGCCATATTGGCATTATGCTAATTTTAGAGATGGCCAAGAAAGAATCAACTGGCGGCCACATTGAAATTATGCTTATTATAAAGATTACCAAGATAAAATTAACCGGCAATCATATTAGATTTATGCTAATTATAGAGATGGCCTAAATTTATATATTTATGTATTTATATAGATTACTAAAATAAAATTGGATTTATGATAATTATAGAGATGGCCAAAATAGAATTAATCGGCGGCCATATTGGATTTTGCTAATTATAGAGATTGCCAAAATAGAATTCACCGGCGGCCACATTTAAATTATGCTTATTATAGAGATTACCAAGATAAAATTAACCGGCAACCATATTAGATTTATGCTAAATATAGAGATGGCCTAAATTTATATATTGATGTATTTATATAGATTACTAAAATAAAATTGGATTTATGATTATTATAGAGATGGCCAAAATAGAATTAATCGGCGGCCATATTGGATTTTGCTAATTCTAGAGATTGCCAAAATAGAATTCACCGGCGGCCATATTGGATTTATGCTTATTATAGAGATTGCCAAAATAGAATTAATCGGCGGCCATATTGGATTTATTGTATTTATGTAGATTACTAAAATAAAATTGGATTTATCCTAATTATAGAGACGACCTAAATAAAATTATTTGGCGGCCATATTGGCATTATGCTAATTTTAGAGATGGCCAAAATAGAATTACCCGGCCGCCATACTGGAAATATACTAATTATAGAGATTGCCAAAATAGAATTCACCGGCGGCCATATTGGATTTATGCTAATTATAGAGATTGCCAAAATAGAATTAATCGGTGGCCATATTGGATTTATTGTATTTATATAGATTACTAAAATAAAACTGGAATGATGCTAATTATAGAGATGGCCAAAATAGAATCAACTGGCGGCCACATTTAAATTATGCTTATTATAGAGATTACCAAGATAAAATTAACCGGCAACCATATTAGATTTATGCTAATTATAGAGACGGCCTAAATAAAATTATTTGGCGGCCATATTGGCATTATGCTAGTTTTAGAGATGGCCAAAATAGAATTAACCGGCGGGCATATTGGATATATGCTAATTCTAGAGATTGCCAAAATAGAATTCACAGGCTGCCATATTGGCATTATGCTAGTTTTAGAGATGGCCAAAATAGAATTAACCGGCGGGCATATTGGATATATGCTAATTCTAGAGATTGCCAAAATAGAATTCACCGGCGGCCATATTGGATTTATGCTTATTATAGAGATTGCCAAAATAGAATTAATCGGCGGCCATATTGGATTTATTGTATTTATATAGATTACTAAAATAAAATTGGATTTATGATAATTATAGAGATGGCCAAAATAGAATTAATCGGCGGCCATATTGGATTTATGATAATTATAGAGATGGCCAAAATAGAATTAACCGAAGGCCATATTGGATTTTTTCTTAATAGAGACGGCCAAAATAGAATTAACTGGCGGCCATATTGGAATTATGCTAATTACAAAGATGGCCAAAATAGAATTAACTGGTGGCCATATTGGATTTATAGTATTTATATAGATTACCAAAATGAAATTAAACGGCTGCCATATTTGAATTATGCTAATTATAGAGATGGCTAAAATAAAAATAGCGGCGGCCATATTGGATTTATGCTAATCATAGAGATGGCGAAAATGGAATTTAACGGCGGCCATATTGGAATTATGCTAATTATAGAGATGGCTAAGAAAGAATCAACTGGCGGCCACATTGAAATTATGCTTATTATAGAGATTACCAAGATAAAATTAACCGGCAGCCATATTGGCATTATGCTAATTATAGAGATGGCCAAAATAAAATTAACCGGCGGACATATTGGCATTATGCTAATTATAGAGATGGCCAAAATAGAATTAACCGGCGGCCATATTGGATTTATTGTATTTATATAGATTACCAAAATGAAATTGGAATTATGATAATTATAGAGATTTTTATATTATTTTGATGATTTATAGAAATCATTTCGATTCTACAGCATTGGTATTGTATTAGTATAGAGAAAGAAAAAATCGAAATCGATTCTACAATTTTGATTTTTTATTTCGAATTCTATTCTATTGTAATGATATTTTGTTATTATGCTTGTTTATAGAGATAGAAGTATAGAAGTATAGAAGTATTTCTCACCCCTATTTAATTATTTAATATTGATTCACCATCTATGTGGCAGTTTTATGTTTCTATTATTTTAAATGGAGTTCAGTATTTCTTTCATATAAAAATGACGGATCTTAAACTCTGTGCAAATTGCAATGAATTGAAATCACTTGATAAATACCTTAAACACATACGAAAACCTTTGGGTTTAAACTCTCAATGTATTGAATGTGGGAGGTATTAAAAACAGGAACAATATCAAAAATAACAAAGACAGATAAGAGTGTTATCTGAGTTTATTCAGAGAAATCCAAATTATAATATAAAAAGAAATAATTTTATAATACACAGTTTCCTACAAAAGACACATAATACAGTCTAAAAAAAATAACGTCAATGAAACTTATGTATATAACATAAAGGAATATGACATTTTCATTAAAAGAGATAATACATATATATAGGGGCATTGCCTGTTAAATGAACTTTAATCTGTTTGACTTTCAGCTTACATTGCATTACAATAAAGCACAACTGATAATTCACATAAGATTTTTGTTCACATATTAATTAATTTACTCCAGTCAATATATTTTCCCTGTTCTCTTTAAAAGCGTTGTAAAGAGAAATAAAAACTGGATGATAAGAAAGCTTTGAGGATTCAAACAAGGTCCCATATTTTACTCTTGAAAAGGAATCACAAAAAAGAAAGATTAATATGGGGGGCGGGTGAAACCTTAGCCAGATATATATCAAATTTGAAATATATTGTATATGAAATAATGAGATACAATTTACATAAAGATAGTTTATAATAATTGCACAAAATTCTTTGTTTCAAGAGCTAATTTAATCTCATCAGATTTTAGTAATTATCTAAATAGAACTTTACAGGTTTAGAAAAAAAGTGAAATTGAACATTTTTAGAAAATCTAATAATACAAAAAAATAAAACTGAGCAAGTTTCTTTTTATCTACGATTAAACCTATTATAAATTAGGGAGGATGGAGGAATTCTGTCCCCCAGTCAAGATTATCAATCGTTTTTAAGGGGAAATATTGGCATAAAGGAACAATAATTTTTCTCACTCCTCCACAGACACATTCTAGGATGTGTTTCGTCGTATTACGACTCATCAGTGTGGCTATAGAGTATGGATTTATTCAAGTGTCCACTATTCAGTTAAAATCGTTTTGTTCTGGATCGAAAGTCCAAAATGCTCATAAATACCATATGTAAACTATAGGCAGTCTTTTTTGGGCCATGTGATGAGAAAAAAAACAACTGAAACATCTTGTGGCAACTCAATTGGTTTTAAAGGAAACGGCAGCAGGGGAAAGAAGCGAGAAAAGATAAGTGGCTAAATGTAAAATGAGTGACAGAGGCACTAACAGCATCAAGTTATAGAGATGCGCAGAAGGTCATAATCGACTACTGTAAAGAGCAGGGCCCCTAATTCATAGAGAATTTTCTATGAATAATCTAAGGATTGCCGTGTTTTACAAAAAAAAAAAAGGTATATCTAATAAAGGTAGTTGTAAGCTATATGTCTTTGTTGTTTCAACGTAGATGGTTACCGCATATGTTGGGCGCTGCTCTACATAAAATTATGTATAGACAACCACTGCCATAAATACAGCACAGATTGCAAATATAACATCTCACTCCAGTTCTATAACATTTTCAAAGCTGGAAAATACAAAGGACTCAAAGCATACATAGTGAAAAAATAAGCAAACCATAAAACAACTTTGCAGACATGAAATTTGCTTGAAAAGAAAGACACAAATATTAGAAGATAAACATGTAAGTCTCACTTGTACATGAGGTGTAAGCTGACTACCTTTGATTGGTCTACAAATGTAGCCCAAAATTTGTCTTGACCTGCAAAGACTTAAAGCAAGAACAGATGATTTTTTCCCCTCTCCTAATTTTTGGAGAAAAATAAAATGATTTTTGTGAAAGGGAAAGTTTGTTTTAAGCAGAAAGGATAAGAAAAGAGATGACATGAAAGATTGAAAAACCTGTCTGTCCTACTGGAGAAAACGAAGAAAAACACACTTAAAAAAAGATAATAATGCAATGAAGTCACAAGGAATGTGGAGAAAAGAGGCAAAGAGGAGTTGGAAAAAAATTGAAGAGACAAAAATAAAGCTGTGGGCCCAATCCAAGAAAGCTCAGAGACAGTACTACAAAAACAAAATAGAAAGACAAGCATACCATGGTGGAAACTTTATAAGTCACCACTGAAGAAAATGATGACATTTTAGGAGTTGTGCTCCCTACCAAAGATATGTTTGACACACTTAACTCACATTTTGCAGGCATTCACTCTTTAATCTCAAAAGCCCAACCAGAGGAAACCACATTACAAGCAGAGACTGCAACTTCTGAATACATCAAATTTTACAGACAGGGCTTTTCCAATCGCATCATTGCCAAGCAGCACATTTTAAAAAAGAATAGCACTGATTTTATGCATAGGACAGGTTTTGGACTAGGCTTTCTTAGGGAGCAGGATGGGAACAACTTCACTCAACTGTTTCACGCTTGGCAAGAAGTGCAGCCATAAGAAATGATAAAAATAGAATGAAAAATATAATAGAAAACGTCTTGCTGTTGACAGCCCCAGAACTCAACTCCCTTGTACCACAGACAAAACCCAGACAACAACAAAAGTAGTTAGATCTAATAATATAGCCCCAAAAAAATTTGAAAATGAAATTTTATTGGGAAATGACATCTGTATTGCATGTTTTGCAATTTTGTGTTTAAAAAGTAGTGTGAATTGCATTCCACGCATTCCAGCTGCATGCATTTTTCTACTGCGTGGGTTAAATTCCTGGGAAGAGACAGTGTCCACCCATCCACTGTGAGCTGTCAGATAAGGATGCTAGATTTATGGGCTTATGGCAAGTTGCTGACAAACTAAAAGTGAACAGAATTTGGCTCCATGTTGAGATACGCTGATGACACTGTATTAATTCCAGAAAATAAAGAAGACTTGCGACAATTATTAGCGATTTTTGAAGAAGAGAGCAGAAAAAAAGGGTTGCAATTGAATAGCAAAAAGATAGAACTAATGGTGATTAGTCAAAGTTATAGTCTCAGCACATCAACATCTTTATCAAAGGTAATAAACCCAAGCAAAGGGGTCAATTCAAATACTTGGGTACTTTAATATCAAGTGATGGACGTAACTTACACTGAGAATCCAGAGAATGAAATCTATACTAACAAATAACCACATCTCAATTCGCACAAAAAGAAGAGCCCTGAAGTGCTCTATTGAACCCATTCTGATGTATCAATGCAAAGCTTGCACAATTTCAAAACAGTTACAAAAGAAACTGGAGACAACAAAATGAGATTCCACAAATCTCATGGACTGTAAAGAAATCAACCAAAACTGTTACAAGAAGCCGACACTATAAGATTCAGCATAAATAGAATAAGTAAACGCCAGGCAACCTTTTTTGGACACGTCAAGAGAAGAGAGAAAGTACAAAATCTTGTGACAACTGGAATGATTGTACCAAAACAGCATCAAAAGATGTTGGATGGACTATCAAAGTAGGACGAGTGACAGAAGCATTGAAAGTGATGAGGGATAGAGATGTGTGGAAAGTCATGATCGGCAATGCTAAAGAGCACGGCACCTAACTGATTGATTGATGAGTTCAAAAGACAATTTTTCCTTCTGTTGAACTAGATTTGGATACAGGCGTCAATCTTGCCATTGAACTAAATTTCCCCTTCTCTTCATCTTTTATCATGCTTGTAATGGTACTAGATCTAGAGCTTTAACTATAATAACTCAACGCCCACTTTGGAAATACTTTGTATGAAACGAAACAAACTGTGACAGCACAGTAGGCCTTACAAGACTGTTGCCACAGCAGCTGCGAGCATAGTTATTGTCCAAAAAGCTTTGGTCCATGTGCTCTCACGGTTGTGGAAACCTGCTCAGCAGTAAAAAAAATGCTTGGACAGTTGCGTAAGACGCTTCCAGTGTGTAAAAATCAACAGATGAATGCTGCTCTTATGGCATACAACAATTAAAACATCATAACAATACCTCTCGAATAATGATGAGGCCCATAGAGGGCAGGTGCACAACACAATGGCCAGAGAGACTAAATCAAATGTCATGTTTTCCTGTTTGCTGAAGATGGGTGAGATTGGGGCACTAATAACATGCAGCACCTGCAATGTTTCACATAAGCAAAAACTTTCGTTCAATTTAATGTTAAGAAGCACCCTGTTAAAAATTTCTTCACAAAGTACTTGAGTTTATAAAAAAAAAAAGGAAGAAAAAATTAACACTACTCTGAAATACAGACTTATCAATGCCAGATCAATAAAAAAAATTTTAAAGTGCTAAAATGTGACTTGTGCATGTTAAAATATACTAAATTTACTTTGATTTTTTTAAACATATTCATAAATCATTGTTTACACAAAAATCTGAAGTTTAAAAGAAATAAACAGCTAAAGTGTTCAATTATATAACTCTCTTAAGAAGCCTATAATAGTGAAATATCTAATTCAAAAAGCTTATTTAATTTCAATATGGCTTTTTTCAATTCTTTCAGCTTCCCTCTTCAAATATAATTTTTCTCTAACAATGATTTGAAATCTTGATACCTGAGGTTATTTGTTAAAAATATTTGTATACTGTGCCAGTTCTAGTAATCTATAAAATAAACATATCTTAAACAAAATGCAATCAGCACCATAAAAAATATACAATGTGATGTTTAAAAGAAAAGTCTTGCCATTTTTTTCCAATCTCATTTACAAGACAGCCCAACGTGTCTTCATAATGCGTGAAAAGCATATCAAGGAAAATTTGATAACAATGCCAATACTTCGAAAATGTTTGTGCTGTAAAAATTTGAAATTGATTCCACATAACTTGACAATCTGGTATGAATTTGATGCCTACTTTTGTTTTTAAATAAAGAAAACTATAAAAAATATATGACTGAGTCTTTGTCCTCTCTGTTGTTGGAACTGAATGACAGTTCTTAGACAATGTTTTAAATAATTAATGAGAGCCACAGAGGGTTTTTAAACAAGATTCCTCAATTAAAATCCATTAAAAAAGTACAGTGCACACCTGATATATCGACATAAAGGGTTCCAAATGTCCTATGTCGATATAAAAGAAATCTATATTAGATCACATTTCTACACACTAAAAAGAGGTTTTGTACAAATTGTAGTGAACTCCACAAAACAAGGATTTTTTTTCATGGGGGGCAAATACATCTGGTTCATATTAAGCTCAGTTACTTCCCTTGGTTTGAAAAAATTTGCAAAACTCTCCCATCCAATACTTACAAAAATTTTTGCTCATCAATTATTTATAGGCCCTTAAAAGGGCTGTTTGAGGTGATGCTTAATTTTTAACCCTTTGTCAATCGCACCATTTTCTAAACCCTTTGAAAGAAGTCAAGAAGCGACTTTTGTTTCAAGTTTGAAGAGCTTATTTCTTCCACCTTATCCTCAACTGTGCTCAAATGACTAAAGAGACAGTCTCCCTTTTCTTGTTGGGCTGCAAATCGCCTAAGAGTTGCTATTGCATCCCTTGCCTCTCCTGCTGTAACCCTCCTCTCAGCCTCATCCTGGGACTCCATTTCTTCATCTGACTCGGACTCAGGGCAGTTCTGAGACTGGACAATTTGAACCAACTCAGACACTGACACCTCTGCAGTTGTTTCCACATAAACATCTATAGAGACAAAATCTTGGGCTTTGTCTGCAGAAATGTCACACCTGCCAGTCATTCCATGGCATTCTCCAACTCATCTGTCTCAGTTACAAGTGGAGGGTCTTCTGTTGCTGTAACATTAACTTCCTTGCAGAACCCAGCGTGACGAAAACAGTTCTTTATCGTTTTCTCTGTGACCTTGTCCCAGGCTGACCTTAGGTCGCACAGTGCGTCAAGTACTGATATTCTGAATGTCTCAGAAGTAGTAGGCTCTGCAGACACTGTTGTCCTTGATGTGGTCGAGGTATTTTCTCACAACTCGAGCCCGGTAGTGATGCTTGAGGGAATTAATTATTCCCTGATCACATGTTTGCAGATGACTTGTCGTATTGGGTGGCAGGAAAACAAGTTTGATGCTCCTCAGGCCATCAATACGTGGATGTGCTGGGCAGTTGTCAACCACCATGGCAACAGATCTGCCTTGAAGGACGAATTTCCTGAGCCAGTTCTCAAAAATAGAGCTAGTCATCCATGCCTTTTTATTAGCTGTGTAGTCCACAGGCAGATTTTTCACATTCTTCATACATCTTGGCCTCATAGATTTACCGATAACAACAAGCGGCAGTTTCTCTTTGCCAGACATGTTGGCGGCAACCAAAGCTGTCATCCTCTACTTAGCTTTCTTTCCCCCTGTACACCTTTCACCCTTCAAGGCAAGCGACTTGTCAGGCAAACATTTATAGAAAATGCCTGTTTCATCTGCATTGAAGATGTCGTCCTCTCCATACTCATTTAAGAGAGAAGGCAAATCGTGCTGTTTCCATGCATTTGTGACTGTGTGGTCAACTGCAGCCGCCTCTCCACTGACAGTCTTGAGAGCAATGCCATGACGACGTTTGAAACGCTCTATCCACCCTACACTGGCAGTGAAGTCTGTTAAACCTAACTCTGAAGCAATAAGCTCAGGCTGACTGGTGAGCACAGGATTAGAGATAGGAGCGCTCATTGCTCTGGCTTGCTTGAACCACAGGAACAAGGCTTGATCTATGTCCAATTTCTCTGTTGTTCTCTGTCTCTTTCTGACAGGTTGAAATTCAGCTGTCAGACCAGGTCTCTCTAACTTGGCTCTATTTTTCACAATGGTGGATAGGGTATTGTGAGGAATACCGTATTTTTCCGCTATTTCTTTCTTTGTTCCTTGTTTCTTGTTCACATCAGCAAGCAGTTGAAGTTTAGTCTAGATGCTGAGATTTTTACGAGTTTTCTTCTGTTCAGACATTCTTGGGCAAGACAGTACCGGCAGGTTAGCTAGATGCGAAGATTTGGTGTAAGAACACTAGGCAGGGATTGCGAATGATGCTATAGGTAGAGCTAGCAACAGTCGAATGATGAATGGTAGACTAGTAGACACTGCCAGTGCCACTCCCTTCCCCGCTCTCCCTCAGTCAATGACCTATGACGAGCTCGGCTCGTGACTGCACAGCACTAACGCCACCCTCCCCTTGCATCATGCCCAACTGGCAGTGTTGACACCTTACAGCTGAGCGCGCTCTCGCTACGTCGGGCCCCCCCCCCCCCCCCATCCCTTCTCCCCTTTTCTCTCAGGCCACAAAGCGTGCCAAACAAAGGCGCAGCCTCCTTGAGTCATGCTACAGGATAGGCTAGTATCTGTGCATGAAGGAGAGATGCGAGGAGCTAAATCTCTCTTTGGTTTGCCTAGTTATTTCGGCGACTAAGATGTCGATATAAGGGAAAAGGAGAGACAGATCTGTTGATATAGGGACAGCAATTTACTAAGAATAAAGAGGAAGAAAAAGCGTACTTAGTTATCTATGTCGAAAAAAGAGAAAAATTCGAAAGATGCGATGTCGATATATGTGGTGTGCACTGTATCAGTTTAGTTAGCTTATGATATTTACACAACTGCTGCTTCCTGTGACTAAGACTGCTGGCTCTATATTTTCTCATTAAATCTCAACAGCCAAAAACCTTGTGGATTCGAAGAAAACGGTTAAACCCTTTACTTTCTAATTTATCTTAAATATATATAAAAATTTAAAGAACAATGCGAACAAACCTGGAATCATTGACTTGTTTAAGTCTCACTCTTTGGGTCTCATAGGCCTGGAAGATGCCAAAGATGATCAGGATACCCTTGCAACCAAACACAACGCTTGGACGCAGTGAACCAATCACAGATGAAAGTTGAAAACAGAATCTGGGATTATGAACAGATCATGTTGATAGAGTCTGTATATTGGAAGGTATTGTGTTCAGCAAAGCATGGATCATTTGAGTTTGAAACTGCAATAGACTAGGGAGTTTTTCCAAACTGATAAGTAAAACTGACTATCAGTAGTGTCAATGATCTATTCAAATGCAACGTCAAAGATTATGCAAGGTCTAAAAAATTGAAATATGCAAATATATCAAGAGATGCCAATAAGGTATAAGATCTACATACTATACATAGATACAGAAATATTTCATAAAATATTATATAAAAAAGGGAGATTGTTAAAATAGATTTAAAGGCAGACAAAGTTTTCAAAATTCATCTTCTTCCCTCTATCTCTTTGACATCCTTTTACTTTCTGTTATTCCCATTTTCCTTTGCTATTTCTTCTCATTAAAACATTTTTGAACCTGAATAAAAATTACAAGTACAGAACCTGTTCTATGAACGCTACAATAATATCATAGTATGGCTTACCTTGCTCACTGATGCAGGACTCCTTTGTAAACCACATTGCTGGTATATACTTCATGGCCGGAATAGATTTTAAGGCTGTCTTTTGAGCCAACACAACTCATGGCAACATAGAGTTGCCCATGTGAAAAGAAATCCTGTTTCAAATAAATGCCTACATGTGATAGAGTGTGATCCTGAGCTTTATTAGCAGTGATGGCAAAGGCAGGTTGAACAGGAAATTCCTTTCTTTTCATGTGAAAGGGAAAAATGTTGTCTGAGGGGATTATTGGGATTCTTGGAATGAATATATATTCGCTTTCCAGCATGGGGTCCACAGGCTATTGTCACATCAATGATGTGGTCATGTAAATGTTCAATGACATATGGTGTTTCGTTGCAGTGGCCATTTACTGGGTCCAGATTACGCAACAGCATGATGATGCTGTGCTTTTTTAGCTGTAATATGTGAGGCAGCATTCGTTAGGGACACAGCGTGTTGAGAAACTCTATGGGGTACAGGTGTTTATTTTCTTCCACACAATCATTGTTCCTGTACACTTTGACATCTCCAGGAAATGTGTTCATGATGGTGTTTTTGATGGCATCTACTTCACTGTTGGTAGGACAAATGATTGACCGTGATGCTAGCTAAGTTGCGCACTTGTTCTCAACACCAAAAACAAAGTCCAGAAGCTCTGTTTCATTTTCTACTGTCATGTCATCTGGAAGTTTGATGAAAAAATTTCATTTGTTTTTGTGCTGTTCTTCTTTACCATCTCCAATGCTAAGAAAGAAATCTGCAAATTGTGAAAACTCTCCTCTTTTTTGTGCTCGACACTTTCTTTTCTTATAACCTTGCCCCTTGATCTGAGATCTACTTTTAGATGAAATGAACTTAACTGTCTTATTTCTTTTAATACTGTGCATAGAGGATCTAATGTGTAAAGATGCATTCCTTCTTTTACAAACATCAAAATCAAAATCTCCGAATGCACTCTCCCCCACAAGATTTGTAAGAGGATAGTGCATAAGTTGCTCTTTCATACATTCATCCATATCTTCAAATTTACCACCGAGCAAAAAATCTTCAAGTTGACGTTTGGTAACTCTTAAAGCCTCCACACACATACATTTGAGACATCTTGTGATGATTTCAACATCATTGTATAGAACAAAACCATGAACTTAGTGAAATCTTGGTGCTTTGATGACTAGGTCGCCATCAAAAACAGAAAAAAAATTTGGGCTGAGTAAATCAGAGGGATCATCAATCCACTTTTCAAAATTAGTGACCATCTTTTTCAAATAAAGGTGAAAATTAAAGTATTTAACATCGCTGTTGATAAGTTTCCAGTATGGCCCTGTTATTTTAATGAAAAATAGTGCAACAGCACACACCATGCACATCAATGTTTTGTCTTGTACATCAGGTGAGACACTATGAATTTTTCTATTTGGATTTTCATGCAGAACACCTGATAAAAAAAACTGAACCATTGTAGGCAAATGAAAAATTAGAGAAGCAACTGCCTCAAAAAAGCAGTTAAATCTATTTCCCTTGAAATAAGTATCAGAATTTGCGATAAAAGTTGTCCACTGAACATGACATTCTGATTTCTGATCCCCTCTTGGATCACAATATCACAAGCAGTTCTAATCACTCGACTCACACAACTTTCTGACCCCTCATTGAACCCGTCATATTTTGCATTCTGATCTCTCCCAAACTTCTGCTGTCTCTCACTCTCTAATTCTTTCTCAACCTTAGAGATAGCCTTCTCACATGCACTGCTCATACCAAGAAGGAAATGCGCATTACAATGTAAAAAGTGAACATGGACATCCCTTCCTAACTCAGTCCTGATAAAGTCAGCAAAAATACGGTCCAAACACTTCATGGCTGCTGCCCTGTCTGTCATAACACTCGTTATTTTAGACAACAAGTCAAAAGTTACTTTTTTAAGGTCTACATTTGACATCAGAGAATATGTTTCTGACAACTTCTGGATAATATTTGAAGTAATTTCAAGTAAAGTACTTGCATTTTCCCTAGCAACAGGAATATAGCCTAAGTAAAATGTGTCACCTAGACTGGTTGATATCTGATGACCAACAATTTTCTTTTGGTCAAGAGAAGTTCCATCAGAATGAATTTTAGCATGATTAGATTTAAGTACATTTTCAACAACTTGCATTTATGACAGGGCATATCCCCTTCATCCATCATATTTAGAACAGTTTGTTTACACGGGAGTTTATCTTTAATTTTAGTGCCAAAAATATATTCAGCTACTATTTGAAATACCTTAGAAACATTTGCAGCTAATACACCACAATCAGCTTGAACAGAAATAACTGCTTGCCTAACATTGTCAGTGTAAACATTATCTTTGCCACCTTTAATAAGGACTGGCGATTTACAATTACAATCTAATTCAGACTTATCAAGTTCGTAAATAGGATTAGGAGCATTAAGGCCTGCCATTTCTTCTTTAAATTTTTTTAGCTTTAGATTAAGCATATATCAATTTCACTAAATAATTTTTCTTTTTCTTTTTTGTGCTGCTTACACAAAGACACAGTGTTATTTTTATGTATAAGTTTCAATGACTTCAGCTCATTGTCTTTAATTGAAATAGATTCTTTCAGCTTTTCAATGCAACTTGCAAAACCTTCACAATTTCTCTTATATTTGTCAACAAAGTTCTGAAGTTTCTTCTTTCACAAGATAAGTCCTTAAGAGCAGATTCAAGAATTTTCACTTTTTCTTCATGTTCCGAAATAGTCCTTAAGAGTCCATTAACAATTTTGTTTGTGTCACATTCACTCTCAAATTGCTTTTCTTTGAAACAGGTGAGGGGTCAGAAAAAGTATTAGCAGAAGTGCTAAAATCAGGCCGGGTAATTATATTGTCAGTAATGTCGCTGTCTGAAATGGTGAACAAACACTCCATAAAACGTTCTAAATCCTCAGGTCTCTTTCCTTTTGAAGACGACAGCTTCAAGTAGGAGTCCATCAGTTTTAAATACTGTAGTCCACTTTGGAAAAATTCACAGATTTCTCTGTTTCTAAAGTTAAATGAACAATCCATTTTCTGGACATTTCCAAAGAAAGCCCAAGATCCTTTTGTGCCTTTTCTAGCTCTATTACAAATTAGAAATAGATAATCCACGAAATTTAAGTGGTGGTGAAGAAATAGTTTTTCTAGTGACACCTAGAGCTGACAAGCAGTCACAAATGAAGTTGAAGTCCACGCCAAGTTGGCTCTCTGACGATCCGCTAACTTGGAATAGCGCTTTACAGCTGATTCGATCAGAGTGCGGAGTCGGCGGGCTGTGACTGGGCAGTGTGGATCTATTTTCAGCATCCATGTGTGCAGCTGGGTTAATAGAAAAAAAAACAAACAAAATAAAATGTATAAAATAACAGCCCCAAAATTGTTCACTTTTCTAGAGCCACTGTATTGACTCATTCACACCCTGCTGAAAGTGAGAAAAGAAAACAAATCCACACAAAAAAAATATTACCTGCCAAAAAAATCTTCATTTTCATATGAGTGTAGTGAATGTGGTATTGGCAACATCTAAGTATAGACTAGGGTAGGAGGGCAGCAACATCTAGGGAGGGGGAACTGAAGTGTGAAAAGGTTATCTGATCAGGACAATGTCTGGCTGAGAGTGGCGAGAGCAAGAGAGGAGGTAAGGAGGCTGCAAATCCTGGGAACAGAGAGTTGGTTTTGGATCTTGGCAGGCAGTGGACGTATGATTCCCACTGCTCCTGCCACAGCCAAGACAACCAACTTCAAGACAAGTTGAAGTCACAAAGGTGAGTATATTTTACTAGTTTACTTAGATCTAGATTTAGTCACATATAACTATATAGTGAGAACACTATAAATGGTGTCAGAAGTGCAGAGCTCATTTCTACTTGGAATTTAGATCTAGATCTAGATTAGTCAACAGATCTAGAAGTTCTGGCATTCCGGCTCTGTATTGAGCCATTGTTTTAAAAACTTATAGAGTAGACTCAGAAATCCAGTTCAGTTGCACTCCGCCATATAAATATTTGTCATTGTTTTTTTACTGTACTAGTGTTAGTAAGAATCTAGGTACTTTTTTCAGCGTCAATTTTTTTTTTTTTCAAGTATTCCATTCTCTTGAATAATTAGACATCAAATTAATTTACATTTGCTTCACCAGAATTTTTTTTTACTCCCCTTAATGTTAGTTCCCTTGCTAGATCTAGGGGCAGGTGTAACTACATTGTGATTTCATTTTATTTTTTTTACTTTTGAAAGTGATTATTCAAACCTAGTTTCTTTACTCTCTCTAGTGGTTTACCTCGTGGATAGATTTCCCCACCTTTTCACCCCCATTCCTTTTTTTTTTTCAAGTTTTAGATGCTCAGTTGTTTTTTTTTTTTGCCCCAAGTTCCAATCCCTTCATTCCTCAGTATGGTATGGTCTAGCATTGCTTTTGTGCATTCATCTAACACATTTTTGAGTCTCCATTTCCCCCAGAGTCCTGATAGGAATCTCAGTTGATTGACATATTTCTGAACTTACACCCTGTGTCCCTAGTGCAGTGATGCATAGACACAATACCAGGCAGTCAAGCAGGGGTGGCCTCTCAGGCAGGGAAGTTGTGGAGAGTGGAACTGACAGGTCATTAATCAGTGAGCCTGCTCAGGTACTGGGTGGGGAGGATTCTCAGATTTCAGGGACAGATAACTTGGCTTCTTTACCAAGGGAGAGTCAGAGAGGTGAACAAAGGACAGCTTCTCCTTCCCCACATAGGAGTGGTAAATTGATAAGAGGAGGGTGATTTGCATACACTGATGTCTCAGTGTTTGGTAGATTTTTTTTGGGTCTCACAAAGTGTGTCTCCCCACACATAGACACAATTCTGATAACAGCAAAGACCCAGTGAATAGCACCAGGGTGGTACCAGTGGGAGAGAGAGAGGCAGATGTGGTGGATAATAACTTTGGTCTGGGAGGGGTGCAGTTTCTTGGTGGTGCACAGTCACATGGCGGACTGAATGGTGTAGGGAGAGAGGATGGAGTGAGAGGTTTGGGAAGACAGAGTGGGGTAACAAAGCCATCCCATAATTATAGCACTACTAGTGGGACAAGTCATTGGAGATCACACATACCCAAGCAGCTTTATTTTAGTGGTGAGGAGGTCATTCAAGGGGAATGGAAAAGCTATACATTCCAGTTAGAAATGTATATTGAGAATATGGACTTGGGCCCACAGGATTGCAAAAGATTGTTTTTCTACACTTTAAGGGGAAGTGCACTGAATTATGCAGTGAGTTTGGAGGAGTCAAATCCAGACATGAGTTTTAGAGATCTGA
This sequence comes from Elysia crispata, assembly GCA_033675545.1. Taxonomy (NCBI): domain Eukaryota; kingdom Metazoa; phylum Mollusca; class Gastropoda; family Plakobranchidae; genus Elysia; species Elysia crispata. The sequence continues at coordinate 586,496 of JAWDGP010001658.1, read as the reverse complement.
TGCGGCAAATGAAAGTTAGGTTCCAGGCAGAAATTAGATGTGAAATAGCATACCTAAGGCTGCAGAATGCAGTGCAGGAGAGGGAAGAGACCTTATATGAATGGGCAGATAGGCTGTGTGATCTAGCAAGGAAGGCAGTGACATCTGGGCAAGGCTCACCACAAGTACTGAATGTTATGGTGGTAATGCGTTTTTGTCAAAGATGTAGGGATAGAAGAACTGGGGTGAAAGTATATGAACAGGGACCACCTGAAACCTTGGGGGAGGCAATAGAACAAATAGAATGGTTACAACACATTGTTGAAGCATCCAAAACAGGGCTAGGATATGCTGATAGGGAGTATTGGAGAGATACAGAATTGTATGGACAACGGGAGCCAAACCCCAAAGTTTATCAAGTGGGATATGGGCATCAAAATAGGACCCTTGAAACTTATGGCAGTATTAGAGAAGACACAGGATGTGAGAGAGAGGCAAATAATTGTAAACGCACTCCACCTCAAGTGTGTGTCCCAGCAGAAGGAAACAAAACTGATACTGTTCAACTCATCGAACAACGATTGGGTAAGCTGGAGAATTTAGTGGCTGATTCAGTGGAGAAAATAATGTCAAGAATAAAGCAGCTTGTCATAGAGATTGGGGGAGTGAAGAAAGAAATAGGGTCTTCACACAGCAACTGAGGTGAATAGGATTGGGTTAAAGGAGCAGGGAGTGCTCACACGAACAAAATTCATCATCGGGGAGGGCTTCTAGCATTTCAAGATCAAGGTCAGCATCACCAAGAGGTTGTTTTAACCGTGGGGAGATGGGACATAAACAAATAAATTGTCCTCATGTAGAAAAGCATGTAACCTTCAACGACAGCAAACCTTTAAACTAGACAGGACTGGGCAAGAGGTCCTATACCCAGTCCTAAATACACCTTCATGCTCTAAAAGAAGCAAGAAAAAGGACCCTCTATGGGAAAGAAGAAAATTTCATATCCATAGTCAAGATTATGTTATTAAAACTGCATTAATTCCCCTTTCAGTCAGGCATCATGACAAATCATGGTCACCTCTTCAACATGGAAATTGACAGTAATCTTTGAACAGTTTCAAGGCTTGGAGGCAGGTGGGAGGTGCAACATTGCACATGAATCTGGCTGAAAGGCAAGTGGGTGGTGCGATATCGCATGTGAATCTGGCTGCAAGGCAGCAAGTGGGTGGTGCGACACTGCACGTGAATCTGGCTGCAAGGCAGCAAGTGGGTGGTGCAACACTGCACGTGAATCTGGCTGCAAGGCAGCAAGTGGGTGGTGCGACATCGCACATGAATCTGGCTGCAAGGCAGCAAGTGGGTGGTGCAACACTGCACGTGAATCTGGCTGCAAGGCAGCAAGTGGGTGGTGCGACATCGCACATGAATCTGGCTGCAAGGCAGCATGTGGGTGGTGCAACATAGCACGTAAATCTGGCTGCTAGACAGCGAGTGGGTGGTGCAACACTGCACGTGCAACGCAGCTAGTCGATGTGAACAGTATTGCAGATATACTGTCACGGGTCGAGAAACATGACACATAGCTGCCAACTTTTGAAAAGACAAATACAGATTTTTAGCGCGCGGATGCAAATCGGTGCGTCTCGAAACTTGATGGATAAATTCAACCACCATCGCAGTGATAAAATAGTTACATTCTGCTGCCTCAAATAATGAAATCTTAATTGATCCACATAAAACTAAATACAAACTATACTGGGTAGCAGACTGGAGACAGAATGAAACAAAGCCAAAAAGATAGCTTATAAATTGAGAAAGTAGAGCTCCCGCTAGAATCTAGATCTAGACTCTAGTATTCTGGATCTAGATCTAGAATCTAGATCTAGATCCCTAGAATCTAGATCTAGATCTAGATGCCTAAGATGGGGTAGATCTAAATCGAGAATGAGAAAGAGAGAGAGCGCTAGATCGAGAATGAGTGAGGTTAATGATAAAGATTAATGAGTTGACTTACTTCTCTCTCATTTCGGGTATGATGCGTATTTTGTCTAGATCTCTAGAATCTATCGGGTAAACTGATCTGCTCAACTTCTCTCTAATTTCGGGTATGATGCGTATTTTGTCTGGATCTCTAGAATCTATCGGGTAAACTGATCTGCTCAAAAAGCATGGTCGCTTAGTGGAGCGCTTGGTCTTCGGATTCAAAGTGAGCCTCGTCGTCGTACTTCCTTTCATGCCACAACGGGCATGTAGTCAATATATAGCCGTACAGTAATATAGTAGAAGTCTATAAACGCATGATCTACTATTCGTAAGTACGGATGCTTATTCTATCGATTTATCTATCGATAGCTAAATTGTAAGAGAATCCTTTAGATTTCATATTAAAAACGTCTATCGATACTCAAAATTTTCCGAATTTGAAACAAAATTATAGTATTTGGAACTATCCAGATAGTCAGATACGTATTTTCAGTGTGTCATACAGATTTACGTATTTTGAACACCAAATACGTACTAAATATGTATAATATGTACTGGTTGGCAGCTATGATGACATCCGAAGACTCCACGGTGCAGGATCTCGGCACTGAGGGATTGACCCATTATAACGACACAACCTGAGGTGTTTGGTAAGGCGAGGAGAGGGGTAAGCAACCTGTATCATTTAGTACCTTTAAGGATGTTCAGAAAGAGAAATGTGTATCACATGCCTCATACAAGAGGAAAATAAACAACTTCCAGGAAAGGGTGCTAATGCCATTAAAGGGGGGAAGAGTGTAGTGAATGTGGTATTGGCAACATCTGAGTATAGACTAGGGTAGGAGGGCAGCAACATCTAGGGAGGGGGAACTGAAGTGTGAAGAGGTTATCTGATCAGGACAATGTCTGGCTGGGAGTGGCGAGAGCAAGAGAGGAGGTAAGGAGGCTACAAATCCTGGGAACAGAGAGTTGGTTTTGGATCTTGGCAGGCAGTGGACGTATGATTCCCACTGCTCCTGCCACAGCCAAGACAACCAACTTTAAGACAAGTTGAAGTCACAAAGGTGAGTATATTTTACTAGTTTACTTAGATCTAGATTTAGTCATATATATATATGTGAGAACACTATATGAGTAAAGTTTCTATAATAAATGGTGTAGACATCATTTGATTAAATAAAAAAATATTAAAGTCAAAGATAAACAAACATGAAGAAACTGGGGTATTAAATAAAATTGTAATAAAATGGCCCTTGCCTCACTCCATGTGTTCTGGCCCTCGGCACGCAGACAGTACAGTTGAAGAAGCAATTTCTGCGCGACCTTCTCACAGACTGATGGGAGAGATCTGGCCGTCGTCCCTTTCCTTTGGCTAGAAATGTCTTCTTCAGGCTTATGTAGTTATCATCCAAAACAGACGCTTTTAGAAATGAATGACAGAAATTTAATCAAAGTAATCAGTTCTAAAACTTCAACTCAAGTATAAACTAAACATTGATAAAGTTCTATTTCGTCAAATGAGATAGACTATATAGATGGGCTTTATGATGTAGCTCAATCTCTTAAGCATCAATTATGTAAAACAACGTATAAACAAGATCAGTCCATTTTAACTTCATAAAAAGGTAGGCCTAGTCCAGCAATGCTTCTAGAGAAGTTAAAATTTGTGTTCAGCCAAAACCTTTGAACATAGTTACTGCACTTTAATCGCGAGAAACGTTACTAAAAAATCATATTAACATTATAAATGCACGAATTGGATACTCTTAAGATAAAAATTAAAAATGTCATAAAGCTTTTCCTTAGTCTGCAACCCCTTCGAATTGCTGCAATCCTTAGCCAATATAGGCGTAGCCTATCGAAGTCATTGAATCGACAAAAAAAACTTAACATTTAGGATAAAACAACAAAACTTAAAACTTTTTAAAGTTGCATAAATCATATTCTATCATATATTACATTACTCGACGAAGCATAATGCTATAAAATATCGCCTGTAATTAAATAGCGAGGCATGTTATTTCCACTGACCCGATCATTTTTTCCACACAGCTTGGTAGCCTCCGAAGCTTATGTGGATTCAAGCACAAAGTAGTGCATTACTTTTTTAAAGACACTGGAAACCTTCAAATAAAATAATAAAATATAGACTTAAATAATACTTTACCTTGCATTTCTTTGAAATCCATCACTGTCATTGTTTATGCACTAAAATAGTCAAAATAGCTTGAGCGAGGCGAGGCTTGGACAATGAACATGGCGGCCGCGCAAACCTAGATCTACTTAGCCAATTTCGTTTCGGGTGTGCTTCGGATTTTGCGCTGGCTGAGAAGGAAGTCAGGTAGCATGTCCCTTGCAGCACGTCGCGTCTATGACAGCCTCCCTGTACGCCGTTCGATCCTGGGCAATGCGTCCAGCTCGTGTGTTAGTGGTCTTCATCCTTTCCGTGATGTCTTGGCTCCATCTTCTTCTTGGGCGACCCCTTGTTCTTTTTCCTTGTACTTGTCATTCCAATATCTCTTTCTCGAGCCCTTCATGTCTCTTCACATGGCCAAAATACTTTAGTTTTCTCTTAATGATGGTTGAGAGGAGTCACCCCTCTTTAATATTGAGTTCTTGCAATATGGAGTTGTTTGTTCTTTTTTCCGTCCATGGCACCCTCAGGATTGTTCTGTAGCATTTGAGCTCAAAAGCATTTATTTTTCGTTCAGATGTTTTATTTATAGTCCATGATTCGCAGCCATATGTAGCAATAGGGAATCTGATCTTGGTGTTTTTGTCAGCGCCATGCCATAATTTACTCATTTGGCGTGTTTTTTGAAGAGCGATTGCCATTCGTCTTTGTATTTCTTTATTTATGTCACCATTGCTGGAGATAATGGAGCCCAGGTATTCAAATTCTTCAATTTCTTCTATCGTATTATTTTCTATTTTAATGTCTATTTTCGTTTGGGTTTTGTCAGTTTTCATAATTTTTGTTTTGTTTGCATTGAGATATAAGTTTTGCTCTTCGCTGTAAGTTTTAACTGATCTGATAATTTCTTTTAGACCGCCATGAGTTGTTGATAGTAGAACAGTGTCGTCTGCATACCTTAGTTCAGGGTATTTCCTGCCTCCTACGTTGAGACTACTGAAAAAATCAAAGTCCTTGTTGTCAGGGTCCCGGTACCGCTGTGGGTCATGTCTAACTCTCCTCATTATGTTTTCTGCGTATATGTTGAAGAGGTAAGGTGAAAGAATACACCCCTGTCTACGCCTTTTCCTACACTAAACCATTCCGATGTTTCTTCATCAATCCTTACAGCTGCCTCTTGATCTTTATATAGATTTTCCAATAACCTGACTAGGTGTGAGGTAAAGCCCATGTCATTCATGATTTTCCACATGGTGGTATGTTTCACACAGTCAAATGCCTTGGAGTAATCGATAAAGCATGCGAAAAGGTCTTGATTATATTCTCTGCATTTCTCAAATATGTTTCGTAAGTTAAAAATGTGGTCCCTAGTTCCCCGGTTTCGTCTAAATCCTGCTTGAACGATGTTGACTTCCGATTCAATTTTGTGTTTTAATCTTTTCTGAATAATTTTTAACAGTATTTTGCTTGCATGGTTGATAAGGGCAATTGTTCTGTAGTTGCTGCATAGTTTTAAATCCCCTTTCTTTGGCAATGTGATGTAGATTGATTGTTTCCATGCTTTTGGCCAGCTTCCTGTTTTCCATATTTTTAAGATCAGCCTGTGATATAACTGGATGCTTTCCTCCCCTCCCTCTTTTATCAGTTCTATGGGGACTTCATCATTTCCTGGTGATTTTCCATTGCTAATCTGTTTAAGTGCCTACCTGACTTCATCAATCAATGGCTCTGGCTCAGTCTCCATGTCTGTTATTGTTGTGTCTGGAGTCTGTTCTGCTTTGTACATTCCACTGCAGTATTCCCTCCATCTACCTAAAATCTCTATATTTTCCGTAAGTACTTTTCCGGTCTTGTCTTTGATGGCTTTGGGTGCTGGTTTCAATACGGTTGTCATTAATCGTGCATGTTTGAACAGCTTGTGATCTTTATGCTGGGCATGCATTTCTTCCATTTCTTTGCACTGATCTTCGATGTATTGCTTTTTATCCTTTTTGAGACTGTACTTTATTTCTCTGGACTTTTCTTTATATAGTATCTTGTCCTGCCTTCAGATTCCTTCGTTCCTCTATCAGTTCAAGTGTTGTATTTGATATCCATGGTTGTCTCTTTGCTTTCCTTTTTGGTATCCTGTTCTTGGCTGTTGTTAGTAGTATTTGTTGTGCATGAGTGGCCAGCTCGTCTGGACCCATCTCTTCTTCCACTGCCATAAGCATTCCAAATTTATTCTTAATTTCTATTCCATATTCCTCCAGTATCTGGGTAAGATCAAAACGTACTGGGGGTTCAGGTTTCTTTATCTTCCTCAGTTTTATTTTTATTGTTGATACAAGGAGTTCATGGTCTGTTCCACAATCTGTTCCTGGGTATGTTTTGGTTTGTTGTATGCTGGATTTCCACCTTTTCTTTACCAGTATGTAATCAATCTGGTTTTTGGTCTTTCCATCTGGAGATGTCCACGTGAACAGTCTTCTTGGATGATGTTTGAAGAAACTGTTCCCAAATACCTAGTCTGTTTTCAATGCAAAAGTCTACAAGCATTTGTCCTCTCTCATTTCTGTTCCCCAGGCAGTGTATTCCTTTCACTTCTTTTTCTTCACGTGACATTTCATGTCCAATTTTAGCATTGAAATCACCTAATAATCCTGTTTGTGTATGTTGTAGTGCAGCGTAGAATTCCTCAGCCTCCTCTATCTCAGAACTGCTTGTTGGTGCATATGCCTGAATAAGTGCCATGTTTTTCTTTCTGCCTTGAATTCGGACGATCAATATTCTGTCACTAATAGGATTATATCCAATAAGGCTTTTTGCTGTTTCCTTTTCTAATAAAATCCCCACTCCACTCTGTCCAGGTTGTTCACGTCCAGAGTATATAAACTTTCCTCCTTTTGGTGTTGTCAGATGTCCTTGCCCCTTCCACCGGTGTTCGCAGATTCCGAGGATGTTCAGTTTGATTCTTTCCATCTCGTTTTCTATTATTTCTACTTTTCCAGCATCTAACGTTCTCACATTCCATGTTCCTACCTTAAGCTTTTTGCCTAGTCTTGTACCATGATTTTCCACTGTAACACCGTCAGGCTTTTCGCCATCATCACGTTTATTTGTACTGGTCGTGGTACTCAACTCTTCCCCGATACGCCTGTTTAATCTGCCTGACTCGGGGGTCCCATCATCAGATCTTTGTCTGCTTCTTAGGTCCACTGTCAATAGATTTCTTGGAATGTTACTTGTGGTAGTTTGCCGTTGCTTTCCATAAGAGGGTATAATTTGAGTGCCTATGGGCGAGTTAAATACGGGGCGACCATCCCCAACCCAGCGCGTCCCCAGGTGGCGGATAGGGGAACGGCTCCAAGATATGGGGGTCAGGAGCTCTGGCTCCCGCGGACCAACTGGCGGTAGCTCTAGAGGACGAGGACGGGGTGTACAGGCGGTGCTGTTACCCTCTAGAAATCCCTCAAAAGTTCGGAGACGGAGCTATCGGGCGAAACGAGGCGCCCTAAAACCTCTACCCCTGCTGTAGCGCAGATCAGCTCTGGAAAGAGCAGCTGGCTGAGACAGGCCTTGAATTAGGCTTTAGTTTCGTATACGCCATTTTAAAGAGAAAAGAATGGCCTTTCTAATGGTACAACTTTTGTGACTCTCCAATAATTAGATCTCAATAAAACTTCTTTTAAAAAAAAATTAAAAAGTCTTTTATTCAACTTCTTATTTCCCGATCTTGACTAAAGTTATACGTAAATAAAGGTCTACATTTCTACTTTCCAATGAGGTGCTGTTTGGGTTGATATCTTAAAAAGCAATCCTCAGCCAGCCGTTCAAAGATAAGGAGGTCTTGCGCGATCGCTAATTTCTTGCCGCGGCCACAAAAAAAAAACAACAACCGGTGAATAAGAGCGGTTTTCATCGCACAGACAAAAAAATACAAACAATCTAGGACAAAAACGAACAGCATATTATTAAAGAGAAGAAATGGATCTTTATTCTCATCTAAGTTTCATTTTGCTGTGTTCTCTGGCTTTTAAAATACACGGATTTAAAAATCGTCGATTTAGGCTGTTTATCAGCGAAAATCCCGTTCACGGCCTGGTTTGGACTACCTACTCGTAGCTTTGCCCTCATGTTTTGTGTCAGCTGCAATCTTGTGACAGTTTGCCAGAGATATGAAGATTTCAGCGTTGCCTCCACAATATCAGGCCTGGATCCATGTCGGACAACTGGTAAAATTTGTCGCCAGTCACCATCCAAAAGTACAGTCGGTCCCCCAAATGGCGATGAATGTTTTCGAATGTCTTGCATTGTTCTGTCTATTGATTCAAACACATGCTTATGTCCCATAGAGATTTCATAAATGATGAGGAGATCTGTTTTTTGAAAGAGAACACCTGTTGTTTCTTGTGGAGACATGTTGCACATAGAGATTTCATGGCTGTTCAAAGGTACCTTGCATCTGCTATGTAGAGTTCTTCCATGAGCCAACAGAGTCGCTGCAATTCCAGAGAGAGAGAGAGCTCTTGCCATTGCAATTTTCTTCTTTGATCTGATTGCTACTAGGATCAGGCTGATTGTATGCATTTTCCCAGTCCCTCCACTGGCATCTAAAGCAAACAGTTGTCCCTTCTGAGCTTCAACAGACTTCAATATGGCATCAAGGACATTTGTCCTCAGTGAGTTTTGGATGTCCTTGTTGCACCTGCTGTTCTAAAATTTCGCAGTTGTGCTGCAACAAATCATGCACTGTTTTGGGTAGTCCATTAGTTGATGTAAAAACCTCAGTTTGGGGTAATTTAAAGTCTCGGTTCAAATCCAGGCCTTCGTTGTTGAGAATTTCTTGCAAGTGTGAGAGAGCCTCGTTTCCGACATAGTTGGTGAGATCACCAATCTTGTCCCTCAACATGAAATCCCTACAGAGTTCTAATTTATGTTTCTCCCAGAATGCCAGAGGATCGGCTGGACGACAATAAATCAAAATTATAGCAAATGCCAGTCTGAGCTGTGGACCAAAGCGAATGGCTGTTGCTTCTTCCATTGCTGCATCTTTCTCAGTATCATCATCTAGTAACCCAAGTTTGTGACAGCATTCTTGGAAAGAGTCATATGTTGTACCCTCAATAGTTTTAAAATCTGTAAAACTTGTGGGTCTTGGTTTGTGGTGCAGTAGCATTCTCAGGTAATACAGTTCAGCCTGACGTGGGTTGAGAGATATTGTTGGAATTCTCCCAATAGTGTCAGCTCTAAACTCATCTGGGTCATCAGGGTTTTTTGCTCCTCGCTTCGGTCTCTGCCACTTGTGCTCTTTCTGATTCCATGTAAAGTACTGTGGAAAATCGGAGAAGAGGATGGTTCTTGCATTGATGTCCTCTTTGTTCATGTAAAAAAAAAGACAGTGAGTTTGGTGGGTGGTGGTCCAGTTTCTACAGCTTCTCCTACTTGTTCTGGCTCAAACAGCACCGTTTGTTGATCTGGCAAGTGGCATGGTAATTTCTCTACTGGTGGGTGCTTTCTATGAATTTCAAATTCATAGAGGCGCCACAAAGCCTCACTTGCGGAAATGTATCTTGCATTGACGTATCTGTTAATTTCATCATTCTCAGTGTCCTCTCCAAATCCCAGCAGTACTTGATCTTGGCCTTTTGTTATGTACTTGTAGAGATATTTAACAGCCTGTACAGAGTGGACGATTTCCACGTTGATATGAGCTTCAAACCGCAAATACAGGGTTGGGTTGTAAGGAGCAACAAAAGAATTATCTACAGCAAGGTCATTGCCATTGACTTTCTTGATATGCGTTTTCCCTCCAGAATCTGGACCTCTATGCATATACAAACGGTAGGAATTTTCTGTGACTTTTGTACTCTGTCGAAATGATTTGGGGAAGTTTTTGGTACATTTGTTTCGATCCATGCAAGGGCTCTTTGGGTTCCCATTTCCACACGGTCCATGAATATTCTGAGTTGTGATTAGCTCATACAGTTTGGGGTTCGGATCTCGGTCTGGCATTTCTGCACTAACACTGTCATCAATCATTTCTGTTGTTTTAGGCTTACATTCAGCATCCATGATGAGAAGGATATGCACATGAGGTAGACCTCTTTTCTGAAATTGCATTGTGGCAGTATGAGCTTTCACCCCTCCCCCTCCCCCACCCAGTATTTCTAGTTTCAGAAGATCATCCATTAGCGTGTCAAACTTCAGCTTAAAAATTCTGCATGATAGATCTGGACGGTCGCAAGCTTGTTCCCCAAGATTGAGAGCTGCTGTGATTTCAAGCCACTTTGGATTGCAGGTGACGGTAATACAGATGTCCGGCTTACCTTAATGTCGAACGATTGCCATTGCATCCTGAAAGGCTTCAGAATAAAACCTTGGTGGTCCATAGATTGTGGAGGGAAGAATAATTTTTTCGCCAACATCATTTTGATCTCCAGCATGCACAGCATCCATCAGTCCTTGGTACTTTTCTGCCCTTTATGATTTCTGATTCCTCCTCACACAGTCTTGACGTCCAGCTTCAAATTTCGCTTATTTGTCGACTGCGTATTGCTGTGTCAGTTTCTTCACATGGAACATAATGTTGAAATCATTATTCCGAATTTGAAGGCGGGAATTATAGAAGTCTGCTGCTATCAAAGTTTTGTGGTCTGTCTTTTTGAGTCCAAGATGCCATCCATCACATACAGTAGAAAATAGCAAAAGATAATGGAGAGGATCATATAATTTCTGGCATGTGCTGATTCTCCTTAGTTCTTGTCCATCTCCTGCTCTACATCTGAAAATAATGTCTAAATTTCCTGTCGCATCACCTGGTAAAAGAGCAGCAACTTCGCTGGAGGCTGGTAATTTGTAAGTTCTGACATGTCCGCCATGAGGTGGTTTTGTTATCTGCATGTAAAACTAACTTGACATCAGACTGTTCAACACCCACCTCTATGGCTGTCTTGAAAGACTTGACGTACGAATTTACAGAGTGTTTGCAACGTTGATTGAAGTTCTTGCAAAATATGTCGATCCAGCTCTGCATGGGTTAATCTGTTATCTACTTCTGTATCAATATCAGAGTCATGAAAATAAATCTGGCTGAACTTTGGCGTTTCTCCTCGCTCAGGTAGAAGGTTGCCCATCCGATGGTACAGTTTCCCCTGAATGGTGAACGTTGAGTTGAATCCATCGTGAACATGTTACTTACAGCCTATTGATGCCAAAGCAAGTGCATTGCTGTAGTTACTTATATGAGCCAAGAAAAGACGTCCATGTTCCTTACAGCCTATTGATGCCAAAGCAAGTGCATTGTTGTACTTTCTTATATGAGCCAAGAAAAGTCGTCCATGTCCCTTACACTGTTACAGCCTATTGATGCCAAAGCAAGTGCATTGTTGTACTTTCTTATATGAGCCAAGAAAAGTCGTCCATGTTCCTTACAGCCTATTGATGCCAAAGCAAGTGCATTGTTGTACTTTCTTATATGAGCCGAGAAAAGGCGTCCACTCTGTTGCACATCATAATGTTTCAGAGTTGTAGTGGTGGAGCGGGAGGGATTTCCATCCTTACCAGTTACCTTGCCATCCTGACAACAAAATGGAGTCTTTTCTCCTATCCATCTAAGTGCATTACAATGCTGGCATACAATATCTAGAGCTCCACATGAGTGCGCAGCGATCATTGAGTCTATTTCAATTTCAGAGAAATCATTGGCATTTCGACAAAACCTAGCCGTTGGGCCGTTCTTCCTGACTCCAGATCTAGATCTGGATGCGTCCCTATCCCTCAGATAGTTCTTCCTATTTTCTGTTTCTCTGTTCTTATTCGTAAGAGGCTTGCGTACTTTGCGAGGCATTTTAGTCTACATCTAGATCTAATGCACGACTGCTGTACATAATCTGTTTAAACTCTTAGATCTAAAGCATTTTATTCTTCGCGCTCGCCATTCTGTCTTCAACTTCATCTGTAGGGATGTGCGATTCTTCGATTCCTTAATCGATTCCATTTTGACCCCAGAATCAATAGAAATCATTATTGGCATTTCTTGCAAGCCCAGTCGTTTGGCCGTTTTTCTTGAATCTAGATTTTGGCTGAGTTTCTTCCTTTTTTCAAAATCAACTATTAAAAAATTGCCTATCCTATCTGTTCATTGCGTTTTCACTATTATTTTTCATAAGGAATTGATTCCGGAATCAGATTCGATCACTCCAGCAGTCTGTGAAATCGCACACCCCTACTGCACTCTGTAAGCGATCAAAACAATCCGTATTTTGATACAATTTTTGTGAAATGAAATGAAAACAGCGATTCAAAATGTCGACAACGTCGATTCGTGTTGGCGATTTTACGTTTCAATTAATGACGGAAATGGTAAATGTTTGGAACTATTTTTGCTCTTTTAAAATAGGCCCGCTGAACATTTCATCACTTTTGTTACCCGATGGTTATTTTTGTAGAATTTTAGGACCCCGGGTGAAAAAGCCTTTGTTGTGGACATTTTTGGCCCTAGCTCTATTGTAATGAGAGAAGAAGATGTAGGAAACTCTCCGCTAAACATTTCCTCCCTGAATTCTGGAGCAGGTTCAACAATGAAAGTTCATAAGTCCAACTTTAGACACATCGCGTAACTTTCATGGCTCACTCGGAAAGGTTTAGAATTTTTCAAATTTTGGGTCGGAAACATCCAGGATCTGATAAAAGAACGTAAAACATTTTAACAATTTGGAAGTTCAGAGAAAGAGAGAGAGAGAGAGAGAGAGAGAGAGAGAGAGAGAGAGAGAGAGAGAGAGAGAGAGAGAGAGAGAGAGAGAGAGAGAGAGAGAGAGAGAGAGAGAGAGAGAGAGAGAGAGAGAGAGAAGAAGAAAAAGAAGAAGAAGAAGAAGAAGAAGACAGAGATTTAGATGGAACAGAATAGCTGAATAAGCCAGGAAGAGATATCAAAAAAGGAGAAAACAGAGATATGTTTAAAATTAAATACTAATCTTTAACCTAATTATTTTCCTCTTCATGTTACAAAGTCCGTTCACAACATATTATCTCAAGCCTTTCACTAGATCAAAACGAAGCCTCCGTCATGCATGATGGAACTAAAAAGATGATGCTTTAAACTCACCTACCGACGGTGTGGTACTTAGACCCCCGAAGATGTTGCAGCTAATATCAGGGTGAATGCTCTATGTCCTTAGTGTTTATGCGATGGTCAAAAATACACGAGCGATAATTGCTAGCTATACTTCAAGTGATGTATTTTCTCAACTGAAATCCCATGACATTATACGATGTTGGTCAAAGATTAATTCGCTCCTGTTCAATCTCTCTCTCTCTCTCTCTCTCTCTCTCTCTCTCTCTCTCTCTCTCTCTCTCTCTCTCTCTCTCTTTCTCTCTCTCTCTCTCTCTACCTTCCCTTATTTATTTAGTATTGTAACATTCTCGCATGTTTCTCCTCCTATCTTCTACAACTAAAACAGGGCTTTTCTATAGGATCGCAGAAGGATTATTATGCTTGAGTTTATGTCTGTATCAGACTCTCTCTGTCTCTCTCTTTCTCTTTCTTTCTCTCTGTCTGTCTGTCTGTCTCTCTCTCCCTTCTCTTCTGTTCCTATCGTAACATTCTCGCGTGTTTCTCCTTCTATCTTCTACAACTCAAACAGGGTTTATCTAAAGGAACGCAGAATGATTATTATGTTTGAGTTTATGTCTATATCAGTCACTCTTTGTCTCTTTGTCTCTTTCTCTGTCCCTGTCGCTCTCTCTCTCTCTCTCTCTCTCTCTCTCTCTCTACCTTCCCTTCTGTTCCCATAGTAACATTCTCGCATGTTTCTCCTCCTATCTTCCACAGCTCAAACACGGCTTATCTAGAGGATCGCAGAATGATTATTATGCTTGAGTTTATGTCTGTACCAGTCTCTCCCTCTCTCTCTCTCTTTCTCTTTCTATCTCTCTCTCTCTTTTATTTTTCTTTCTTTCTCTATCTCTCTCGCTCTTTCACTCTTTCTCTTTCTCTCTCTCTCTCTCTTTTATTTTTCTTTCTTTCTCTATCTCTCTATATCTCTCTCGCTCTCTCACTCTCTCTTGCCTCTCCTTCTTTATCTTTCCTCTATACACCTGCTATGTATCAGCCATGGCTTATTTCCAAGATAATGTATACCATGCTTGAACATCTCTCTCTCTCTCTCTCTCTCTCTCTCTCTCTCTCTCTCTCTCTCTCTCTCTCTCTCTCTCTCTCTCTCTCTCTCTCTTCCTTTCTCCAGCTATATGCAGTACCTTCTACACCTGGCTGTTTTGGCTTCTAACCTGATTGCGTATCTGATGGTTTCTTTTTTCCACCCCCTCCCCTGCCTTTTTATGTACTCTCGCTCTATTTCTCTCTTCTCTGTCTTTCTCTCCTTGGTTTTTTTTCTCCAATTCTCTCTCCCCCCCCCCCCCCAACTGCCTTTTTATGTACTCTCGCTCTTCTCTCCCCTGTCTCTTTCTCTCTCTCTCTCTCTCTCTCTCTCTCTCTCTCTCTCTCTCTCTCTCTCTCTCTCTCTCTCTCTCTCTCTCTCTCCCTTCTTCTTCTCTCTATCCATTTATCGGTTTTCCGTATCATTCTATATTTTTGTCATTTCAATAACTTTTTTTTCCTCTGTCCTCCCCCTGTTCTTTCTCCCCCCTGTTTTTTCAGTCTATTTTGTCTTTCTGCAGTCTCTGAGAGTTTCACGTTTAGGACAGCCTTTTGAAATATTATTTAGTAATTGTCAACCTAGATCTAGATCATCTTGGAGATTCATAAGTTATATTCTAGCGGATGTACAGAACGAGCGGCTATATTTATAGTCTCTGTTTCGATCACTCCAGATCTAATTCTTTATTAAAGTCTTCGTGTGACCAACTTTCTACATTCCTTTCAACCACAAGACCTCCGGAATCGAGATCTCTGTTCAAGGTCATAATATTATTGATCCATTATACGTCAGCGTATTGTGTTTACTTAGTGCACAGTTTTTAAGAAAGTTGGTTCACCTTTCAAGGGTTAAATGTTGAGACGGCTGCTCTAACATTGAAGTATTTATCCCACATCCTCCCGCCCCATTTGCAGTTTATGAGACAGCAGAAGGAGCTGTAAGCAGCTATTCAGTTACACAGAGCCTGGTGATTTATCTGAGAAAGAGAGACGCTGGCCTCTTGCAGTATCTGCGAGATATTACTCTATCAATACCAATACATTAAAATCCACCACAGTAGCTTTTAAAGGGTTTAAAGATTAAAATCGAATCATTTTATACGGGCATGTTAATAAAGAAATAATTTATGTATCACAAAGTTATCAAGCTACCAGTTATATTTGTAGGTTTACAATCTATCTATCGTCTATCAATTGATTGGTCTATCTGATTCTCTGGCTTAATATACAGCCAGCCATTTTCTTATCAGTGTGCTTTCTCCATTTCAGTTTGTCTTATTCTCCTGTCTATAACATAATTATGTCTGCATCTATCTATCTAGATATCTCACTAGCCGGTCATTTTCCTTCCTGTTGAGGTTATTCATCATGATCATTCTTTCTGTCTTTACATAATTCTCTAGAGTTACAAACACAAAAATAATGGCTGTTCAATGATATAGATTGACGTCAGAACTAATCTTTCTCCCTCTCAGAACAACATGGATGATAATTAGAAAATGCATCTCTACCCATTTCTATCTAGTTCTGAAAAGCGCCAATCTGTTTCTAAGAAAGTTAAATCTTAAAGCAGGACTCAGAAAGACAGAGGCATGATGTAAAATAGTTTTAAAAAATTAATACTTGACAAAACCAGTCAGTGCGCTGGTAAGCAGAATAAACTACAAATCTTGCTGCAGTGGGCTCGCACTGAGCATGCGCCATACTTTATAATCCAAGCCTCAGGAAACACAGGTGACGCAAACTGGTTCTCCATCAATCGGGGGCGCTCATCACAGGTGACACAAACTGGTTCTCTATCAATCTGGAGCGCACATCACAGGTGACGCAGACTGGTTCTCTATCAATCTGCAGCGCACATCACAGGTGACGCAGACTGGTTTTTCATCAATCTGGAGCGCACATCACAAGTGACGCAAACTGGTTCTCCATCAATCTGGAGCGCACATCACAGGTGACACACATTAGTTCTCCATAAATTTGGAGCGTACAATACATGTGACACAAACTGATTCTCCATCAATCTGTAGCACAAAATACAGGTGACGCAAACTGGTTCTCAATCAATCTGGAGCGCACATCACAGGTGACGCAAACTGGTTCTCCATAAATTTGGAGGGCACATCACAAGTGACACAAACTAGTTCTCCATCAATCTGGAAGGCTTATCACAGGCGACACAAACTTGTTCTCCATCAATCTGGAGCGCACATCACAGGTGACGCAAACTGGTTCTCCACCAATCTGGAGGGCACATCACAGGTGGCACAAACTGGTTCTCCACCAATCTGGAGGGCACATCACAGGTGGCACAAACTGGTTCTCCACCAATCTGGAGGGCACATCACAGGTGACGCAAACTGGTTCTCCATCAATCTGGAGCGCACATCACAGATTACACAAACTGGTTCTCCATCAATCTATTGCGCACATCACAGGTGACGCAAACTGGTTCTCCACCAATCTGGAGCGCACATCACAGGTGACGCAAACTGGTTCTCCATCGATCTGGAGCGCTTATCACAGGTGAAGCAAACTGGTTCTCCATTAATCTGGAGCGCACATCACAGGTGACGCAGACTGGATCTCCATCAATCTGGAGCGCACATCACAGGTGGCACAAACTGGTACTCCATCAAACTAGAGCGCACATCACAGGTGACACAAACTGGATCTCCATCAAGCTGGAGCGCTTATCACAGGTGACACAAACTGGTTCTCCATCAATCTGGAGCGCACATCATAGGTGACGAAAACTGGTTCTCCACCAATCTGGAGCGCACATCACAGGTGACGCAAACTGGTTCTCCGTCAATCTGGAGCGCACAACACAGGTGACACAAACTGGTTCCCCACCAGTCTGGAGCGCACATCACAGGTGACACAAACTGGTTCTCCACCAATCTGGAGCGCACATCACAGGTGACAAAAACTGGTTCTCCATCAATCTGGAGCGCACAACACACGTGACGGAAACTGGTTCTCCACCAATCTGGAGCGCACATCACAGGTGACACAAACTGGTTCTCCATCAATCTGGAGCGTATTTCATTGTCAGCCAATCAGCCCCTGTGATGGGGTGGGGCGCAGGGGATGAGCTCATGCCTCAAAGCGAACGGTGAGTGTGTGTGTGTGTTCGCGTCCGACACGCGCGTAGATTGATTGGCACACACAGGGTCCAGAACCAGTGACACTTGAAAGGTAGAGAGAGAGAGAGAGAGAGAGAGAGAGAGAGAGAGAGAGAGAGAGAGAGAGAGAGAGAGAGAGAGAGAGAGAGAGAGAGAGAGAGAGAGAGAGAGAGAGAGAGAGAGAGAGCGGTCCCGTTGAGTTTACATTGATGATGCAATCATCACATCTGGACTGAGGCTTCTTCCTAATGCCACATTGGAACTATTGTAACTAGTTAAGGAGGTATAGGGGCGTGTGCACAAAGCCAAGTGCTGACAACACACACTGACCACATCGAGTTGTTGGAAAATCGGCTGGAGTGAACAAAAACGTACATTTCTTTATGCGGCGCCGGGGAGTCAAAGATCGACCGATGTAAAAATCGAGTTAAGCGTTAGCCTCTATTACTTGCTATTGGAAGGGGGCAGGCCAGACCAAAAAAGTCGACTGGAATAAAAATCCACTTATGCGGCATCGACTTATGCAGTGTCGACTGTATTATCTTTTAATGGATCTATTTGTATTTATAGAAGTTATTTTTAATTTTCGTTGAACCAAAAGTCTTGTTTGACGTACAGAGTTGAATGTAAAAATAAAACAATTAAATATTGGAAAATATTAATGATGCTGTAACTTTTATTAATAAAGCTAAAAATCTTTGTGTATGTAGATTCCAAAACCTACTTTAGCCATACGTAAAACCATGTTCTTATATCCATAAGAGCCGATGCGATTGCATGTTTTGTAATAATATAATTTTTCAATATCATGTTCTTTGTTAATAAGAGAAAAAAAAAAGTGTATAAGCGTTCTGAGCTGATTTTCTTATGGAGGCCAATTTAGAAATAACGTGTACTATTATTTATTTTTAACATAACGTTCACAGCTCAGTCCTAAATTTTATAAGAAGCTAGTGGTTTTTTTTTCATCACTAGTCTTTGATATTGGCCATGGATGGTAAATGTGCATATTGTAAACCTTTCACTTGGTAATGCTAAATAAGCTAATATTTTATTGAGCGCCTTATAGTAAATCATGATGTTCTTTAATTTCGATCTGGATAGATGATAATGTTGATGATGATATGGAGGAGATTGCTCGAGAATTTACCCTTATCTTATACCATGAAGACACAATGAATGTCGCATATCAGGTTTAACAATTTTTTTATATGTGTTTCTCATCTGTAACAAAAATGTGCTTATCATTGAGCAAACCGTCTTCAACTTAAAAGGATCTGAACAGCCAGAAATCTTAAACATTTATCTCTGTAATACTTATGCAAATACGTTTTAATTCTTCTTCAAAATATACACTTTTTTAAGGCATGGCCAAGTTGAAATATCAATAACTGGTGCATTAAGGATTTCATTTAACTTTACTTAATTTATAAAAAAAATGAGATCTGACAAAGACTTATGGTATGGATTCACGATGCTATCTGCAGCTAGCAATAAATCGCTTTTTGCAGAGAATCGCTTGCCACAAATCTTAGTATGTTTACACGAAGCGATTAGGTGCTCTGCCTGTCGCTTTCAACAGTCGTTTTCTGCACGTTGCTAGCGATTTCTTATCTTCAAGTGAGATTCCAAAAATTAATGAAATAATTCACAAGGTAAGATTAAAACCCAGGTTGTGTGAATAATAAGAAGGCCTTATTAGCTCTGCTAATGTTTTTTATTTCGTATGCCGTGCCATACTTTACTCAGCAAGCCATAATCCATAGAGCGAGGCGCAGGGGTCAGGTTTCACGAGTTTAGCGCTGAGCCACTGCGTGTGTAGGAAAACCGCATGAAAAACCCGGGTATACAGGATGGTCTAGCGAGGCGCCAGAATATCAAGCTATACCTGATATTTTCTGGTGCGGCGCCTGACAGGCTCAACCCGACTATTAAAAAATGACTTAAAAATTTCTGATTTTGACCAAAAAGTTTTTAGAACCGTTTTCCTCGTGGAATTTTATTAAAGATACAATGCCAAATAATACATAAATGTTATATAGAACAGGATATTTAAAAAATAAAGGAAGACGCTAGGGAGATCCCAAATGGGGTCCACCTAGACACCAGGCTAGAGAGACCCCAAATGGCCTAATTATTTAAGGAGATAACCTTGTTTTCATTTTTTTACTCTAGATCTAATTCTAGATCTAAATCTAGTTCCAGATCTAGATCTATGTCTTATTATTTATAAAGGACATAAGTGACTAAGTCATAACTCAGGATAAAAATGCCTTTATTTCGTCAGTGCAAATAAGTGTAAATTTACCTTTGAGTCATAAAGACTAGATCTAGATTAGATCTCTACATCTAGACTCTAGATCTAGTCTATTATTTAGGCCTACATCTAGATCTAGTCTATATAGATCTAGATCATCTGGACCCTTTGAATTTTATGAATTACCATATAAGCTAGATCTATTCTAGATTTAATCCAATCTTCTAATCTAATCTAAGATGAAATCGAACATAGACTATATGGCCGACTAGATTCTATATCTTGATCTTCTTATGACGATTTTTTTTTTTTTGGCTCCCTTTTGACTTGAAAGTCCCCTCGTGAACACAACGAAATGTGACACTGGTGTAGACCAAATCCCGTTTGAACTTGAAGTTTCCTTGCAAAGTCTTATTTCTTTCCTCCACTGAGTGGCTGGAATGTCCAATAACAAGTTTTTCATTTAGTTTCTCAGCTCTCTGTTTGACAAGAGCTTTGAAAGAGTCAAAATCGTCAAAATAGTCTCCCACTGACACGGTTACGACAGGCTCCGCCATTTTCTATCAGAGGAAACCGAAAGGCGTTGATTTGAATTGAAAAAAAAAACATACAAAACAACGCATGCGCAGAGAAGAAAATTTCTGGGGTCCCCCTAGCCTCGGTGGCTGGGTAGAACCCGCTAGACACTTCGAAAAATAAAATAAAAAAAACCTATCCGGGTCATCGACTCATGTGGGCGTGTTGCTGTCATTGGGTTTCCCATTTTTCCTCCCATTGTCTTGCTTTCACCTTATACGTCTTTTTGCACGAATAAGCACGACCGAGTCAACTGACTGATGCAATGTGTCGCGACATGTTGCTCAGTGTATTGACTACGTGACCCCATGAGCTCAAAAGTTAAAAACACAGCGCAGAATGCCTTGCACATATATCTTGTGCAACGCCTTGCACCCTCATGGTGGGTCTGGGTCGTAAAAACCTATACGGCTGCATCAACATGCCTCTCTATCTGTTTCACACTTTCTAATGAAGGTCGAACGACCTGGGTCACTAGAACCTAACCCAATGTAACCTTCAGCTCTCATTGAACTACTCGTTCAGATGCATGATGGTTGCACCACATAAAATAGTCCTTATGTTATGATCATTGGCTCCCTATATTCTTCATGAGTTCTGTATTAATATCAAACACCGAGCTTAATTCTGATACCGCGTCTGGTTCTAAACAATCTGAGAACATAACCAACAGTAATCGGCCACTAAGCTGTTGAGTTGTAAGCACAACTTACGACAACCATTCAGAGCAAGACATACACTCTATTCATGCACTTGGGTCACTTTTTTTTGTTGAGGGACGATAGATCATTGATTGTTTCGAGTCAGTGGCTAAGGAGAAGTGACGCCATTACTGTTTCTCCCTATTGCAACACCTTACTTCTGTAATCAACCAAAATGTAGACAAGCAAGACCAGTAGAAAGAACATGAGGAAGTGTAGGTCTAAGTTCTGGATCTGTGTTTTATTTTAAGGATATTGTTATGTCTGGTAAGATCTTGTTTGACGAACTATTGACTTTTTAGTTGATCAAGTGTTTTTCTTTCCTTACACCGTTATAGCTCTTGGTAAGTAATCATTGTAAAGGAATCATCAGCCTAACTTTACATGTTATTCAGAATCGACATGATTTTTCTTCATTTTCAAATATATTAATCTCTTGCTCCTCTTTGTCTTTAAAAAGAAGTGTTGATTCGATATTTTATGCCTTTTTACCCGTTTTATTTAGTTATTGTTTAATGTTATGTTAAAAAGACATCCTTATCTTTCAGCTTTTTTAACTTCAACAACTACTCGTCTTCTCAAAGAGCTGCCAAAATATCTCAAATGGCATGAAAATTGTTTATCACTAAAAGAACATGTCGAGTCAAATGTAAGAATGTAGGGCTTAAACTTGAGTATGAAATTTAACGATCATAAATTGCGAGCTTGATCTTTTAAAACTCTGAGTAAAGACGATCACAAATCTCTGGGAAAATTGGCAATAAGAATCTCGTCTGCAGATGTAACAATGGAAAATAATGAATAATATTCAAATCACTAACTTTTTGTTAAATAAAATGGGAATAGAGTCTAGTAGAAACAGCACTCGAAGCAAACAGGAAGATTGTTTAGAGCATTTATTTGCTGAATAACCAGCAGTAAAACCAGTATGAATAGAAGCAGAGAATGAATCTGATAGCAATATGGCTTGGAAGAAGAGGGACGCTTACGACTTCTATGATCTTTTGGAGGTAGAGCAAGAAAAAGTATCGACAAGAGAATCCCTAAACTATAAACAATACCAATACTTTTCGGTAAACTATGCATTTCCGAATTTAGTACAGAAAACAAACATTTTTGAAAGACCTTTTCTACACAGAGAGCCAACAAAGAACATTAAACATTTTGAATTACTAAATTTCAGAGGTATTAGTAATCAAGTAAATTCCAAATGTAAATGAACACCATTTTTGAAGCAGTGTTATTTCACCTTTTGTTTGCTTGTATGGTTGAATAATTGAACGTTTGATATAGTCTGCCACAAAATTTGGTCTCTGTTGGAAAGTTTATTTGGTTTCAACGGTTTTGCACATTCGCGGACTTTCGCTTATTGATTTTTTTCCATAGGATTGGAAGACAATGGTGTTGTTTGATCTGATACAAACACTAGAGCAAAGTGCGTGACTTAATTCTAAAATTCTTAATACTGATCATAGAGTTTTTTTTATCTTTCTGGAGTGTGCTTTATTTTAAGTAGATGTCGAAGTGGTAGTGTATATATACAGCGAACAAGTTTTACTAAGATAGTTATAACTACCATGGAGGACGACAGAGTGGAGGCTTTGTTTGCTGGTGTAGAGTATGACATAATGGAACTGAGGATGAGAGAACCTCTGATGCAACGTCTTATGCATGAGATGAAAACACACCTTGTCGACAAGTTTGAAGAACTTGTAGCAAAACAACCTAAAAAGCCTTTCCT
Source organism: Elysia crispata (assembly GCA_033675545.1). Taxonomy (NCBI): domain Eukaryota; kingdom Metazoa; phylum Mollusca; class Gastropoda; family Plakobranchidae; genus Elysia; species Elysia crispata. The sequence continues at coordinate 563,862 of JAWDGP010001658.1, read as the reverse complement.
GATCTATGACGACATGATCTACACATATAAAGCAGTAGATGACATGGCCTGTAGAGTAGCTAATATCGCAAGATCCTGGGGACTCAAGGCTGGTGACTGTGTTGCTATTATGATACAGAATGAACCATCATTTGTGTACACTTTTTTGGGTAAGGCTTTATAAGGTCTCAGTTCTATCTTGTTGTGAATTCACCTTTAACTGATTATAAAGATAATTACTAGCACATCCTATTATCTAATTTTAGAGTCACTTTTCTTTTAATTGCATTGTTAACGAGATAAACGCGTTTAAAGAACGAGTTTTAGAGCCAGGTTAGCTTTTTAATTGTTAGTTCATATTTTCTACATGATTGACTTTTAATCTCACTTGTATTTACTTCAAATTGTAAATTCTAAAATACATTAGGTTAAAATATATTTTTTTAGAAAAAGAAATAGAGCATAGATATATACACGAATATTTGCAATTTCGTTAAGCTTACACTTAACTAACTTCAGTCGATCCAGAATTAGATTCCTCTTCTTGACGATTAATATTGTATTCTTTTTTGAATATTCATTTAAAGGGTTTTTTAATTAGCCGAGTCAAGAGAAGTTCTGTTAAAGCTGCAACACACATTCCGCAGGATAATTGCCTATTTTTTTTTTTTTTATTTATACACTGATAATTTAGAATCGGCCTATTAAAATAACGTATTATTGAACACAAACGAAACATAGCGCCTAAATAAATGTATAAAAATATGTTGGCAGGCGATGACAAAAAAAAAAGGCTTGAAAAAGAATAGGTAGAAAGTTTACATTTTTGGATGAACAAGTTACTTCCTTTTTAGAAAATATCGGCCACCTTATTTGATAGAAGGCCTTTTTAATTGAATACCTCTCTCAGAATTTGTAAGTATAATTTATTATAGGAAGATTCTATATTTTTTAAAAAATACAAGATAAATAGATCTACACATTCTTTGTCTTGAATGAATGTATTTTTCGGATTCATATACCTTTATAATTAAAGACTACAAAATTATTATTCTGCTTATAGATTTTTTTATATCTCAGAAGCTATAACGTATTTAGTTGTTGTTGTTTTTTTGTTTTCTTTTTAGTCTGATTTTTTGTTTTGATTTTTTGGGTTTTTTATTTGCCTGACATGACGAAAGTAAGAATAACTGGAGTATTCTGTTTGATTCACCAGGCTTGCAAAAGCTAGGAATTGTTGTGGCTTTAGTGAACCACAATCTAACGGCTCACTCACTGGTCCACAGCATCTCAGCCGTGGATAGCAAAGCGCTCATTGTTGGATCTGGTAAGCTTCATCATACCGCACAGTGCATTACTTTATCATCAGTGTTGAGAACTATACTTCGTTGATATTTTGTCCACTGGGACCTTTAGCTGGAAGACAACTCATTTCAAAATCTTTCTTTACATGATGTTCAGAGAGTGGGAAATGACACGGTAAAAGAGGATCTCTCTCTCACACACACGCACACACACACACACTCTTTCTCGCTCTCATAAGATTTTAAAAATTATATCATAATCTATAAAGCACTTCATTCGCCATACCCAGCCATGTTTAATACCGGTAACTTTGTTTTACAGCCATTAAGATTATGTAGTTAATAATATTATACTGAAGCCTATTTTTGGAAATAGCTCATTGCAATATCATTTTCACAACTGGGAGACTTGCATAAAAGATTTTTTAGATAATGTAGGATCTAATTACTGTTTCAAATAGAATAAAAAGAAACAACCACTCTTTCTCTCGTTGGAGAAGATACGTCTTTGTGAGCTCAGAACAGTTCGCTTTATTACTGAGTCAGTTTTTGTGCTACAATGTCAATTCGCATTTCATCATATTCGTGAAACTTCCGTGCATCCATTGGATTTATTATTGAGGAAATAGAAGATCTCTGTGATCTAGTAAGAGAGTTTTATCTACCAAGTTTTTACTGAATCCAGTTCATCATGATCTCAGTCGAGCTGTGGCGACGGTCGATTGGCCTGTTTGGTTGGCACAACAAAGGGTGTTGCAAAGAAGGCTACAGCGAATGTTTATATGACCTTTGGTCGGACCCTAGTTATCGACTGTTTGTTTGTTTCTTGGTCGTTTTGACTATAAACATTGGATATTATGCTGTGAGCTGTGCCAGGCCGCCCTACGTTAACACCGTCGAGGAACAGATCACAACACTGAAGTCTCAAGAGCCGTGGTCACTTTAAAGCTAATGGGAACGTCCATTTCAGAATTGAGAGACAGCGTCTCTCAACCAAAAGGCCATATGGAGGAATTGGAACATCGACGACATGTAATTCACATGGACAGAGAGGCAAATAGTGACGCTATCTGTGCTCTTCGGGGTCGTATTGATCACGTATAGGACTCACTCGAACAGCAGGAGTGCTACAGCCGCAGAGAGAATAATATTTTGCATGGTGGACGAGAATCATACCAACACGAAGAATAAGGTAACAGACATTTTTAACAGAGGTTTGAAGTGTAAGAAGTGGTGTGCCGAGGATATCCAGCGGTCGCATCGTTTATGTAGACCCGTCAGTGGCAAATCAAGACCAACTATTATTCTTTTCCTCCAGTTTTAGGATAAGCTCAGTGTTAAAAGTCCCGCACAGACCTGAAAAAGAAATAAACTTTAGAGTGTCAAATGATTTGACTCTGAAGCAGAGACAGGAGTTTAACAAACGTAGGAAAGTGACCAGAGAGGGTATCATAAAAATGGTCGCATCGTGCTGGAGTCAGCAGTACACACCGAGTCTTAGGAGCATCCATAAGAATAGAACGTCGGATTTTAACGGCAGAGAGATGTCGTCCCTAGGACAACGTGGGCTACTTGCCAAATTTAAGAATTATATGTTAAAGTGTTAACGTTCCTTTGTCAAGTATCTTGAAGATTTTGAAATAATTTGTTACCTTGAGACTTTTATAGACGCTGATGTTATACCAAATGATTTGTTATCATCATTTTCCAGGTATTTTTCTTAAGCTTTGAAGCTCTCAGCCCTCTAACATTGCTCTGGTGGTGTGTGGTGTACTTGTACTTGTAAAAAAGTCTTTAAAGGTTTTTTTTTAAATAATCAAACATGACTTTGACAATACTGTAGCCTTAAAACTAAGAAATATTGGTGTGGTTGGGGACGGGCACATCATTTTAGTTTCTGCTTATATTCTCTCTCATTCATCCCCAAAACAAAGCAACTTGGAATATAATAATGGTATCCATATACTCGAACGATATATTACTAAATTACAGACAAAACAATCTCAATGCAGCTTTATATTGTGTGGCGACCTTAACTCCAGAACTTTTTGTTCACAGCCATTGATGGAGTGCAAAACGTCGACCAAATCCGTTGAAAATCTTAACTCTTCGTCTTTCTTTAATCAAAATGCAAGGCTTCTACAGTAGGTGCTCTCAAGTTGGTTTTGTTAATGAGTATGGTAGAAGTCTGATGTGCGCAGGGTTTGACTTTGTGACTTTTAAATGGCATATGCAGTAGTGATCCAAAAGGTTCTTTCTCGTTTGTACCCACATGATATAGCATTAACGATTATTTTATTGTCTCTGCGGATCTTTTACGCAAAAGTATTCATATGTCTGTACAATAACGTATATAATCTTGGCATTTGCCCGTTACACTATCATATTCGAAATGATGCTGTAAAATCTGCCTCTTTGAGCGACATAACGATTCAACATTTTGTTTGGAATAATGAAAAAGTAAGCGAATTGATTAAAATAATGAAGTAAAGGTTCTACAAGAAAATGCCCGTTTTGGTACAGAATCATGTCTTATGCCCTTTGTCACATATTGAAAGATGCCGCTCAAGGTATGAAAAAGTCTTTAACGTTGAAAACTAGGGAGTTAAAATATAGGTCTGGTTGGTTTGATAATGAGTTATATACCTACATGAAAAAGTGAAAAGAAGCCTACGTTGTTATCGGAGCTGAAGATCCGCTGCCAGGACAACAGAATATATTCAAAATAGGAAATCGTATAAGGAGCTGTTGAAAGAAAAGAAAGAAGCATACTCGAATAAAAAAAATCATAGTTTTATTTAAAAGCCTAAATAATCCAACCTTATTTTGGAACGAGCTGTAGTATGTCAGTCTAAACACACGTACCATAAATTCTATATAAATATAATATAAATGAATGGTTCAGTTACTTTGTCGATATATTTCAAGTCCAGAAACTAGTTTCCTCTATTGATCTGCGATGGGCCTTGTGATGCTCAGTCTATTTATATAAATATTACGTTTGATGAGATTCTCAATTCTCCCATTTCAGAGGACGAAGTTAGACAAAGCAACAAATCAAAATTTTAAAAATAATAAATCACCAGGCCCTGATGAAATTTGAATGAAATCCAACGGCCTCAATATTTTTACGCTTTCTTAGCTCGACTTTCCAAGTAATTTTGAAGAGGGGGATCTTTTGCTTATGGATGGTGTAAATCCATTATCATACCTATTCACAAAAAGGGTACATCAATGTGTGCGATAGCTTTGGACCCATTTCCCTTACTTCTCTTTTTTCAAAAGTTTATACAAATATTTTAAATCGAAGGCTTACTTTGTTTACAAGTTTACTTGGCATCCTCCCTGAGGAACAAGCTGGATTAAGAGAAGGAAAGTTATTCTACTGATGATCATATTTTTGTCTCTCTATGTTATGGTTCAAAATCAATTTTCAAAGAATCAAAAGTTGTATATGGCATTTATTGGTAATGGGAAATTTTTTTATTCTGTTAAGCGACAAGCATTTTTATAACCTAGAATGCAATAGAATCACTGGGAACTTTGTAAGGTTTGTATACTACTGTTTTGGCAGCTGTCAGAAATAATGGCGAAACGTTAAACTGTGTCAAATGTCGTGTTGGTCTTAAACAGGATTGTCTTCTAACCCCCAAATTATTTACAATATTTATCGCAGAAGTTTCAAAGTTTATTAATGCTCATGCTAAGCGTTCAGTATATGCCTGGTATATTTTTTCATTTTTCATTGATGATGTAATGCTCGTGTCAGACACTATTAGTTGCTTACAGATCAAATTAAATCTTCTAGAGATGCACTTAGAAAGACTGGGACTGGTAATCAACTTGTATAACTCACAAAATGTTTTTAGAAAGAGTGGCTACATAGTAAATATGAACATTAGCATTATAGAACAAGTAGTTTGAATGCTCTTAATTCAGGTAAGTATAAGGGATCAATTTTTCTACTTAATTGAGTTTTGTCAATATATTATAATGTACAACATATATTATAATGAAATCCAAAAAAAGTATAGAACTTCTTAAATCTCTAAGCACCATAAACTGCTACACACTTGACATTTTCCTCAAACTTTTCGACTCAAAGGTCTTCCCCGTACTCTCCTATGATTGTGACTAATGGGGAGTGCAAGACATTACAGGAATCGAGAGGGGACATACATTTTGTCTTAAACGATTTTTTATTGTATCAATATATTGCCAAAATTCTGTGGTTTACTGTGTACATTTTTTCACAAAATCCGTGTCTTTAAGTATTGGTTTCGTCTACTGAAAAAGTCCAGAAAATGGATATCATAATTGGGTGAGTGATGTACGAGATTTGCTTTGCACGAATTGGTTTGGCATCGTATGGATGTGTAAGGAAAGTGGAACTGAAAAATTGTTTATATGATAAAGGAAAGAATGTGTAATAGAATGCTACGAACAGCATTGGTATTTTAAAATATGTAATAGTCATCACTTGGTGTTATATAATTCTTTTAAGTCCCTAATCCAGCCTGAGCCTTTTCTAAACGATAAGTGCTTTAGTAGGTCCCTAAGAAATGCATTGATTTAACTGAGGCTTCGTGCTTCCAAAATGAAGTGCCATCGATACAAATTCAGTCCTATCAAAACATTATTGAATTGACGATTTTCCACAACTGAAGGAAATGAGTTGCAAATTTTATTGCTTTGTCCAATTTATGAAGATTTGCGCCTTAAAACTACACTCTCAAATTTTCTGTCGAAACTCAAATTTAATACTCATTACATCTTAGTAGCAAGAAATTCCATTTCGTTTGCAAAATTTTTACCTATGTATTTTCCGGAAGAAAAGAATTGCTGGAGACTGAGAGAGTGCAAGACGTCTAGCATAGAATATGTTGTTTTTCTTTTGTACAAATTTGTTGATATTTTTCATTTTGTATTCGTATTTCATATTTGTAATGGACAGGTAGCCCAATGAATAAACCTCATTTAAATTTAAAAATTCTTTCTCTCTCTCTCTCTCTCTCTCTCTCTCTCTCTCTCTCTCTCTCTCTCTCTCTCTCTCTCTATCTATCTATCTATCTATCTATCTATCTATCTATCTATCTATCTATCTCTTTCCTTCATGGAAATTTAAAAATCATATCACAATCTATAAAGTAATTATTTGTCAATATCCAGCCATGTTTAATACCGGTAACTTTGTTTACATTAACATTATTTTGCTTGTCATATTATGCTGAAGCCTATTTTTGGGAACAACTCACTGCAATATCAACCTCACAACTGTGAAACTTGTATAAATGATTTTTTAGATCATGTAGGATCTAATTTACCATTACAAATAGAGTAAAGAACAATGCAACCATCTTTCCTTCAATAAATATGGGCAACATTGAACTAATCCCCTATCAATTTCTATCGAAGGGAAATAACTTTATCTTCATGCTCCAGATTTGGAACAATATTTTGTTTTAAATGTATCTTACAAAGATGTTCATTGTTATGAAAAAAGGTGTTAAAGATTAAGAACCACCTAAAATTTAGTCGTTAAAAATTTTTTGAGATAAATCATTCTTACTTATAAATGATCCGTCAGTATTTGATCTTTAATACAACATAAAAAAAACTCGTGCACCTTAGAAATCATCTAATTCGAGTTTTTCGTTTGTTGTTTTTATCTTCTTGACATTACATTATTTGTTTGTGCCAGGCATAGAGCTTCTTGATGCAGTGATAGATGTGTTGCCCAATTTAGGCAAACTCCCAGTGTATGTTCAAGGTGTTTCCCAACAAAACTTGCCAGTTGGATTAACTTCATTTGATGATTTAATGAGAGATGCTTTCCCACTTGCCTTCTCTCCATCCGTGCGTTCTGGAGTAACTTTGACGGACACATGTTGTTTTATCTTCACTTCAGGCACTACAGGTAAGATATCTGTTATCTGCCCCTCCTAAATATTTTCTGTTTTCTTCTTGTTTTAATAGAAAGTTTCATAGTTAACATAATTGATTTCATTTTTTCGTTCTAAAACACATACTTCTTATGCACGCTGAGAGAACAACCTTATACTGATTTGTTTATTTAAGCTACAGCCTTTCGAGACAAAACCTTTATTTCAGCAACCGGACGTTAAATCGGCACACAATCATATTGAAGGTGAGAGGAGCCATAATATATATGGGATAACGCTAGACTTCCTACAGCGCCAAACACGCTGATCCTCACGGTAATTACACTGAGAAGAACAATGTGGGCAAATTATTTCTGACGGTAAAACACTATGAGATCGTAAAAATGCTAATGACTTGGCGTCGTTATTATAAAATTCAGCAATAACTTGAAAATAAACAAAAGAACACTTATCACAAGCAGCACAAGCAGCCATGCAGAAAATCACGATCACGATCAAAACACTTCAGCTGTTGAGCTAATGAGTAATGACAATGAAATGAGACAAAAGACGCGCCTTTAATTGCGCATGCGCATTGGTAATTGTAAGACGTTGCGCATGCGCAAAGAGTAACTTAAAAAAGAAAGTAATACGCATGCGCGGAATACGGAAGTAATTAATATGCAAAAAGGCACCCACCTAAAGCAAATCGGTACGCCAAAGTAGGTTAAGAAAAGAGAAAAAATCCATATTAAAAAGTCATATATTTTAAAAACTATTCATTTGCGAAGAATAAAACCTTCAAATTCGTATTCAGCACATTGAAATCTAACAGAAAAACATCATCACAAGTGCCAGTGCGAGACGGGTGTACAGGTAAAAAAAAACCGATTCTAGATCTAGTCAAAATGCCCAATAGTCAAAATACCTAATAAAAATGCCTTAGACTAGTTAAAATGCCTAATAGTCAGCCAACGCTGAGAAGGAAAAGAAATAAAACATAATATTAGGCATACAGCGTGATCAATAAGATAATCATCAATCATTCTATTTAACCTTCAGTGAAAGTTCAACCTAGCAGAACAAGCATAATTAAATGTCATGTTCTCAATCTAACAGTCAAGGTCAATCCAACTTACTCCTCTGTATCAGTATGATCTTATTTATATTTGCATAATTGCGACCGCCTGGCCTACCGTACCACGTGGTACCTCGCCATTGGTCCAGTCTCAGGTAATCAATTAGAGACTAGAGAGGGGAAGAGGGGTAGGATCATGAATCTAAGATCGCCCTGGCGCGAAACTGAGAGCGTGACCAACGCCTAGCACTGACGCAATCACCCGACTTCTCGCATGAGAGCGTCAGTTCAAAGAGGCCGTGGCCAGTTACTCTCCATAACTGGGAGAAGGGGCGCGCCAAGCCCGTCTTGCATAGACGGTAGACTTAGGATACTCAAGTCAATGCATGTAATATTTCAAGACTAGATCTACATCTATTATGACTTACTGACTTAGGGCCTTCCGCGTCTCAGTCGTCCGACGGGGGCGCTTCGGCAGCTTTTCGGATTCTCGTCGACAGTTCTCTCCATTGCTGTCTGTTCTGGGCGATGCATCTTAGGTGTTCGAGGTCTTCCCTAGTTGTGAGTTGTAGTGTGTTTTCTTGTAGTCTTGATAGGTCTTTGTTGAGGACGACTGGTAGTGTTGTTAAAGGGCGGCCCCGAAACTTTTTTCCGTGTGTGGCGAAATAGCTGTTCATTGATTTATTAGCAGGTATTTCAATATTTCTTCTAAGTATGTGCCCGAAAAGGCGCCACCTGTTCTCAAGTATATAAATAGAAAGGGGGTGTTCCTCGCACTTGTTGTAAAGAGATGAATTTGTGATTTTAACGGGGTATTTGATGTTGAGAACTTTCCTTAGCTGTTTACGATGAAATGCATTTAATTTTTCTTCTTCAGATTTTGTCAGTGCCCAGGTGCCGCAGTTGTAGACAAGTATTGATTTTACGAGCGACCTGTATAATTTCAGCTTGGTCTTTCTTTTAATCTTATTATAGAATAATGATAATCTGCCAGTTAGACCTCATAGTACTGGCAATGCAACAAAACTTAGTTTAGGGGAATACTTCTCCAGAGTACGAGGTGATCATAACTTACAATCAATAATTAATAGGTAAAGACAAAGGTTAACACAATATTTAGAGAGGGAAATTCATAGCATCATAGGAATAATAAAATCAGTCGCATGTCATTTGAGTCAATGAATGTCTGAAGGGAGGAAATTAATACTTACAGTAATAGAACTTAGAATCTGTTAAATTTACAAGGACATGGCTTCGCGCTAAATATACCTAACTTAAGCTTTGCAACAACTTACCCCGAGTCACGGTGATAATCACGTAGAATTAAAACAAATGATAATCCAACACAAGTAGCTTTCACAATAGTTCAATAATGTCCACAATAACTTCTCACTAAAATTCCAAACAATACTACTAGTCTAGTACTATCCAACGTGGCCTCCAGATACTCTAAAAAGATACTGACAAGGAGTCTTTCCGAGCTCTACAATTTATAGTACAAGCTCAGTCGGCAAAGTCCCCCGTCAAAGACTTCCCTGGTTTCCCAGTTCGTCCCTAGAACAAGGGTCAATGCCGACCGAGGAAAATCTACTCCGTCGAACGGAACAACCCGTTTCCCCAATTAAAACATCACCCGACCGAGATCATAGAATCTACGGAAGCCATCGTTACATCTACGTACGATTCCAGCATCCCCCGATCAAAGTACGTCCAAAGCCGACCGAAGAAAAGCTTCTCTGGCCAACTGGACAGGAATAAAAGAACAAAGTATCTTCCGCATTATTAAAGAAATAGGAATAAACCGTTAGAGGGGCGGAGACTAGTTTCCCGCCATTAAACTAAGTATACTAACAAGCTAGAAGCGCACGTGGCTCCACCCACAAGCTCATAATTGACACAATAAATAAATATACCAGCCTCCCTACATATATATTTTAGTGTTTTGGAGGAATTGGTATGAGAAGAAATGCTGAAAAGCAGACAGCAATAGAAACTATCAGATTTATAAAGCAAGAAGTTAAAGTAAAAACATGAATGCAGAAAATTCTCTGTGCACCTTCCCTTACTCTAACTCTCTCTCTCTCTCTCTCTCTCTCTCTCTCTCTCTCTCTCTCTCTCTCTCTCTCTCTCTCTCTCTCTCTCTCTCTCTCTCTCTCTCTCTCTCTCTCTCTCTCTCTCTCTCTCTCTCTCTCTCTCTCTCTCTTTCTCTCTCTCCCTCTCTCTCTCTCTCTGTAGTTCAATTTTTTGTAAAAATTGTCTTATTAACTTATCTTTGTTTTTAAATATTTGAGCAAATTGATATTTTGCACATGCATAAACGTATGTAAATGTAAGGAGGCTGGTATAATTATTTATTTGGGGCGCAGCAGTAGGTCTTTAGAATCTTTAGTATATCAATTATCAGCTTGTGGGTGGAGCCAAGTGTGCTTCTAGCTTGTTAGTAGACTTAGTTTAGTGGCGGGAAAGTAGTCTCCGCCCCTCTAGCGGTTTATTCTTTTTTCTTTAAATTATCAAAGTGTAATAATTCGGAAGATACTTTGTTCTTTCATTCCTGTCCAGCTGGCCAGAGAAGCTTTTCTTCGGTCGGTTTTCGACATACTTTGATAGGGAGATGCTAAATGTAGTTCGTAGATGTAAGCCCCGCCTCCCGTAGAGGAAATGATCGACGTGTTACGCAAGGAGTGACACCACGAGGTCAAGCTCATTCCATGAGTATTTATACTGACTATTAGGCATTTTGTTTGGATATTTTCTATTCTGACTATTAGGCATTTTGTTTGGATATTTTCTATTCTGACTATTAGGCATTTTTATTGGATATTTGTTTAGTTCTTAGTATCTTCTGTTCTGACCATTTTATTAGTATCTTCTATTTAGTATTCTGGCCATTTTGTTTAGTATCTGATATTAGTATAATATCCGCACTTTATCTCGAGTGTCTGCTTGGCGCTTATCATTCTGACCATTTGTTAGTACCTTTATTGCCTGATTGCTTGTCGATCATCTTTGTATTTTTTTATTTTATTCTTTGAGAACTGCTTCCATTCTTTGATTACTGAGTATTCGTGGAATAAACATATTATAGGTGGTAACTTAATTTCTTCTCTTTTGTGTGCGGCCCCGGGATCACACGGGTGTAGAATCAGAGTCCCAGACTCGTAAAAGGCGAGTAAAGAATGGTTTTGGGAGAGACTCAACCCTATCCCATGTAATCATAGGGTTGGCGTAGAAAACGAGTCTGGGACTCTTATTCTACACCCGTGTGATCCCGGGGCCCGCTAGTCGGAGCGGGGAGCTCAGAATAGGATCACTGGTTTGCCCATTTCACCAGATCGTAAAAGGCGAGTAAAGAATGGTTTTGGGAGAGATTCGAACCCTATCCCATGTAATAGTAGGGTTGATGTAGAAACCGAGTCTGGGACTCGATGAGATTTTTCTTAGGTCCGCTCTGGCAGCTGCATGATTATCCCGACTGTTGGGAGCTGGACACACTAATACTGTTTACCTGCTTTATCTCTTGAGGTGTTTCTTTTAAGTACTAAAACTATAATTGTATCCTGATGTTCAGTATAGACTTTAATTATCTACTGTACATGGCGACTGGAGAAAAAGGATTTTTCGTTTAAATAGATGTGGGAGAAACTCTTGAGAATGATTGTGAATTTAATAAGTATCATAATTCATAATCTGTGTTGCGTGGATCAGATCTACAGAGTACTAGTTCGGTAATAATATCCTCCCTGGAGGACGATGTCTAGGGAAAGTATTTACTGGTCATTTCCATTTCTTTTCCCTTTATTGCTGACCATCTTGTTTTTCTATTGCTTTGAGCACTGATGATTTATAATGTTGAATGTTTTAATGTGTCTGTGTCGTTCTGGAGCTCCACGTCCTATGTGTCGTGTTTTGTTCTTTCCACAATTTCGTGCATTTTGTCTACAATGTTTTACCTTTTTTACCTGCTGTTTTTATGCAACGCTCTCTTCTAATTCATTTGTAACCATGCATATTCTAATGTCAATTTTCTATATTTGCTCTTTCATGTTCACTGTTTGGCTTATGGGGTGTTGTTCAATTTTATGCCTTTTTATACGTCGGGTTGCCAAGTAACGATTCCTCGACTGTGCTAATTATATTATGAAATACCATTTATTCCTGCCACGACTTTTGCATGCCTCTAGTGTCACATGTTGTAACATATATAATGCCAATCTGTGTAACCTGCTTGCTATTGATTTATATGGTATAAGATATTCCTATCGAGAGAGGATGCTGCACTTGTTAAGCGTAATTTAGCACTGTACTTTAATCTTGTGCTCAGTTTGTTCTAATTATTCACACTATATAATGATGATATTTTGAATGATCTAAATCTTTTGTATCGGTTTTATTTTGGATAGGCCTAAGTATCTATAGTAATGACGTTTGGGATGACCTCATTTTTTATCATTGACTGGACAGTCGACTGACCCCACCTTTACCTTCTGTTTCCCGCATGTTTTCCGTACTGCCGTACCGCTCCTTTGAACTTTTCCATTATATCAGTAGTGCCGTCTATCTCGTGGCGTGAGTGTTTCCGTTACGCAATGATGATCGTGTCCCGGTAGGAGAGTTTGCTGTGTTTATTTACTTTGGTGGTACTGTTGACCTTACCTTAGGGTTGAGTATTGAGGTTAAGTTCAGTTCGTCGGAGCCGAACAATTTTTTGTGGGGCGAGTGTAAGGAGGCTGGTATAATTATTTATTTGGGGCGCAGCAGTAGGTCTTTAGAATCTTTAGTATATCAATTATCAGCTTGTGGGTGGAGCCAAGTGTGCTTCTAGCTTGTTAGTAGACTTAGTTTAGTGGCGGGAAAGTAGTCTCCGCCCCTCTAGCGGTTTATTCTTTTTTCTTTAAATTATCAAAGTGTAATAATTCGGAAGATACTTTGTTCTTTCATTCCTGTCCAGCTGGCCAGAGAAGCTTTTCTTCGGTCGGTTTTCGACATACTTTGATAGGGAGATGCTAAATGTAGTTCGTAGATGTAACGATGCCTTCCGTAGATTCTATGATCTCGGTCGGGTGATGTTTTAGTTGGGGAAACGGGTTGTGCCGTTCGACGGAGTAGATTTTCCTCGGTCGGCATTGGCCCTTGTTCTAGGGACGAACTGGGAAACCAGGGAAGTCTTTGACCGGGGGCCTTGCCGACTGAGCTTGGACTATAAATTGTAGAGCTCGGAAAGACTCGTAGTCAGTATCTTTTTGGAGTATCTGGAGGCCACGTTGGAAGTGCCAGTAGTATCGTTGGAAATTTAGGGAGAAGTTATATTGGAGATTATTGAACTATTGTGGAACTTGTGTTGGATTATCATTTGTTTTAATTCTACGTGATTATCACCGTGACTCGGGCGTTGGCTGACTATTAGGCATTTTGTTTGGATATTTTCTATTCTGACTATTAGGCATTTTGTTTGGATATTTTCTATTCTGACTATTAGGCATTTTTATTGGACATTTGTTTAGTTCTTAGTATCTTCTGTTCTGACCATTTTATTAGTATCTTCTATTTAGTATTCTGGCCATTTTGTTTAGTATCTGATATTAGTATAATATCCGCACTTTATCTCGAGTGTCTGCTTGGCGCTTATCATTCTGACCATTTGTTAGTACCTTTATTGCCTGATTGCTTGTCGATCATCTTTGTATTTTGTTTGTATTTTATTCTTTGAGACTTGCTTCCATTCATTGATTATTGAGTATTCGTGGAATAAACATATTATAGGTGGTAACTTTAACTTCTTCTCTTTTGTGTTCTTCTTCGTCTGGAATGTAGCTATTCTATTCTTGTCAAGTCTCGACACCCACTCGTATTAGTTAGGGAACAGTGGCCTTAGTACTCCACTGATACTCAAGGACCCAAGAGTGTGAACTCTGTAGTATTGCACGGCTGCTAGGCACGCTACCATAACCAGTTAGGGCCTGCAATTACTTAGAGTAGGAAGAAGCACTGAGCTTCTATAGGTAACTAGACTAGTGGGTCCTATTACAGTAGTGACTAAGTAAGTTAAGGGAATATCCACCCAGCTAGGTAGGGTTACATAAATAAAAATGGAATAGAGGAAGTTCGACTTTGATGGTCTAAAGAGATATAGAGGAGTTGGTTAGAAAGAAATACTGAAAAGCGATCATGAATAAAAAAAAAAGACAAGATTTATAAAGAAAGGATCCAAGTTAAGATATGAATGAAGAAACACAATGAGGAACGAATATTAAAACATTGAACAAAAATAATTGTGAAGATAGCGAAATTAAAAAAAGAAAATTTCGCTCTTGAGAAGTAATAAATTTCTCTATTAGCTCACTGAAACGACATAAAACGCCTGCATGCGATTCCTTGGAGTTAATGACCAGAATATGAAACCTTAGTCATTATGTACCTTGGCATATAAGCTATAAAAAGGTTACTGAAGATTACTTTATAGAAGTCTGTTTTGAAATTTTTACATTATTGGAGAGCTCTACTTTATTAAAAAAATCAAGTCGAATGATATTATTTTGCAAAAATCTTAAACTTTATTCCTCTGGCAGTTCTATAACAATTCCTACTGCATTTAAATTTATTTAACTTTCAGGTAACCCCAAGCCTGTGTATATTACACACTCAAAATGTCTACGAAACAGCTTTTTCCCTGCTTTTTTGATAAACCACAATCGTGATGACGTTATGTACGGTGTGTTGCCCTTCTATCACAGTTCTGGCCTTTTTCTAGGAATTGGCGCAACACTGCTTGCTGGTTTGTTTTCCATCTATTCCATTACCAGGTTTTGGAAAAGAAATATGGATAACTTCATACGTATTGTACTTTCCGAAAGAAATATAATTTATTAATCTGCCATCAGTGGAATAGATCTATTAATTTTCCTTCAGGGAAAAAGCCTTCTCATTGTCACTGAAAGCATTAAGAAAACAAGTTTTATAAATTTGTCCCATTTCTTGCTGGGTCGAACATCAGAGAAGCGCATGCAAAGAACTCTGTCAACATTTTGCTTTAAGTAAACGTACCCGTTCTTTCCATTCTGCAGCTATGGCTCCCCCTTCCTTCCCTCCCTTTCACCCTCTCCCTCTCTTTCTCTCTCTCTCTCTCTCTCTCTCTCTCTCTCTCTCTCTCTCTCTCTCTCTCTCTCTCTCTCTCTCTCTCTCTCTCTCTCTCTCTCTCTCTCTCTCTCTCTCTCTCACCTTATCCCTCTGTTTCTCTGTTTTTCTTATTTTTTGCTTAAGTTTTTTCATCCTTTGATTTTATTATAATTTCCCTTCACCAGGTTCTTGTCTGGCTCTGAGAATAAAATTTTCTGCACGGCACTTTTGGACAGATTGTCGCAAATACAAAGTAACGACATTTGCATACATCGGGGAGCTGTTAAGATATCTTGTATTGCAACCAAAGGTACACTTGTCTATAATTATTTTCTTGATGAAAGGATGCGATATTTTTACTTCTAAGATTATTATGACTAAAAAATTTTCACCTTGTTTTTATTTTTGTGAGTGTAGTTGCTCTTTCAGGGTATTTTTTGCAAAGTCTAGAAATGCCTTGAAAGAATTTTTTTACGCACCTTCTTGTAATCTTTTTGAAAAACCATTTCGACTCATTATTTAAAATTCATAATTGAAATTGACCAAGATATAAATGAGCAAGATATCTTTATTCAATGTTACAAAGCGCAATACCTTGATGGGAAAAATAGATTTGCAGTGCGTTTTATAAGATAAAACTGGGCATGTACATCTGCATTGTTTCAAATTTCTTTCTTTTATATTTCCTTTGTTTTGATGTATGCCGACAGAGCGAGCTTGATGGAGTTCACAACATCCGGGCAGCTATTGGTGGTGGTCTCAGGATTGATATCTGGAATGAAGTTAAGGAGAGATTTAAGATTCCTAGAATCGCCGAGTTTTATGGTGCGACAGAGGCTTACAGTGCTTTGAACAGCTTTACAGAGAAGCCCGGGGCTGTTGGAAGGTTATCTCCCCTTCTGGTAGGAAGAAAGCAAAATATATGTTGACTCGTTTAGAAGCTTCAATCTTTAAAAAAATATTACTAAATGGATGGGCTAATCAGAATTTGTAAGTATTTATAAGTATATTAAGTATTTAGGAGACATTTGAGCAAAAGCCCTATTATCTTTTAATGGAGCTTTTTGTAGTGGTAGAAGTCATTTTTTAATTTTCGTTGAGCTAAAAGCCTTGTGCGGGTTACAGAGTTGAATGTAACAAATAAAACAATTAAATTTTGGAAAATATTAATGATGCGGTAACTTTTATTAATAAAGCTTAAAATCTTTGTGTGCCTGTAGATGGTAGTTATTGATAAAATCACATATAAGCCACCTTTGTATGCTAGTTTCACGTGAATTGCGGATAATAGGCGCTATGACAAAAATTTTGAACAAATTATCAAGAAATACCATTGAATCGGCTTATATTCTTCCTAGGCTGCACTATTTAATGCCTTATATTTGAACTTACCCAAGGACAGCCTGGATAGGTTAAAAAGATGCCAAAATAATGCTGCTAGAATGGTACCTGGCTAATGAAAAACATCTCCACTGCTTACCAGTAAAATCACGCATTAAATATAAAACTTCTATTCCCCGTTATGAATGTCTGAATGGCACTGCGCCTAGATATTTGTTAATCTTGTTCCCCTTTACTTACCATCACGGTCCCTTCGTTCGAATGGAAAAAAGCTTTTGAATGTAAAAGATGTAGATCTGAAAAGTATTGCAAAAGAGCTTTTGGTGCTGTGGCACTGAATATCTTAATAAGGTCAGAGACGAGAATACTTCAATAAGAAAACAAGTAACTTCATTTAATTCAACGTCGACTGGTGTGCATTCACATGGCAGGCTGCAGAGAAAAAGAGTAGAACCAGGAGGGCGGAAGTTGTTTACATTAAAAGGATTGGTTTTTACTTTGTCAGGTTTCTACCAAATCTGTAGATTACGGTAGTTTATCGACACTATAATAGCATTTGAGAGACACCAATTCAGAAGAAACTTTTAAAAAGCTAGTAAAGTCGCATTTGATCCACCACCAACCTTAGCCAAATGTAAACCCATGTTTTTGCGATTGCATGATTTGTAATATTATAATTGTTCAATAACATGCTGCTTGTGGATAAGAAAAAAAAGTGTTTAAGCGCTTTGAGCTCAATTTTTTTAGGGTGAGCGCTTTACAAACAATCTGTTCTATTATTTATTTTTAACATAACACTCACAGCTCAGTCCTACATTTTATTTGAAACTAGTAATTTTTTCACCACTAATCTTCGATATTGGCGATGGGTGGTAAAATGTTCATATTGTAAGCATTTCACATGGTAATGCTAAATAATTAGTTCAAGTTAATATTTTATTGAGCAACTTATAGTAAATGATGATATTCTTTATTTTTTTTTTATCTGGATAGATGATAATGTTGATGATGATGTGGAGGAGAATACTCTTGGGCATGAAGGCAACAACAATTACGATGTGAATGATTATAATAAATGCTGCTGCTTGTGGTGGTGATTTTGATGATAATGATGAATGAGGATATTGATGATTATGTTGATCGAGATTGTGATGAGGGGATGATGAGGGTGAAATTCTGATGATTGTAAAAATGAAATCATGGCCATGATGATTGAGTAATGAATTTCTGTATTTGATAAGTGCTTAAGATATGAATTTAGGGATATAAAAGGAGCAAGCGTGATAAGATATTGAATATGACCATGATTGTGAGTATGAATGTGGTTGTCATGATGGTCATGATGACGTCATGTGTCCGCGCGACAAAGCGTTTTGACAGTTCATTATTAAGCAATAATCAGAAGTTCTCAAAAATTGAATCTTGAAAAATGGGAAGCCATTTTGAAATATCAAAAGCTCAATTCAAGTGTTTATGGCAAAAAGGTAGAGTGAAAATTTGTTCTAAGTGAAAGGTATTTACTTCTAGGAGCCGATTTCTCCAAAGATATAGATTCAAATAATGGTTTGATCTAAAAATTTAGTGATTTGATTTCATTTGGTTAGGACACCTTCCACAAACTTTGACAGAATAAACTTAAATTCGATTTGTTTTCTGAGATGTCGTCAAAAGCAGACTGTATGAACTGTAATATCAACCTCAAGTGATGGTAATTCAGCGTTTACCTTGTCCTATTTATAACAACTGACACAGCCAGTTAACAACATGCGATGCAAAGGCCTATGTGCATTTTAGCACAGTATGAAATTTTGTAAGAACCCAAAATTGTCAAATACATATGACGATGTTGAGCAAGAAAGATTTGTGAATTCACTTTTTTGTGAGTCTGTTTTTCATTTGGAATAAAAAATAAATAAACAAGGACTGTTTCACCTTTTATTCCAATGTACAATTATCAACAGAGGAAATTTGACCCAGACAAGAAGATGTTGGTAAGATACGATGTGGAAACTGCAGCTCCTATTAGAAATGAGAAAGGACGCTGTATCCCAGTCAAAGTAGGTAAGAACAAAGTTTAATTTTTTTGGAAAAAGAATAAATTTGTCACGCTCTGTTTCTAGTTTTAAACGGAATCTTTTTCCAATTCTCTTTTCACTAAAATGTTGAGAATTGAGTTAACATAAAGATTTTTTAAGCAAAAAAACTCTTGAGTGAATAAAAAGTTTAACCACAACAAAAATGTTCAAAATCAACAATCATTGAGGCGTACATATATTTTCTATATAATTTTGATTACTTAAGATAAACCATTTAATTGAATGCAGGCTGTTTTGGTACTATACGGCTATAAATGCTGGACTCTATGGGATGCTCTGTGTAGTCAAATTGGTTAATTTAGATACAGGCAATTTATTAGTGAAGATAACCTGCTTTTTTTTTTTTTTTAATGAAACTAAAAAATTTACTTGAGGAATTTATGAATAATCTTGAAAGAAATTTGATCTATCTATTTTCAGTGTTTAGAGTACAACAGTTTTAGCCAATGCAACCTTTTACTTATCTGATACGACTTGCATTATTTTCTATGTAATGGAGTTAGACGAAAAATGAGGACCATCTAACTGAGCATTTGTAGACCACATAGAATAACTTCAAATTTGACATAGAGTTGTAAATTGTCCTAAAAAATTTGAAGTGGTAATATTATTGTCACACAACTAGTATTTGTTGAAAATTAAAGGCAAAAATGTGATTATTATCTTCTGAAAATAAAACGAATGTAGCGACTATTTCCTGTAAGCACAGCTGGGCAGAGATGGTAGGAATGAAACTGAAAGTACGCATACAATGTAGGCGGCGGCAGACCGAAAACCGTCTGGAATAAATCTAGATCTAGATCTACATGATATAGAGTAATATCTAATAAAGAATCTAAAAAGGTTGCTTTGACATAGATTCTAGATCTAGGGCCTAGATGTTTACAGCAGCTAGACTCAAATGGAAAGGTTAAGATCTACAACATAAAAAAACTAGATATTACTTTTAGGCTTACAGATTTTTTAGAACATTTATGTAGGTTTGACTTTGAATAACTGCGCGGCTAAGGCAGGGCACTTTTATGCACTTAATGCGAAAATTCAAAGCGTTCTAATAATCATTTGGAAGGATCTAAAAACTGTTGTGAAAGTATTGAATTAGTCGATTTCGTTTCTTCCATGAGAATATAAGTTCTTTATCTAAATTTTGTGTTTAGAATAAGAATTATCGAGCTATCTAGAATTTAGGTAAAGTTCGGTAAGTGGAAGCATATAGCTGGATCATTAAGTAAAATGATCACACATCGAGACCATTTATAAGCTTATTTAATACCCAAACGTACCCCAGCCCCGGCAATTGATACCATAGTCCCGTTCGTAGAATGGTGTTTACATTTTATGTATTAAATTTTCAAAGGCGTTTTTTTTTTTTTTTATTTAAGCGCTATGAAATGCAAATTATCAAAATCACCAATGTGCTCTAATAGAACTTTCTTTACTAAACTTAAACACAAATTTAGATTTTTTGAACAAAAATAATTATGTGAATTTTCCCTCTAAAACTTTTCTACATCAATTGACTGTATAACTTCAAAATAGAATTTTTCAAACACTGCCAGCTTTTTGTGCTAATAGGTATAATTGATTACTTTTCCAAGGGTAGAAAAAATTATCTGAGTCCGCTTGTTGTAGATATGGGCCGAAAAAAATATCGTCTGTGCTATAAATAACTAGACCTATACTATCCCCAAATGGCAAAGCGACGTATCTACAGATTTTCTGCTTTTGGGAAAAATGCAAAAAACATTTGATGATCAGCATAAAAAAATTCAGATACTTCGATTTGACAAGTAAAAAAACTTCAAGTATCGATGAAGATATGTCGTTTTGCCATTTAATCAAGTTGGATAATATTTTAAATAGTCAGTTATGCAAACAAATTAGAAAACAGGTTTTTGTCAGATACGTCAGTCTGCCACGAGGGGCTGTAACTTTGGCTTCAAATAACTCTGTCTAAGCAATTAATCAAGCTCATTTTTACAGGAGAACCTGGTTTGCTGATATCGAAAGTCCCTGATGACCTCCTGAACAAAAAGCTGTATAAAGCTCATTCAAAGGAAACTGAGAAAAAATTTATTTGGGACGTTTTTGTTCCTGGAGATGTGTACATGAACTATGGAGATTCTTTTGTCTTAGACAAGGAATACTTTGTCTACTTTCATGACAGATTGGGAGACACATTCAGGTGTGTAAATTTTATTACAACTCATCACTTTCGATCAATCAGGACTTTTATTCCCACCTAATGACTCACAAAAAGTAAAACCTGGCACAATTTTAAATCTCAAACATTCATCGAATGCTGGGTTAAAGCCTTGGCTTCTTTTTTCAATATTTGATTGATCAATGTCTTGTCTTTCCTTTAATGCTACGTCCTTTTTGGTTAAATGTTAAATGTTAAAAGGTCGCAAAATATTCACTAAATCAAGTTATCGATTTTGGCAAAATGAAGTGCAAACAAGAAAAGATAGATAAAATCTGGTACTTAAATTAGTATCCAATGAAACCGACCCCTTTTTTCTTGACGACTTTTTTGTATATTGCAAACAACACCAACAAGGAAAAAGATAAACACTCATGCAATGGGTAGATGACGTCATCTCACAATCATCATTGCTTCAGTTTCATTTTACATTCCAAAGAATTTTTTTTTTACATAAGCAAAAGGCTGAATTTTTATTTCTCTATATTTTAATCTTTGACATCTAAAAATACACAGGTGGAAAGGAGAGAATGTGTCAACAAAAGAAGCTGGGGATAAAATTGGCTTGTTGCCTTTCATCGAGGATGTCAGCGTGTATGGGATTCCCATGCCGGGTTTGTTTTATAGAACTTTTTGGTGGCAATATTTTTAAACAGTTTTATTCTGAACAAGAAACAAAACAATGATTTATCATACTATAAATTATATTTCACAAAAATATATACTTTGTGTCTTATTTTTATTCTTATATAGTTTAGGATCTCCATCTCTGAATCTCCCCTCGTTATCCTCAATTCTCGCCTTTTTCTTTCTCTCACTTTCTTTCTAATTCTCTTTTTTTTCTTCTCTTTCCCATTTTTTGTCTTATACTACCTTTATTCTTTTTTTTTTAGATCTTTTCGAAGTTAGTTCTGTCCCTTTATTTGTCTCTCTCTATCTGTTTCTAACAACCTCTCTATCTGCTTCTCTATCTCTATCTGCCTTTTTTTGTTACTTATCATTGCTTTTTTTTATTTTTTTTTAAATAGTCTCTTTCCATCATGAACATATTCTAGGTGAAATCAAGTTCAGATTATTAGATTCAGAAACAACCAAATTTAATGTTTTAATATTAAATCGTCGTAGTTTTGATTTATTTTGGGTGTTGTTGTTTTTTTTATTAAGATGAGTTAATTCATTATAATTATGCTTCTCTATCTCTATCTGCCCTTTTTCTCACTAAATACGTATCCCAAACCACATTTGGCTTGAAACAATGTGTTAGCCACTCTACCCTTTCTCTTTCTCAAGCATACACATTTTTCCTTTTTCCCTCACAAGCAGACATATTCTGTGACGCAACAGTAGCAAAAAAAGCATACTTAGAAGAAAAACTATAGTTGCTGCTGTTCTGTTCTTGTTGCTCTTGTTGTTATTGTTTTTTTAAATATCTTTACACCATGAAATGATTCTAAGTGAAATTAATTTCAGATACATTGATTAAGAAACAACTAAATTTAATGTTTTAAGATTAAATCGTCGTAGCTTTGATTCATTTCTTTTTTATGAAGATGAGTAACTTAAATATATGCTTCGTAAAAGCCAAGATATATTTCTGGGCGTTGAATATATTTAAAAAAAGCAAACACTGCTACTTTTCTTTGTCTGCTTTTATCTTATTTAATCAGACATTTTTAATATATATAATCTCCAATATGATAATTTCCTTCTTCCCGCCTTATACTGTTTTTATTCAGGTCATGATGGGAAGGCAGGAATGGCCGCCATTTCCTTGAGCCCAAATGCCAGGCTGGACAACAAAGAGTTGCAGGAAATGTACGCACATGTGTTTAAAGAGCTTCCGTCTTACGCAAGGCCTCTCTTTATAAGACACATTCCAATGCAAATTCTCACTGGTACTTTCAAGAACAAGAAAGGAGACCTGGCCAAAGAGGGCTATGATCTGGACATAGTGAAGGATCCATTGTATTTCTTAGATCATGAAAACAAAGCTTACAGTCCCTTGACAAAAGTCAAATTGGTGAAATTCATGAAGTCAAAGCTCTGAACAGAAACAAAGTGGCTGTAAACTTCGTTTTTGGTCAGCCATCTTTATTTTTTTCTCTAGCCCAACCATGCAATTGTGTCTACTTTGTGTGCTCTAAAATAGATAATCATATAAAAGGTAGCTATTGGAACCACTCTACTATATTAAAACCCTCCTGGTATGAGATTCTTCACTTCTCTCAAAGCTTTAACTTGGTATGAACATTTGCCATGTGGTATTGTAGTTGAATTAAATATTGCTTCCAAAATATCTAAACAACGGTAATTCGTGGTACCGGCTTTCTCTGAAACTCTCACTCTTCATGGTCGAGATTTAGGATTTGTTGACACACTCTTCCCCTTGCCCCACCCACGGAACATTCACAAACATGTTGATAGAAACAACACTGCATTTTGTACTGCTTGAGAAGATTTCAGATTGTTATGACTTATGTCAAATTTTATTTCTGCTTCGTTTAATCTCTCTGTCTTTGAACGGTGATTATATGAAAGTTCTTGGAGTTACTGGTTCAAAATTCATAACTACAAAATCTTATTATGAATCATATATAATCCATGATTTAATAACAGCACACAATTGGTAAACTTCTCTTTTTACCCTGCTAATCAGTGTTAATTGTACATGGCCCATGAAAGGAACCCTTGTTCATGGAAAAAGTATAAACAATGTTGTGTTAGTCAAAGATAATTTTTTTTCTTCTTATCGCTTGTGGGCTAGTTTCTACATTGTTTATACTCTTCCTAAAAAAATCATTTATGACTAAAATTGACACTTCTCCCAATAAGACATTGCCTACAAACTTTTTTGAAACAATATGCGATTGCTAATTTTTAAAAATTATGTTTAAGTATCTTACAGATCAAATGAACTTTCGAAATTTCTGATTAATGATAATGGCATATAATCAATGATAAGCTTTATTTTTATTATTATTATTATTATCATTATTATTATCATTATTATTATTATTATTATTATTATTATTATTATTATTGTTGTTGTTGTTGTTGTTGTTGTTGTTGTTGTTGTTGTTGTTGTTGTTGTTGTTGTTGTTGTTGTTGTTGTTGTTGTTGTTGTTGTTGTTGTTGTTGTTGTTGTTGTTGTTGTTGTTGTTGTTGTTGTTGTTGTTGTTGTTGTTGTTGTTGTTGTTGTTGTTGTTGTTGTTGTTATATGTTGTTTTATTTTTTTTTAATAAAGTGCAAATGTTGTGTCCAGCCCTTATTCTTCCTCTTAATGTTACTTATTAAAACGCTAAAATTTCAATGAAAAAAGCATTTCTAAGCTATTTCTATTTACTCTAAATAAAAATCGGTTTTTAACGGCGTGAATTCACGTTCTTTTCAATTTGATCAAATGATCGCAAAGGGATCAATACTATTTTACTCTCGACCATCCATTTCTTTCCTAAAAGGTCAAAGATATAAATTTAAAAAAGGGATACTACATGTGGTTACAACCATGATCGGCACGCTCGCTAGGCCTGTTCATTTCCCTCAGCTTTCAATTCAATCATATCTTCATCACAACCCCCACCTTTTCCCTTTTTCTCTTTCTTTATATATATATATATATATATATATATATATATATATCGTCCAAAGCCACTTTTAATTATAATTACATGTATTTCTGTTTCTTGTAAAGGTTGCTTGCTTTGATTTAGTAGTATGGCTCTGGAGGAGATATATCTGTTCTTGACGTAAAATTTCCTTTTCTTTACTGTAACAGTCCTCTCCGCCTGTCATTATTATAAAGTTTGATTTTCTTCAGTCCATTGTTTGGCTCTGGAGGATGTAAATCTGTTATTATGTGAGGTTTTCATTTCTTAAATGTTGTCTTCTCCACATGTTCATTTGAAAGGGAAATCATGTTTGTTATAATATATGTACAAACGCCTTTTTTCAGTCTTTCTAAAAACTTTTTGTAACCGGCCCTGTCGCTTCGAATTTTTTATCTTTCTTTTGCAAGCTGCAAGTAGACATGATATTCTTAAATGTGTCTTTAGCAGGTTTCGTACAATTTTTAATCTGTCTTCACATCAATTTTTTTTCGTTTTTGTTTCTTTTACTGCTTTGTCTCCAGAAATTATATACTGCCAAATCAAATAATGCCCACTGTAGGCTTGTTATGGGAAATCAGTTAATTCTGTATTTTCCAAATCTGTTTTCAAATCCTTTTAAACGCTTAGTAAAGTCAGCAAATTTTTGCAAACAGTGTCTAAATGTGCACTGTGAGAATTCATATCTGCGCGTTTATTTAAACCTACATAGCAATGAATTAAAAGATTTAGATTCTTACAAAATCAGCTAACTGTTTTTATTTATCGTGGAATGACTGACCTTCAAAACGAGCAGTTATGAACTTCATCGATTCACTAGCTGCATGAAGGGATACCCTTAGATTAATGAGGACACAGATGTCCTAACTTAGCAAAATAAACTTCAAAAATTAATACTGGTACATGTATAATAATTAACAACGTGCGTGGTTAATTTTCAATTGAAATTTAAGACAAAGTTTTTCCAGGCTTGACATGCGCAAAAATCAGCTATATCAGGCCTTATGAGGTTATTCAATCTACTGTTTTTCGTTATCGCCGTTTAAAAAAAACCCCACTTAATTAGGGGCCTACTATGAGACATCCATAGTCTTACTCTGTAAATGTCATTACACACAATACTACGAAATGTTAACTTTTTAAGTGCAGAACTACACCTAGATCTAGACCCTGTGCGTCCGAAATGCAATGCTCGAAGCAGTGACTTTTGAGCCTTTTACTTGATTTGAATTTTAAGTTCAATGATGAAGAGGATGCATTTACTACTAAATTGTATCTTAGATTTTCTTGACCTAAATATATGCAGGACAGATCTGCAAGGTATGGTTATTTTTTTACTCACATTTATTTTTTAAATTAATCTTTCTTTATGTTAGATTCTATCTATTTGTACGATCGGTGGATTAGAATGAGCCTAACAGCAATACATTAGTAATCGTTGGATTGAAACAATTAAGTGGGGCGTTGTTTTTTTTTCGAAAAGAATCTAAAAATTTATCTAGATTAAAAAATGATATTAGTCAAGAATTTAGGCCCAAATAAACAAAACAATAGATTTTGATATAGATCTAATTAGATCTTAGCTATAGATTCTATGTTTTGGATTAGAAATCAAAACAGTAATTTATCTATAAGAATGAAGTTAGAATTCTGAAATTAAGACTTGGGTCATTGCTGTTAGGCGCATTGTGATTCATCGATCATGTAAAACGACTGAATGCACGTAACACTTCCTACACCTGGAAAACTTTGACATCTCACAGAAAGGTCATTTCTTAGAGCAGCAGTTGATTTCAGACTTTTGCTTGAATAAAATGGCACAACACACCTGTGGTATATTGTTTAATTTACTGGTGTCGCTTCATCCATGTTATTTAATTAGCAGTAACTAAATAATTATGGTGAAGAATGCACTCGTTGTATAGGTTGATAAAACTCAAAGTTGCTTTGCTCTTGGCACAGTGTAAGTTTACATGACACCTTGCATTCGTGAAAAATGATCTATTTTAGTTTAAAACTTCATCATGTCCTAGAAGTGATCTGATCTAGAATTTAATCATTTAATACAATCCTTTAAGTTGAAAACACAAGTATCAAGATCTAGGTCTATATCTAATTTAAATGCATTTAACCTTGTAAACATCAACACTTCAAAGGATTTTATTCCGAACTTTTAAAAATTTGCCAATTGTGATGAAAATATCAATATCAAGTTTTAGGACTCTTTTCTATACCAAGTCCACCAGAACATTAAAATATGTGTGAAATAATTCCACCTTCTCTAAGCAAAACAGCTATGGTGATATATCAGACAACTACGAAAATACTCGAGACTTGCCGAAGTCTTGTCAGTGCTTCTAACTTTAATGCAATGCTCCCTTTTCTTTAGGGATACCCCTGTCTTCCGTTTTGACTGGTCGTGATAATAGTTTGAACCAGTTAATCCTTTTTAAAGAAGTCTAGAATCAAACAGACGAAAGCTACATATATAAGTGATACTTAGAAGACATAATGAGAAACAACTTAGTCTAACTTAAGATTAAATCGAAATTGATACAGCCAATGAAAAGAAGGCCAATAGCTTGGCGATGGAATTACTGTCCGAATTATTCCCACGGCATTCTTAACTCCATTCAATGCTTCCTCAAGCTGAGGATAGTGTTGTTTCTTTCAAGTGACATTATCGAGCAAGGCCCATAGATTCCTAGTTAGATAAAAATCAAGTGAGTAGGCAGGTCAAGAATGCTGGACTCAGATTCTATTTAAATTCAGTAACTAGGTAGTTATGCGAGCTCTTTGCTTTGAAGCACTGTCGTACATAAAAGTTAGTCGTTGATATCGACTGGCTATATCGACTTGTGGCCCTAGAATCTCGGTAGTGTATTGGTGTGGCCATTTGCCACAATTCCTCCACGGACCATCAGACTTCCACCATTGAGAACCAATCCACCCTTTTTCACTCCAGATTATGCGTTTTCTTCCGCCTTCATGTTCCAAAAGAAACCTGGATTCATCAGAAAATACGCAAATACTCTATTTCATGGAGCCAATACGAACTTACTTCCGCCCAATCCTGTTTCTGATGTGTAATGCACCTTGATGCAGCGAGATAAGCGCCTAGCTCGGAGTCAACAATTTTGCATGGTCATCCATAGTCGATCTTAATTAGGTTACAGGACCCATATTGTTCAATTCATTTCTGGTTTGTCTAGTTGTTTTGATACGATATCGTAAATACGACAGACAGACGTACCAAAATATCCTCAAAGATAACACCTTTGACCTGCCACCGTAATCTGAAGCGTAGACGATTCCTCGTGTTACATTAAAATACCTTGTGACTTTGCACACTGAGGCATCAGTACGGATTTTTATTACAGTTACTTGATAACACACATTTTCTTTTATGTATGGCTAATAACACACACAGTTTTTTCTATGGCGAATCGTTACAAATATGACTAAGCTTTTTCTTATTTTAGCAAATCATTGTATAATTAGTAATTCTGAATCAAGTTAAGAAGAAAAAAGCATCAAACATGTATAACGCACAGAGTAATAAAACCACTCATATTTAATTTTATGAAAGCAATGCAACAGCGACAGCTATATAATGTAGTCGGTGTGTAGTTTTGAAATCTGACTGAGGCATAGATTTTTTTATATTCAACTTTCAAAAACTATGATGAGGATGTATTTCAAATGTAAATTCAAGGCTTTTGGCAAACTTGCTTTGTATGGACGTGTTTGGGGTCACCATAAAGAATATTTAACAAAAAAATGAGCTAACACGAAGCAGCTACTTGCATGTGATATGATTTCCAAAGTTCTGGCTGAAACATTTAGAGTTGGGCTTTTTACCCCCTTTGTAGTGATCCTGCATGATTTTATATATATAAAAAAAAAGAGAGAACCTATCAGCAAGCTGCGTCCGGGGGACTACTTCAAAGATCCTTTCTGAGAATAGGATAGGAACTGTCCGAAAAAAGGGTCTAACTTAATAAATTTAGGTCTATTGCTTGATAAACTGAGAATTTCAAAGTTTCAAAATTCAAGTAGGACTACTGTAAGTTCTCATTTCTGAAAAGGATTTTCTACTCTACTAGCTAAGAAAACTGGACTTTCTTAAAAGCAATCTGTTCTGCTATGGCATGGGCTGCTTTTAAACATTGGATTAACCAAGTACTATCTTTTTAAATGGTTACGTTATAGTGTGATAAATTATAATAAGGCTTATAGGGTTTGATTTAAAAACCTGTTATGTTTTCCCACACGCGCAAAAGATCGCATTAGTCTTGATAGTCAAGGCAAGTAGTATAAGATCACCGTCCATAATAACATAAAATGGGATCTATAATGTAAGAGATTACCCTATATCATAAGACGTATTGAATGTCGCATATCAGGTATAGCAATTTTTTTTGGTGTGTGTTTGTCATCTGTAACAAAAAGTGCTTATTATTGAGCAAATCGTTTTCAACTTGAAAGGATCTGAACAGCCTGAAATCTTAAACATTCATCTCTGTAATACTTATGCAAACACGATTTAATTCTTCTTCAAAATGTACACTTTTTTTAAAGCATGGCCAAGTTACAATATCCATAAAGGGTGCATTAAGGATTTTATTTCACTTTTTTTATTTATAAAGGATGAGATCTGACAAAGACTTAAATGCCATCTTGCTACAAGTCATGAACTTCGTTCAATGATCAGAAGCCTTTAGAAGATGTCCGTTGTATTTTCATTTATTGTAGAATATTTTTCATTTGGTTTTCTAAGGATAACTTAACATTGAATTCAATATGTGAATTGAACCGCTGAGCATTGATATATGTATCGGTGCTTTCAAACTACATGTATTTCACCGCATTTTCCGCTGTGTAAATATCATCTGTATGATGTGCTCGCGAGGCAAAAACATGGAGCTGTGCCCTAGCCTGCTGACAAAGTTATGCCCTAGCCTGCTGACAGTATATTTGCGAGAGCTCGAGACAAGGAGCAATATTCTAGATATTCAGCTAGTCTAGTGGCAGTCTCTATCTTATCTTCAAGTAGATTTAAAATGAAATATTTCACGAGGTAGGAATATAACCCGGGCTTGCGTGATTAATGAGATGGCCATATTAGCTCTCTTCATGGTTTATATATATATATATATATATATATATATATATATCGCAGGCCGTGCCATACTCTATATAACAAGCCATGTCCAAAATATCCAAGTCTTGCTGCTCATGATTAGTACAGTTAGCGTGACTGTATGTGTGTTCGCCGTAAAACCTGCACCGCAGCATTAACTTATGAGATGTCTCTCTGTTCAACACCGTCTAATGTAGGTCGAGAGAGCTGGGTCACCCAGACCTCCCCCATTGTAATCTCGAGCTCTCATTGAACTACTTATTCAGATGCATGATGGCTGCATCAGATAAAACAGTACTAATGTTCTGATCATTAGCACCCGATATTCTTCACAAGTTCTGTAATTATCTCAAACACGGAGCTTAATTATTATATCTGGTTCTAAACAATCTGAGAACAACAGAACCAACACTAATCGGCCACTTAGCCGTTGAGTTGTAAGCACAACTTACGACAACCATTCAGAGCAAGACATACACACTATTGATGCATTTGGGTCACTTTTTTTGTTTAGGGACGATAGATCATTGATTGTTTCGAGTCAGTGGCTAAGGAGGAGTGACGCCATTAATGTTTCTCTCTTTTGCAACACCTTACTTCTGTAAAACAAAAAACAAAATCATCCAAAGGGTAGACATGACAGACCAGTAGAAATGTGGGTCTAAGTTCTGGATGTGTGTTTTATATTGAGGCACACTGTTATGTCAGGCAAGATCTTGTTTGATGAGCTACCGTCTTTTTAGTTGATCAAGTGTTTTCCTTCCTTAATATGTATTTAATCTTTATTGATAACTATCTTGTGAAAGCAGCTTTCAGTAACACCATTTTGATTTAAAGATTTAAGTGGAGAGGAACTTTGAGAGCGGTGTCAGGTTAGTGCTGGATTCAGCGTTTATGAGTATGATAGTTATTGCTTTTGGTAAGTAATAACTGCATGCACGGCAAGCATCAGCCTGACTTTACATGTTAAGTAGAATTGACATGATTTTGTTTACTTTGATAAGTATTAATTAAACAGGTGTGATGATTCGATATTTGTATTCCTCTTTACCCGTTGTGGTTATAACTTAATGTTATTTCAAAAAAGACATCGAAACGTTAAAGTTTTATCAACTTCAGCAACTACTCGTTTCTCTAAGATTGTCAAAATAATATCGCATAAATATTGTTTGTCATCAAAACAACATGTGGAGTCAACTGTAAAAATCTAGGGTTAAAACTTGCGTATGGAATGAAACGTTCATAATTTGCTGAGCTAAATTTTTCAAAAGTCCTTAGTAAAGACGATCACAAATTTTGTGGAAAAACAATGAGAAATGCGATTATTTTTGAAGCGATGCTATTTTACGTTTTGTTTGTTTGCTTGTATGACTAATTGATTGTTTGATGTAGTCTTTCCACAACAAGTTGAAAGGTTGCTTGTTTCAACGTTTTTGGTACGGCAATCTGGCTCTTTATTTTTTTTCCATAAGGTTGAAGGACAATGGTCTTTCTTGTTCCATCTGATAGAAACACATGACCAATGTGCGTGACCTAATTCTACAATACTTAATACCGGTACATAGAGTTTTTATATGTTTATGGGTTTTTTGTTTTAAATGATGTCGCCATGGTTATACAAGGAAAAGGATGAGCAACCGCAGCAGAAAAAGATTGGGGCAGCAGTAGGAGTAACAGTAAGGGTAGCAGAAATAGGAGTAGTAGTAGTAGTAGTAGTAGTAGTAGTAGTAGTAGTAGTAGTAGTAGTAGTAGTAGTAGTAGTAGTAGCAGCAGCAGCAGCAGCAGCGGCGGCGGCGGCGGCGGTAGTAGTAGTAGTAGTAGTAGTAGTAGTAGTAGTAGTAGTAGCAGTAGCAGTAGCAGTAGCAGTAGTAGTAGTAGTAGTAGTAGTAGTAGTAGTAGTAGTAGTAGTAGTGTAGTAGTAGCAGTAATAGTAGTAGTAGTAGTAATAGTAGTAGTAGTAGTAGTAGTGGTGGTGGTGGTAGTAGTAGTAGTAGTAGTAGTAGTAGTAGTAGTAGTAGTAGTAGTAGTAGCAGTAGCAGTAGCAGTAGCAGTAGCAGTAGCAGTAGCAGTAGCAGTAGCAGTAGAAGTGGTAGTAGCAGTAGCAGTAGCAGTAGCAGTAGTAGTGGTAGCAATAGTAGCAGAAGGAGCAGGATTAGGAGCAGTAGTAGGAGCAGGAATAGTAGTAGTAATAGGAGCAGGAATGGTTAGTAGTAGTAGTAGTAGTAGTAGTAGTAGTAGTAGTAGTAGTAGTAGTAGTAGTAGTAGTAGTAGTAGTAGTAGTAGTAGTTGTAGTAGTAGTAGTAGAAGTAGTTGTAGTAGTAGTAGTAGTAGTAGTAGTAGTAGTAGTAGTAGTAGTAGTAGTAGCAGCAGCAGCAGCAGCAGCAGCAGCAGCAGCAGTAGTAGTAGTAGTAGTAGTAGTAGTAGTAGTAGTAGTAGTAGTAGTAGTAGTAGTAGTAGTAGTAGTAGTAATAGAAATAGTAGTAGTAGTAGTAGTAGTAGTAGTAGTAGTAGTAGTAGTAGTAGTAGTAGTAGTAGTAGTAGTAGTAGTAGTGGTAGTACTAATAGTAGTAAAAGTAGTGGTAGCAGTAGTAGTAGGAGGAGGAGGAGCAGCAGGGCGAGCAGGAGGAGGAGCAGGAGCAGGAATTGGAGTAGCAGTAGGAGTGAAAATAGGAGCATGAATAGTAGTAGTAGAAATAGTAGTAGTAGCAGTAGTAGTAGTAGTAGTAGCAGTAGTAGTAGTAGTAGTAGTAGTAGTAGTAGTAGTAGTAGTAGTAGTAGTAGTAGTAGTAGTAGTAGTAGTAGTAGTAGTAGTAGTAGTAGTAGTAGTAGTAATAGTAGTAGTAGTAGTGGTAGTGGTGGTGGTGGTGGTGGTGGTGGTAGTACTAGTACGATAAGGAATAGGAGTAGCAGTGAGAGTATCCAGTAGGAGCAGGGCAGGTGCAGTTGAGAGGAAGAGCAATTTAGCGCGTCTTAGAAAGTCTGTGAATATGCATGTTACTTGTTGCTCATTTAAAATTTCAGAAATGATCCTCATTCCTAACTTGTTTTGTTTTAACTTTCCATTTGGTAGACTTTAAAATACTAACTAATGCAGGATTATAAGCGTAAGAATAGCTGTGAAGTATCTGGTTCCCTAAATAAATCTTTCTTTATTTCCATATTATATTATAGAATGATCTTTCAAACACCCTCATAGGATTATAGAAGTGTATTATATAGGACTATACTTATAAGTTTCACATTTCATTTTCGATGTTTTTTCCACAGTAATAACGGATAGATACGTACAGCGAACAAATTTTGCTAAGACACTTATAACTACCATGGAGGACGACAGAGTGGAGTCTTTGTTTGCTGGTGTAGAGTATGACATAATGGAATTGAGGATGAGAGAATCACTGATGCAACGTGTAATGCATGGCATGAAAACACACCTTGTAGACAAGTTTGAAGCATTTGTAGCAAAGCAACCTAACAAGCCTTTCCTGATCTATGATGACATGATCTACACTTATGAAGTGGTAGATGACATGGCCTGTAGAGTAGCTAATATCGCAAGATCCTGGGGACTCAAGGCTGGTGATTGTGTTGCTATTTTGATACAGAATGAACCTTCATTTGTTTACACTTTTTTGGGTAAGATCTTAGTCCTTTCTTAATGTGTATCCACCTTTGACTCATTCTAAAGATAATTACTAGCACATCATACTACCTATTTCTAGAGTCGCTTTACTTTTACCTACGTGTCGCTTTACTTTTACCTACGTGTTCACGAAATGAACGCGTTAGAAGAGTGAGTTTTAGTCCATATTTAGAGTCAGGTTCGCTCTTTATTTTAAGTGCTTATTTTCAACCAGATTAATTTAATCTCCTTTACAAATACACGCACCGTACTTCAAATTGTAAATCGTAAGTTAAACAATGTTTTTAGAAAAAGAAAAAGAGCATAGATACACGACTGTTTGCAATTTCGTAGACATAAAAAAAATTCAGTCGATACAGAATGGATTGGTCTTCTAGATGATTAATATACTTGTGTTCTTGTTTGAATTTTCATTCAATGGGTTTTGAATTAGCAGAGTCAAGACAAGTGATGTTGAAGCTACATCACACATTCCGCAGGATAATTACCCGGTTTTTTGTTTTTTAATGTAAACACGGATAATTTAGAACTGGCCTAAGAAATACAACCTATTGTTGAACATACGAGCCGAAAAGCCCGTTCTCTGAACGGGACGCTGGTATCAATTTGACGGGCCTGGAGTACATGTATGTATTCAATAGGCTTATATATATATATATATATATATATATATATATATATATATATATATATATATATATATATATGAGATCTTGATGTCTATTGTTTTACAGTGTAATTATATGACCCAGATATATGCCTCTCCTATCCGTCTTTATCTAGAATCCAGATATTTCGATAATTCTTATTTTAAACACAAAATTAACATGCCGAACTTAAATTCTTTTGGAATAATGGAAATCCACCGATTCTATACTTTCCAAATTTATTTTTAGATCCTTTTAAACGCTTATTAGAAAGCATTGGAATTTCCACTTAAAGTGCATAAAAGTGCACTGCCTTGCGGAAATTCTTAGCTGCGCAGTTATTTAAAACTACATAAAAGTTATAAAAAATCTGTAAGCCTAAATTATAATCTAGATTTTTCTAGTTGTAGATCGTTACCTTTTGTTTTGAGTCTAGCTGCTGCAAATATCTAAGCTCTAGATCTAGAATCTATGTCGAAGAAACAGTGTTAGATTCTTTACTTAGATCTTACACTATATCATGTAATTCTAAATCAGATGGTTTTGGATCTGCCGCCGCCTACACTGCATGCGTACTTTCAGTTTCATTCTCAAACATTCGTCTTTTTCTTTTAAGAAAATAATAATCACATTATTGCCTTCAATTTTCCACGAATACTATTTTAGTGAAAAATAATATTAACACTCCAATCTTTAGAGCAGTTTATAACTTCAAGTCAAATTTGAAGTTCCTAGGTTGTCTAGAAATACTCGGTTAGATGGTCCCCATTTTTCGCCTAGCTCCATTATATATAGAAGCGAAAATAATTCTACATAACCCGCTAAATGTATAAAAATATATTGGCAGGCGATGACCAAAATAAGGCTGCTGACTTCGAGGATCTATTGTTTGCAAAGATTTTATCAAACCTTTATAAATGAAACTGAAAAAATGAATACTCAGAGAGTTTATATTTTTGGATGCACTTGTTACTTCCCTTTGAAAGAATATATGAATATATGAATATATTGATATTATATAAGAAAGATTATTTTGATAGAGGACCTATTCACTTGGATACCCCTCTCAGAATCTGTAAGTATGTCATAGGGAGATTTTATATATTTAAAAAAAAAAACATCACTTGATAAATAGATCTACAGATTCTCTGACTTGAATGAATGTATTTTCCGGTTCGATATATCTTATTCTTTAAAAATGCTGCAAAAGTATAATTTTGCTTATGTATTTTTATCTCCGGCGCTATTACCTATTAAGCTGTTGGTTTTTGTTTTTTTGTTTTGATATCTATGTTAGTTCTATTTTTCATTTTTTTTATTTGATCGGTGTGACTAAGAAAGAATGACTGAAATTTTCTGTTTGATTCACCAGGCTTGCAAAAGCTAGGAATTGTTGTGGCTTTAGTGAATTACAATCTAACGGCTCACTCACTGGTCCACAGCATCTCAGCCGTGGATAGCAAAGCGCTCATTGTTGGATCTGGTAAGCTTCATCATACCGCACAGTGCATTACTTTATCATCAGTGTTGACAACAATATTATGTCGGTATTTGGCCACTGGGACTTTTAGTTGAAAGACAAGACATTTCAAAATCTTTCTTTTGTATAATGTTCAGAAATAACACATCAGAAGAAAATGTTCTCTCTCTCTCTCTCTCTCTCTCTCTCTCTCTCTCTCTCTCTCTCTCTCTCTCTCTCTCTCTCTCTCTCTCTCTCTCTCTCTCTCTCTCTCTCTCTCTCTCTCTCTCTCTCTTTCTCTTTCTCTCCCTCTCTCTCTCTCTCGCTCTCTCTTTTTGATTTTAAAACTATATAATCATCTTTCGGTTACATTCTTATACAGCCATAAAACTATGTTTTGAGTGACATTTTGCTGAAGCTTCGTTTTGGGAATAACTCACTGCAATATCATCTTCACAACTGCGAAACTTCCTTAAAAGATTTTTTGATATGTTAAGTCTAATTGCTATTACAAATATGGGCAACATCGTATGAACTCATTATCAATTTCTCTCTTTGGGCAGTAAGTTCATCCTCATGCTCCTTAATCGGGAATTATATTTACGAAAAAAAATTATCGCAGACAGAATGCTGCATTTTCATGAAAAAAGTTTTAAAAAGCAAAAAACGCCTAACAATGAGTCGTCAAAACTTTTTTGAGTAAACCATTATTACTGATCTGTAAGTGTTTTTTTTTAATCTCTGAAGCATTATAAAAAAAAACTTGGGCGCCTTAGAATGCATCTATTTCGAGTTTTTAGTTTGTTCTTTTTACATTCTTGACATTACATTATTTTTTGTGCTAGGCAAAGAACTTCTTGATGCTGTAACAGATGTATTGCCAGATTTAGGCAAACTTCCAGTGTATGTTCAAGGTGTTTCCCAACAAAACTTGCCAGCTGGAATAACTTCATTTGATGATTTGATGAGAGATACTTTCCCAATAGCCTTCTCTCCGTCTGTGCGTTCTGGAGTAACTTTGACGGACACATGTTGTTTTATCTTTACTTCAGGCACTACAGGTAGGATATCTGCTATCTGCCCCTTCTAAATATTTTCTGTTTCCTTCATGTTTTAATAGAAACTTTCATAGTAAACATGAATAAGTTCAATATTTTCCTTCTATAAAACTTTATTCTGAGAAAAACCTCTAACTGATTCGTTCTTTTAAGCTTCAGCCTTTATTTCGGCAATCGGAAGTTAAACCTGGAAACAATCA
The DNA here is from genome assembly GCA_033675545.1 of Elysia crispata. Lineage (NCBI taxonomy): Eukaryota > Metazoa > Mollusca > Gastropoda > Plakobranchidae > Elysia > Elysia crispata. The sequence continues at coordinate 527,111 of JAWDGP010001658.1, read as the reverse complement.
TACTTAAGATTAAAGGAGCTTTAACGGTTTTTTTTAACCATTCAATCTATCCTTACTGTGTGAGTAAAAGAAAAGAGTTGCTGAAGATAGGCGATATAGAAGTCTGTTTTGAGTTCCTCACATTAATTATTGGAGACCTCTATTTCATAAAAATCAAATTCAGCGACATTATTTAGCTAAAATCATAAACTTTATTCCTGTGGCAGTAATATGATAATTCCTTTTACATTTAAATTTATTTAACTTTCAGGCAACCCCAAGCCCGTGTTTATCAGCCACTTAAAATTCCTACGTAACAGCTTTTTCCCTGCTTTCTTGTGTAACCACAATCAAGATGACGTTATGTATGTTGTGCTGCCCCTATATCACAGCACTGGCTTGTGTTTTGGAATTGGCGCAACACTGGTTGCTGGTTTGTTTTCCATCAATTCCATAACCAGGTTCTGGAAAAGAAATACCATTGATTACTTCATATATGTTTTTTACTTAGCGAAAGAAACATCATTTATAAATCTACCAGTAGTGGACTAGATTCATTAATTTTTGTAGAGTGAGACAGCCTTTTCAAAGCGCATACAAAGAACTCTGTAAATATTTTGGTTTATTGCGCCTATTCTTTCCATTATGCAGCTCTGCCTCCCCCATCCCTCTCTCCCTTTCACTCACTCTCTGTCTCTTTCTCTGTCTGTCTGTTGCGCTCTCTCTCTCTCTCTCTCTCTCTCTCTCTCTCTCTCTCTCTCTCTCTCTCTCTCTCTGTCTGTCTCTCTGTCTGTCTGTCTGTCTCTCTCTCTCTCTCTCTCTCTCTCTCTCTCTCTCTCTCTCTCTCTCTCTCTCTCTCTCTCTCTCTCTCTCTCTCTCTCTCTCTCTCTCTCTCTCTCGCTCTTTCTGTCTTTCTCTCATTTCTCCCTGTCTGTCTGTCTCTCTTATTTTTTGCTTTAGTTTTGTCAACCTTTGATTTTATTATCATCTCCCTTCAACAGGTTCTTGTCTAGCTTTGAGAAAAAAATTTTCTGCCCGGAACTTTTGGACAGATTGTCGCAAATATAAAGTGACGACATTTGCATACATCGGAGAGCTATTAAGATATCTTGTATTGCAACCAAAGGTATATATGCATTTGTTTCTTTTAAGGTTATTATGACTGAAAAGCTTTCACCTTTTTAGTTTTGTGATTGTTGCTGCTCTTTCAGAGTTTCTTTTGGAAAGTCTAGAACAGCCTTGCAAGAAAATCTTTTTCATACGTTTTTTTACCCTTTTTGAAAAAAACGGTAAATTTTAAATTTAGAATTGAAATTTACCAAGAAATCAAATAAAACAGATATCTCCATTCCAGTTGATGTTACTAAGGGAAATGCCTAAATGGGGGAAATTGATTTGCTCATATTTTTAATCGGGCATGTACATCTGCATTATTTCAAATTTCTTTCTTTTATATATCCCTTGTTTTGCTGTATACCGACAGAGCGAGCTTGATGGAGTTCACAACATCCGGGCAGCTATTGGTGCTGGTCTTAGGTTGGATATCTGGAATGAAGTTAAGGAAAGATTTAAGATTCCTAGAATCGCTGAGTTTTATGGTGCGACCGAGGCTTACAGTGGTTTTGCCAGCTTGACAGAGAAGCCCGGGGCTGTTGGAAGGTTGTCTCCCCTTCTAGTAAGGCCAAAGCACAATATATGTTGACTCGTTCAAAACCATCAGCCTTTAAAAAATATATAACTGAATGGATGAGCTACTCGGCATCATATATAAGTATTTGTAGAAGGCATTTGAACAGATAGCTCTAACTTTACAAAAGCGCTTTTATCTGTTAATGGATATATTTGTAATTTACATTTATAGACGGTACATAAAAGTCATTTTTAATTTTCGTTGAACGAAAGTTTGGTTGGCCTACAGAGTTGGTTGTAACATCGAACAGTGAAATATTGGAAATGATGGGCTATCTTTCATTAATAAAGCTAAAAATCTTGGTGTGTATGTTCATCATAAGTTATCGCTGGAATCAGATTTAAGCAACGAAACATAAAGGAAGACCTTTACATGCATTTTATTTGAAACTAGTGGATTTTTTCAATACAAGTCTTGGATAATGGTACAATGTTCGTGTTGTAAGCCTTTCACATGGTAATGTTAAATAATTTTGTAAAGTTAATATTTTATTGAACACCTTATAGTAAATGATTCTATTCATTATTTTCGATCTGGATAAATGATAATGTTGATAATGATGTGGAGGAGAATACTAATGCATGAAGGTAACAGCGAGTAGGATGATGTTAATGATTATGTTAAAAACTACTGCTTATGTTGGTAGTGGTGGTGGTGGTGGTGGTGGTGGTTATGAGGATGAGGATGATGATGATGAGGATGATGATGATGAGAATGTGATGATTATGATAATGAGTATTTTATTGAGATTATGATGAGGGGATGACAAAGGTAAAATTGTGATGATGGTGATAATGAGAAAAGTAATGAATACTTGACTATAAAACCGTGGTTGATATATGAATTTAGGGATATATAAGATGTAAGCGTGGTACGGTGTCGAATATGACAATAACTGTGACGATGAATGATTTCAATTATTGAATCTTGTCAAATGAGAAGTCATTTTGAAAGATAAAAAAAAACTCAATTCAAACGCTCATGGCAAAAAAATGTGCAGTAAAAATCTGTGCTGCGTGAAAGATATTTAACGAATACTGCGTAGATATGGATTGAAATGATAGTTTGATCTAAAAATCTAGTTACTTGATCTCGCTAGCCCTTCTTCGATTTCTGTGTTTTTCTTCACCCAGGCTTAATTAATGATGTTTGCTGTCTAAAACTGGACCACAGTGAAGCCGGGAAATGTTTTTCGTATTGGCTGATAATTCTCAAATACTGGTTCAGTCTGATTTTATTTAGACAGGAAACTTTTCGCATATTTTCACAACATAAACTTAAATTTGACTTTTTTTTATGTCATTTCCTCAAAAACAGCCTCTATGAACTGATAAATTACAAGTGATATAATTGAGCGTGTATCTTGTCCTTTTTATAACAACTGATGCAGCTAGTGAAAAGCATACGATGTAAAGGTTTTTGTGAATTCATAAAATGAATAAGAGTTCATTTTGTTTGCTCCTTAGTGTTTGTTTGTATTTTGATTTGGAATAGGAATAAATATAAAAACTGTTTCACCTTTTATTTCCAATGTATATTTTTTAACAGAGTAAATTTGACCCAGACAAGAAGGTGTTGGTAAGATACGATGTGGCCACTGCAGCTCCTATAAGAAATGAGAAAGGTTGCTGTGTCCCAGTTAAAGTAGGTAAGAACGAAATTCAATTTCTCGGGAAAAAAATTAATTACTCTCTATTCATTAGACATGTTGACAACTGATTTTAAATCAAAATTTGTTACGAAAAAAACTTTTGAGTGAATGAAAAGTTTGATTGCAACATAAAATTTCAAAATCAGTAATCAATAGGGAGTAAGAAGCACGTATACTTTCTTGATAATTTTAATTGCTTTAGATAAACCGTTTGATTGAATGCAGGCCGTTTTTTTTATTATACGGTTATAAATGCTGGACTCAGTGGGGTTGCTCTGTGTAGTTACTTCGGCTAAATCTTAGTGAAGTCCTAGGATTCATTGTTTTACTTCTAGAATAAAACTAAATTATTTCCTTGAGCAATTTATGAAATAATCTTTCTCCAGTATTTATTATACAACAATTTTAGCCAATGCAATGTTTCACTTATATATTTCGACTTTCATATTTTGATGTTTAAATATTTCTGCTCGAATATATTTTTCTTACTGATCTGAAGAACAGCTATAGGTTATTTCAAACAAAGATGTGTTATTTGTTCCATTAGGATTTTTTCTATTTTCATTTGACTGTATAGATTTAAAAATGAAATGTCTAAACACTTCTTGCTGTTTGTGTTATGTAATCGATGGAACGTCTGACTTAAATCAGGGTTTAGATTAACTTATTTGATATTCATTTATCATGGGCTGGTTCAACATATTAAGGGTCATATAATTGTTTTTCCAAGGGTATGAAAAATTATCTGAATTTCGCTTGCTGTAAATATGGGGCAAGAAAATATCGTCTTTGCTCAAAAAGCTAACCTACAAATGTTGTAGCCTTGGTTTAAATGACTCTGTCGAAGAAATACATTGTTTTTTTATAATTCATGTTTACAGGAGAACCTGGTTTGCTGATATCGAAAGTCCCTGATGACCTCCTGAACAAAAAGTTGTATAAAGCTCATACAAAGGAAACTGAGAAAAAATTTATTCGGAACGTTTTTGTTCCTGGAGATGTGTACATGAACTATGGAGATTCTTTTGTCTTAGACAAGGAACATTTTGTCTACTTTCATGACAGATTGGGAGATACATTCAGGTTTGCACATTTTATCACAGCTCATCTTTCGATCAACCAGGAATTTTATTCCTGCACAATGACTCATAAAATGCAAAAGCAGGCACAATTTTATACTTCAAACCTTCATCGAATGCTGAGGTTTTTTTGGGGTGGTTTTAGACTGGTCGGTGTCTTGTCTTTTCTTATGTATTTCCTTTTTTTTTGCTCACAGTCGCATAGACATAAATAGATACAAGTAATAAGGTCGCAAATTGTTTGCTTAATCAAGTTATGACTTTCGGCAAAAAGAAGTGGAGTTGGAGCACGTAAAGACAGATAAAGACTGGTATTAATAGTATCCAATGAATTTGACCTTTTTTCTGGATCAGTTTTTTGGAAATTGCGTACAAGAGCTGCAAGAAAAAAGTCATCTCACACTCGTTATCAAGGTTTCAGTTTCATTTTTATATCCTACAAATTTTTTTTTTACATAAGGAAAAGGGTGAATATTTTTTTTTCTGTTTAAGTGTTTAATCTTTGACATCTAAAAATTTGCAGGTGGAAAGGGGAGAACGTGTCAACAAAAGAAGTTGCGGATGAAATTTGTTTGTTGCCCTTCATCGAGGATGTCAGCATGTATGGGGTTCCCATACCAGGTTTGTTATAGAGAACTTGTATAGAACTTTTTCAGGGATATATTTTCAGAAGTTTTGTGTTTTTAAGATACAGAATAATGAATTTTCATACGATACATTATTTATACATACCTTGTCTCTCATTTTTATGCATTTACAGTATAGTTTAATATCTAAATCTCTGAATCTCCCTCCCTATCATCGATTCTCGCCTTTTTCTTTCTCTCACTTTCTCTCTTATCTTGCTCTTTTTTTTCCTTGCTCTATTTTTACCCCTTCTTTGACTCTTCAACGAAGTTCTCTCTCTCTCTCTCTCTCTCTCTCTCTCTCTCTCTCTCTCTCTCTCTCTCTCTCTCTCTCTCTCTTTCTCTCTCTCTCTCTAATATACATACACACTCTGGTTATCTAAATATCTGCCTCTCTCGCTCTCACTATCCTCATTTAATCATTTACCTCAAACCACATTTGGATTAAACCAGTCTGTTAGTGGATTGAACCAATCTGCTAGCCACTCTAGCTTGTTTCCCTCTCAAGCAGACACATTTTTGTAGCGCAATTTTAACAAAATAACAACAAAAAAATCATACTGAGAACAAAAACTATGGTTCTTGCCGTTCTGTTATTGTTTCTGTTTTTGTACATGTTATTGGTTATTTTCTTAATTTCTTCCCATCATGAAATGATTCAGATTGAAATGAATTTCAGATAGATGTTTCGAGTTTAAATCATCATAGTTTTGGTTCATATTGGTTTTTTTATGAGCTAATCAGATGCATGCTTTATGACAGCCAAGATATTTTCTAGGTTTCAAATATATTAAAAAAGCAACCATTGCTACTTATTTTTGTCTGCTCTTAGACATTCAATCAGAAAAAAAATATGTATATATAAATATATATATATATATATATATATATAAATACTCTCCAATATAATTATTTCCTTCTCCCCGCCTTGTACTGTTTTTATTCAGGTCATGATGGGAAGGCAGGAATGGCCGCCATTTCCTTGAGTCCAAATGCCAGGCTAGACAACAAAGAGTTGCAGGAAATGTACGCACATGTGTGCAAGGAGCTTCCGTCTTACGCAAGGCCTCTCTTTATAAGACACATTCCAATGCAGGTTCTCACTGGTACTTTCAAGAACAAGAAAGGGGACCTGGCCAAAGAGGGCTATGATCTGGACACAGTGAAGGATCCATTGTATTTCTTAGATCATGAAAATAAAGCTTACAGTCCCTTGACAAAAATCAAATTGTTGAATTTCATAAAGTCAAAACTTTGAACTGGAACAAAATCCTGTCATAAATCATGTTGAATCCTTGATTTAATAACAGAGCTCAATCAATTATCTTCTCTTTTTACCCTGCTAATCAGTGTTAATTTTACATGGCCCATGAAAGGAATCCGTGTTCGTAGAAACAGTATAAACTATGTTGTGTTAGTCAAAGATAATTTTTTCTTCTTACCGCTAGTGGGCTAGCTTCTAATTTTATTTATACTCTTCATAAAAGTATCATTTATAACTAAAATTCACGTATCTGGTTTCTTTCTACATAGATAAAAGTTTCTTCTAACAAGGCATTGTCTGCATAATTATTTGGTTAATACATTACTCAGTTTTTTTGTAAATAATATACAGTTTTGCTAGATTTTTTTTTTCAATATCTAACATATCAAGTAAACTTTGGAAATTCCTAATAAGTAAGAAGGGCATAGAAGAATTACAGTAAAGCCTTTTTATTTATATTATTTGATATTGTTTCTCCTTTTTTTTTAATACAAATGGTTTGTCTAGCCTTAATTTTTCCTCTCATGCTAATTATTTATCTAAAACGCTAATATTTCAATTGAAAAAAAAACATTTCCAAGCTATTTATACATATATTTTAAATAAAAATCAGAGTCATACAATGTGTGTTCGGCTGTTCTTTTGAATTGTGATCAAAAGGGTAAAAACCCTCCCCATCCATTCACATGTATTTCCTATAAATTTATCACGGAGATTTTAGTTCAAATCATGATCGGCAGTCAAGGCACCTTTTCATTTTCATCGGTTTTTAAATCTTTCAGAGCCTCCTCACAAACCCCCACCTTTTTCTTTCTTCTCTTC
>JAWDGP010001658.1:312500-517500 GCA_033675545.1 Elysia crispata | reverse complement strand
CCGGCATAATCTTGCTCTATATGATTAAACATGTAGAGGTATTCTTGACTGCTTTAAGTGAATGATTTAAAACAATTTGATTAGTAGGAAACCCATTCCGCTGGATCAGGGGGAGCAAAATATTCTAAAAAGTATGAAACTGCAAGTAAGAACTTGTTAAACGGGATCGATTGATCAAGGCCTACCTTTTTCTCCATCAATATTTTTAGATATTGTGCTGAGCTTACCATTACCTCAACAAAATCAATCTCTCTCTGTCTCTCTGTCTGTCTGTCTGTCTGTCTGTCTCTCTCTCTCTCTCTCTCTCTCTCTCTCTCTCTCTCTCTCTCTCTTTCTCTCTCTCTCTGTCTCTCTCTCTCTCTCTCTCTCTCTCTCTCTCTCTCTCTCTCTCTCTCTCTCTCTCTCTCTCTCTTTCTCTTTTTATCTTCCCTCCCCTTCTTTTCTCTCTCAGTATTACTGGAATGCATTATGTTGATTAAGTCGGTTATAATTGGGTAATGTACAACACGCAAGATAAGATATGATTTTAATTATAAAATTTCAGCCATAGTTAACACCCTAATACTGAAGCCTCCAGCTTAGCTCGCAGATAAGTAATTATTGAACAAAAAAAAAAAAAAAAAAGTACACAGAAGATCTAATCTACACTGTATTATCCAAATGTATGATGAACTTTAGGCTTGAATGATAGTAATGATCTGTATCGGTTTTTAATCTAAAACAATCGAAAGCGGACGTTGCTTCAGATCTCCACACCGTCATAAACACTGTCACTTAGCGTTGTTTAGCCTGCCTTTTTGCACTCCGACATTTGTATCTGTCTCGTTTGCAAAATTACGCCCATGCAATTTGGATACTTCCTGTTTCATTGATGTGACGATAATTTCACAGTCTGTTGAATGTTTTTTCTTGTTTGATCAAGTAAGTCACAAAATGAATAAATTTAATGTTGCATGCCTTCGTGCATCATTGAAGTTTAATTTTGAATTCGACTTAAATTCTATTAGCATGGGATGTCTTAAAAACAGTGAACTTTTATTTTATTTTTTCTTCCCCTTTTATTAATTTATAAGGAGCGAAATTTATTTTTCACCACGGGGTTTTCAAATTTTAAGTTTTAATGAATTTGTGAATCGAACAAAGAAAGTCATTACATGAAAATTACCGGTAGTGTAAAGAAATTCATTCGCGAGGTTTGGAGTAGTTGTGCTTTGATTCTGGCACGCGCGAGTTTCGCCTCATCACATAACTAACGCTACACTAGTCTTCATATTTTATATTGTGAAATATTTTTATTTTCATTTTATCCTGCCACCGCCTGCATCTCACCCCCCTCCCCTCTCTCTCTCTCTCTCTCTCTCTCTCTCTCTCTCTCTCTCTCTCTCTCTCTCTCTCTCTCTCTCTCTCTCTCTCTCTCTCTCTCTCTCTCTCTCTCTTTCTATTTCCCGCGCTATTTTTTGTCTATGTATTTATTTATCTTTCTCTTCTCTCTCTTTTGCTTTCTCTCTATCCACCTCTCTCACTCATTCTCTCTCTCTCTCTCTCTCTCTCTCTCTCTCTCTCTCTCTCTCTATATATATATATATATATATATATATATATATATATATATATATATATATATATATCACTCCCTCTTTCTCCTTCAACTTCTTTATATTTCTGTCTGCTCTCTGTCTCTGTCTGTCTCTCTCACACACTCACACACATTATTTATTTCATTCATTGATGCAAACAATGTTTTGCCATTAAGACCTATTTTGAATCTACCGGTACCAATATTAGTGTTCCTACTATGCGTCTTTTTCTACAATAATCATAAACTTAGGGCAATTGTGTATTTTCTTTGAAAAAAATCCTGAATGTGCAGCAATATGCACCATTCTTGATATGGCAATGCCTCACATTCAGAGCTTTTTATTCTGTTTCCAGACTGGAGCTCTCCTGCGTTGAAACAGTTTTACAAATATCTTCCGTTTTTGAGTCGTCAATGGAAAGCGTAGACTTAGAGTATTAGAGTCAGGATGGCGCTACTCATCGTAGTTTCGCGGATGAATTTCGCCCAAGCCATTTGCTCTTTGCTTCTGCTTCTCCAAGTTTCCGCGGCCAAGGTGGAGTTTGACAGAGCTTACTGTTCTGAAATCAAGGGAGACAACCAGAACACCACAAACTCCGGGAATGTTCCAGACTTTCCTTCAGTTTTCTCAGCAATCGCAGAGCGTAGCGAATCCATAGATTCTAATGAAGAGTCGACATCGCTAGAGTTATTAACTTTACAGTATTCAAAACCAAATGTTGAGATGTTCGTACAAATAGAGACACGTGGCGGTAAGTCTTCCCTTTTCATCGACTCGGAACAAAATATGTGTCTGTTACTTTCTCAGAGAAATGGACAATGCGTGGCGACAAAACAATCGTGTGACGCCTCAACGTATATGCCGCTTAAGAACGGGAAGACAACGTTGAAGCGTGCAAGAGAGTTTTTGGGACTGGATACAATCAAGTTGGATACCGTCGTAAAACTCGAGAAATCGCAGATTAGAGGCATTAACTCAATCGCATATGTCGCCTGTAAGAATATGCAAAACTCCACAGCAACGGCTATTTCTCAGTGGCATTTTCTCGATAACAGCAAGTTAAAATCTAAAAATGAGGGGCCTGTTCTACTCATGACCCGTTATCAGGTAAGTGACGAAAATTCAGCATCCGTTCAAAATGATCAGACTGACTTCACTGACTTCAAAGAAATTCAGAGTGATGATAAGCAGTTTTACATAGACGTTGAATATGTTGACTGTATATTTGACAACACGAAGGATATGAAGAAGACAATCCCAAAACCCCCAACCACTTTCAGCTGTATCAAAGAAACACATGTGGTTCTGGCTGGCGGTAACGACAGAGACAGAGACGTAGAGACAATCCACTACAACTACGATGCCGCTTGGTTTCACTCTGATGCCCATCTCATACCTCTGGACTCAGGAACTAGGACAGAGGTAAAGATAAAGATCACAGAAGACTTCTTTACCGGAGTGCAATATGAGATGTCCAAACTTGGAAAAGGCTGCACGGTTTCATCTAATCTATCTAAGGCAGGCTTCAAAGATTCAGACGGCAATTTTGTAATGAAGACACCAACTCAGTTCTGGAATATTGACCCTGACACAGCTGTCTATTTAGGAGAGGTCGTCATACGGGGGATTCCGTGTGATGCATGGCGAGTAGGATTTCAAAACGACAATAGTAATGGAAATACAACATTCACGCATTTCTTAGCGAACAAGAAGTGGCTGAAGAAACGCCGTCTCCCTGAACATTCTTTTTTTCCTGTCCAGTCTATAGTAAAAAGAGAATCTAGTGTCACGCATCATTCGTACTTTGAATTCAAAGAGAAATTTAGCTTTTTTGTTCCTGATGTTTCCTCTTGTTTCAACTCTAACCAATCAATGAGTGTGCGGTTGATTCTTCTCACTAGCTTTTACAAGAATATCAAGAGCAGTTCGCAAAAATTTGAGCTCAAATTCCGCAAGGCTGTACTTGATAACTCTGGAATGGAATCGATACTGCGAGTGACAAACATAAGGGCAAGACCATCATTCTTTGTTCCCTTTCAAACGCGTGTCACTTTCAAAATCCTAAGCAAATTCAAAATTACGTCTAACTTAACTATACCTGATGTTCAAATCACACATTACGCCTCCGAGGCGGTAACTAAGCTCAAGAAAGCCATCGTGTCGGGCAAATTTCAGCTGACCCAAATAATCAAGTCAAAAAATATTGTAATCAAAGCCGAACCTGATTCCTTCTCTCTTCTCAAATATGAGTACCTGTCGCAAGACAATGACGAGGAGGATACCATCTCGGGTTTCTCTTTGGGGGCCGTGGTTGGGTTGTGTATCTTTGCGCTTGTGGTGGGAACGGTCGTAGGGTTTGGGGCAGTTTATAGCTACAAACGCTGGTCAGACAAGAAATTACAAGAGATAGTAGAGAGTGGCAAACCCTCTACTAGCACTAACAATGTTAAGGTATCTGGTTTTGGTATGTTGGAGTTGTCAACCGATGAGGTAAGTGAGCCGTAGATTATTTTGGTTCTAAAGCTCTTCATGTAATTATTTGTCTCTTCGAACTGTTACTCTACACCATAATTTGAAATTTAAGGTTCTCTCTACCAGTGGAAAATGGGTTTTTTTTCTCATGATCTTTGTCTGGGTTCTGTTTACCGACATTTGCATTTGTCTTTAAAGCTCGTCGACACATTAATTAGTAGGCATACTGGTTCTAAGGCTTTCCGTCTCTCTACAGTTAGGTACTGTGAAAATTTTGTCCACTTTTTGTTCCTTTTTTTCTTTTTTTATTCCCTTCATATAAAAAGAAATATATCATAATTTAAGGCTTTGCCCCTATATTTGTTTTAACTAGGTTTATTTCTGCTCGCGTTTTATTTATTGCGTTTGTTTTGACATTTTTGGACTGAAAAATATACGCCTCAAGCGGAGTGAAGTTTATGTGTCTATTTGGCCCAGAGTTATGATTGTAATGTATAGATTAATTCGTTTGTTGTTAGTAGTTTGCGTTTACTTTGAATAATATATTCAAATGCTTGAATCTATGGCGTGACCATATTTCTATAAACTCTGGAGATAACTAGAATGCACGTCTTATCGACGTGTTCCAAATATATTGGAGCTTTGTGGAAATGATAATCATCTATGTAATGAACCATGCATTCTTTTATAATATTAAAAACATACTGATCAATGAGTACTGACTTTCATTTACTCATTTTTTTTTTCAAAGAAATAACTTGATTCTATTTTCTGACTCTGTATGTGTTTTGTTTCCTCTTATAATGTTAAAATACACTTTTTTAGTTGTCTGCGAGTGTATTTTATTTCTATAAGGTTTATGTTTTTTACAATAAGCCCACAGGTTTCAAGTGCTCGAAAGAACATTCAATTCAATTAAATTTAACTCAGATTATAGTAATAAATGATAAGCATACTTTTGATATCAAGTTGATGAACAGGCGGGGAAATAATTGATAACGAATTTTCAAGAGAATTTTTCTACAGTTTGAAACAGTGCGATGTTCTGAAGAATATCGGCTTTACTTTTTGTTTTACGTGCAATTGTTCTCACTAGGTTGGCGTTCATGGGCTACCAAGAGTAGGTAAGATGTTACACTCTTCAGCGCCCTTCCTTCCATGTCACTCTCTCTCTCTCTCTCTCTCTCTCTCTCTCTCTCTCTCTCTCTCTCTCTCTCTCTCTCTCTCTCTCTCTCTCTCTCTCTCTCTCTCTCTCTCTCTCTCTCTCTCAGATTGGGCTGTGGTCATTGGAATTCAATAAAAGAGAGCCAAATTAGCAACATGTATTAGAGATAATCCAGGCTACAGACAAATTTTTACATAGCGACTCGGACGGAGGGTTTCTGGGTTCGCTTTTGAAAAACTTTGAACAAAAAGATGTCACGGAGCTGCTCATGTGAAACAACCTTCAACCTCAAAGGTAATAATATTAACCTGAATTCATCTGTGTGGAAGAGACAAAAAGTTGGACTTGACCCGATTTTGAAATCGAACTGATTGAATAAGGTCAAGGTCAGTGTAGAGTCCAAAGTTTGTAAACAAAATTCATGTTGACCTTTGGAATGTACTATCTTAGTATCTCATTTTCGATCAAGAAAGTTCAGAGGCGGGTAGATTGAAAGATTATTATCTCTAAGTTTTTTCGTGCATCGGAACAAGAGAAAAACGCTGAAAAGTGAGGTAAGGTGTAGACAATTAGATCTAGATCTAGATCTATTCTAGACTCTAATCTAGGCTAGATTTCTAGATCAAAATCTAAAGATTATCTAGACTCTAGATTTAGATATATCTAATCCAGTCTAAAATAATGTAGTTAAATTTCTAGACGTAAATTCAACACTTACACTAGCTAATGCACTGTGTTGTGAAATTTGTAAACTTTGAATTGGTCACAAAAAAAAAAACAAAAAACAAAAAAAAAACTTCGATCTTGATCGACATTAGAGTATATTCTAGATCTTGATTTTGACAAATCAGATTTAAATTACACGTAGAGAACCCTATAAGCTGAACTTTACAGAGGAAAATTACCCCAAAATGTATATATTTGGAACACATTTATGTGTGTATATATATATATATTTATATACATATATATATATATACATATATATATATATATATATATATATCTTCTATTCCATTAATTTTTGACACCTGTATTTGATATTGATATTGTATCAAAATAAAACAGGAAAAATGTAAACAGTTGTAACAAATGCATGCAATAGGGTTAAAAAAAACTCACAGTAGGCCTGGACAAAAATGCTTAAAGTGTGACTTCAAAGAAATCTAAAAAGTGTCTTACATAAGCCCATGATGCAAAAAATACTACATGTACAAGTTAACAAACAAAACTTGAAAATGCCAAGCATCTTTTTTTTTTTGCAACCACTCAGAACCAGGGAGGACTACAAAAGATTAGCAAAAGGAATTAAAATCGGAAAATTTCAATGGTATTAATAGTGACAGAAAATTAAAAAGTATGAATGAAAGTGAACAAATGTGTTTCATCTATGAACCATTTTTCTCAGTAATGACATCTTAAGAGCAGTATTTGTTCACCTTGCCAAGTTGTCCACATTTGAACTCTCTTACCACGAGTTTACCATAAAATATGGTAACAGTCAATGCCTTATTGATGATTAACTCAGTGCAGTCCACACAACTAAAATACTACTTTCTGAACAAGATGTGATGCTCTCTACCCTCTAGATAGTCAAAACAAATAATGCTGTCTCTTCTAGTTAGACAGTCAAAACAAAAAACGCTTTCAATTTGTGTTTGATATAGATACAAAAGTAAGAAAGAAGTGGTTTAATTTTGTGAATGAATTTATATAAGTTTGTTTTACTGTTGATATTTGTTGACTACTTCAGGATCCTCAGATTAAAGCTCTGTAAATGCGAGGTTTCTAGTTTTCTTTGTGGATCTAGTCATTAAACTATTATAATAGATTTTTTTAAAGTTTCTACACGCATTAATAAGCTGTATTAAGCTTTGAAATTATTTCATTTCTGTACTTTTTTTTTCCCTCAGTTTCTTAATACCAAGTTCTTAAAAATTATAACAAACAGAATATATATATGCTGCATCAAGTATCCACATAACATTTGCTTCTGCAATGGATGAAAACAAAATGGAAGCTTTGTTTGCAGGTGTGGAGTATGATATTAATGAATTGAAGAGTAAAGAAGCTGCTGTGCAACATGTAATGCACGAAATGAAATCACATCTTGTGGACAAATTTGAAGCCCTTGTGGCAAAGCAACCCAAAAAGCCTTTTCTGATCTATGATGACAAGATCTATACATATGAGGCTATAGAGGACATGGCCTGTAGAGTAGCCAATATCGCAAGATCCTGGGGACTCAAGACTGGCGATTGTGTTGCTATTATGATACAAAATGAACCATCGTTTGTTTACACTTTTTTAGGTAAGTCTCCAAATATTGTTATCAAAACAAGCATTTTCAACATGAAAATGTGTGAGAAGCCAATATAAAACTAGATTGCTCAAAATCAAAGAGAACTATTGTTTATTCATCTGTTTTAAGGCACTATTTTGAATCAGAATAAAAATGTCCATATCTTGTTTCATTTGTTACAGTTCAGAATAAAATGGCTACTGGTAGATTTTTTTCCTTCATGTGTGTTGCCTTTTTTATCAAGAAGGTATTTATGGGTGAGAGTGTCTTTTTATACTGTGTGTGGTAATCTTTTCTTCACTCAAAAAAATTTTGTTTATATCTCTAGATGTATGCCTAGGTGTGTAAACATTGAAACATGTTTTGCTATTTTAGTCACATGTATTTCTTCAAATAAGGAATATTGATGTATGCTTAATACATTCTGATTTGCCTCCCTAGGCTTGCAGAAATTGGGAATTTCTGTTGCATTGGTGAACCACAATCTAACTGCTCACTCCCTGATACACAGTGTCTCAGCTGTTGATTGTAAAGCATTCATTGTTGGATCAGGTTAGTTTCATCATCTTATGCAGCATTTCCAATTGCAAAGGACAACATTCTACATGTCATTATCCATGTATGTCAAATGGGCAGTACAGGTTTAAAAAATTTATTGTTTTATTTTGCTATTGCTGTTTTTTCTCATTATATTGTCACTAAGGCAAATAGTAATATCAATTTTAAATCATTTTCAATACCTGTGGGGAAATATATCAGAAAATCCAGCCTTGCCAATTAAAGAAGATTTATAGGCATTCACCTAAGCAAAACTTGGACACCTAATGTGTTTATTGAATTATAATCACAGTCATAAGCATAACAGAACATCTGAGCCAAGTATTTTACAGTGCAAAATACTAATCAGTTTTGGTTGTCTTTTTTTTTGTCTGTTCAGTCTTTTCTGTCTCAATAATTGATTATTTTCGTATCAGGCAAAGATCTTTTTGAAGCAGTGACAGATGTGTTGCCAGAGTTAGGCAAACTCCCAGTGTATATTCAAGGTGTTTCCCACCAAAACTTGCCGGCTGGAATGACTTCATTTGATGACTTGATGAAAGATACTTTTCCAACAGCCTTCTCTCCTTCGCTGCGTTCTGAAGTAACTTTGATGGACACATGTTGTTTTATCTACACTTCAGGCACAACAGGTAGGGTTGACTATTACGTGCTAAGCAGAGTTTCATCTTATGTAAATTAATCCTCAACTATAATTATTCTCTCCATAAACTCATGTAGTAGATTTCACAAAATTGGGAATCAATGATGAGAAAATAAAAAAGGAAAGTAATCCCCAGCATTACTCATGGTGCTATGTCAAGCTGCCAAAAATTATCAAGTTTAAGCTTGAAAACTTCCTCTCAGTGTCCTTAAAATGCGCCTGCAAGAAAATAAAATTTTACCCTGAATATTTTTTTAAATCATCTTAATGATGGTCAATAAATGGATGCCAAGAGGAAAGGAGATGGAGGAGACTGATGATATTTTGTCATACCTCTAGTGTATGCCCTTACTCATTTTACCCCTTACAGTCCAAAGAGAGGTTTATGAGATTGATGATTCATTCCTGTACTGAAATCATAAAAAAAACTATTACATTCTGAACCCTCATCTACTAATTTGGGCTTTAGCAAATTGTGTTTGCAGTTTAAACTGAGATTAAATTTACAGTCATTTGATTCTGTAATGACCTGAACACACCAGTCATTTAAAATCATGTATTATAAAATGAAAATGAAGTAAAGGCAAACATAAATAAAATGAGCACACATCAGTTCAAATTGATGTTTTAATTTTAACAATCTGGATTTAATATTGTGGGCTCTAAATTATCTGCAAACAGAGGTGGTTCTACCAAAAGTTATGACCTCTGTAACATTTTCAGTCAACATTTACCTTGAGTATATCCAACAGATTAAGAAGTTGAGGAAAGCAAGAATAAAAATTTTACTAGTTTTAGACTGATGAACCTGATTTTTGTTTGATCTGTTTCAAAAAGGCTTGAAATCAATACTATCAGCTAAAATCTATTTTGTATCTCCATCAGTGTTAGAGAGATTCTTACTACAGTCTTTGTGCCTCACGTTTTCCAGGGAATCCAAAGCCAGTGTACATTCCACACAGTAAAACTGTGGTGCTGAGCTGCATTGCTAAAGTTTTGATAAACCACAATCAAGATGATATTATGTATGTTGTGTTGCCCCTGTATCACAGCACTGGCATGTTTTTGGGTCTTGGTGCTGCGTTAATTGCAGGTTTGTTTTTTTTTTAGTTCACTAGGTAAATTTTCAAAGTGTTCATCATTGAAAGATATAAGTCCAAGAAAACAAAATGGGTGCATTTGGACAAAGTGGCTTTATGCATAAAGTTTGACACATGCATTGAGAGATCAAGAAATTCAGAAGGAAATCCTTGCCAAAGCAGCATGGCATGCTACTTGATATTGATGATATTATGCTGTTATTAAAACATTTTTTTTTATACAAAATGATTTTATTGTTGTTGAGACATTACATTAAATTTGCGCTTTAATAAGTTCAGTTCTAACTTTAAGAGTTGACTATGGAAAATATTAGCTTTTTTGCATAAAACACTTAAAATCATTCTCTTTCTCTGCCAATGCTCTCTCTTTCTCTCTCTCTCTCTCTCTGTGCTTCGCTCCTATTTTTTTTCCTCTCTTTTTTTCTTTGTCACAAATTTTTTACAAAGCTAAATACATAAATGTATATTTTTCTATTTTTCCCTTCAATAGGTTCCTGTCTTGCTTTAAGGAAAAAATTCTCTGCCAGGCACTTTTGGGCAGACTGTCGCAAGTACAAAGTGACCAATATTGCATATATAGGCGAACTGCTGAGATATCTCTTATCCCAACCAAAGGTATGCTTATGAAGTTATAAATTCAACTGATATTTGAAAGTTTGTTTCTTAACTCAATCCCACCTAAAGAACTCCAGCTTAGGTAAAGCCCTGACCCTAAGAGAAGGCACGTAACTCTGTACAAAAAATAGATCTATACATTAAAAAAATATTACAATCAAACAAAACAAGATGAAATTATTGAATTTTTAATAAAACAAGGTTTCATGATAGCAAACCAATTTTTTAAGACTTCTCCTTCATTTCAAGCTGACTCCACCACCATTTCATTTTTTCACCAACATCCCATTTCACCACCATCTCAACATCACAATTTGACTCTCAATGTCCAATGGATAATGGTCTTTATTTTATGCTGATTGGAGGGACAACCATGCAGATAATAAATGA
Organism: Elysia crispata; assembly: GCA_033675545.1. Taxonomy (NCBI): domain Eukaryota; kingdom Metazoa; phylum Mollusca; class Gastropoda; family Plakobranchidae; genus Elysia; species Elysia crispata. The sequence continues at coordinate 506,678 of JAWDGP010001658.1, read as the reverse complement.
TTTCTATAGCATCCCTAAGATGATTTAAGTGATCATCCATCTTAAAAACAGTCGATTTCGAACCAAATTTTTAGATCTAAATTTAGTCTGAAAATGAAACTAAACTAACCAAACCAAAGCCTAAAGTGTCCTCTAAACGTAAATGAGGTTTGCACGAGATTTCCGGTAGTTATAAGGAAAGAAAGTAGACAGTCAGAAAGTGAAAGTGAATGGGCAAATAGGTACACAATAAAGTGGTCCATACGGGCAATGGTGGGCGATATAGGTGGGATTGAGTTAACCATGTAATTCAACAATGTATACTTTTTTCATTCTTGACTCAAGACTCTTTGGTAATACATAGCATGAATTTCTTTTTTTTTATTAATTTTCACACTCTTAAAAACATTTTTAGTCTGGAACTTGAAGTTTTACAATTTCAACACTCAAACAAATCACTCAGAATTAAGACAACAGACTTGGCCCCAACACACAACCCAACATGAGAAACTCAGTGGCACTGAACAGGACCTGCTCCTGACGTCGGAGTTTGTCAGAGTCACCACACTCCAGTTTTGATAGAATGCCAATGTCACGAGAATGCAGAAGAAGAAAAAAAGAAACACTCAAATTTTACTTATATAGAGAAAATTTAGGAAATTAATTGTTTTAGCATTGTTTTATGCTGGGCATTTACTGTGTGGAGGATTTTGTCACCATTTTTGTTTTATCTCTATCAACAGAGTGAGCTTGATGGAGTTCACAACATCCGGGCAGCTATTGGTGCTGGTCTCAGGATGGATATCTGGAATGAAATTAAGGAGAGGTTCAAGATTCCTAGAATCGCTGAGTTTTTTGGTGCAACAGAGGGTTACACTGGTATATTTGGTGTCTCAGAAAGACCAGGTGCTCTTGGGAGGTTATCTCCCCTCCTGGTATGTGAATTTTTAGAAAGATGCTTACCTTGATACAAGTACAAATAAAATTGTAAATACGTAACAGCACCTTTTAAATGGTTTTCATCGTGAAAAGTGAACTTAATAAGCATTATGATAAACTGAGTATGTCATTATCTCTGGCAGTAAGTCAAAGGTCTGGAGCAGTAAGTTCTTTAGTGTCTCAAAGTTTGTATTAATAAACTCTTTAAAGTGAGTAGAGAGGTAGGACTTAAAATACACGAAGGAAAAAAAAATTCATGGCAAACTTTGAAAACAACAAAACAAATAATATGTATAGATAAAAGAAATGAATAGCTACAAATATCAAACATAAACAAATACTTACAAGATACAACAAAGGAAGAAATCATATGCAGAATATGATCAGAATGGAGCTGCTTTGGTAAAAGCAAATAAATTTTCATGGACGAAGAAAATGCCTCTATCTCTGAAAAGGCAGGTGTAGGATAATTCCAAACTCTCTCACTAAGGCTTTTGCCAAAGATTAAGAACAGTACAATGATCAAAGGAAAGATTGAGCTTAAGATCAAAATACACAAGACGTCAGCGAACAAATTGGTTTGAGAGATAAATTAGAGTTTGTTGCAAAACAGAAATGGAAATGGGCTTGCCATGTTGCAGGAATTAATGACAACAGATGAACAAAAATAATCACAGCCTGGCAGTCACAGAATATGAAAAGATGGAGAAGAAGGAAAACAAGATGATGATGTGGCAATATTGTTCAACAGAAGGGTAAAGTGTAGGGCAGAGAAGCTAAACAAGGAGAGAAATGGAGATCTGATGCAGAGGTCTACATCTTATAGTGGATGGACAAATCCTTGTAGGAACTGTTGGTAGGTAGGAATTACGAATGGACAAAAAAAACAAAACAGGCTATTTGATGTTTCAGTGAAATCAAGAGTCTTTCGTTCAATCATTTCTATTCTTTTCTTTCCTTTCACATTTTCAATCAGAGAAGATTTGACCCTGACAACAAAGTGTTGGTTAAGTTTGATGTGGCAACAGCAACCCCAATAAGAAATGAAAAAGGTCATTGTATACCAGTTGAAGTAGGTGAGAAAAATATTCACTTTGTGGAAAAAAATAAGAATTTTTGTGAATATGTTTTTATCCTTTTAAAAAAGCCCAATCTTTTCTCTAACACTCAAAACATGAAAGGTATAATAAGTTTGAAAGCAAATTATCTTTTTAAGCATTAACGCTCTTTGCAATGATAAAGATCTTCTTTCTCAATAACCCTTTTGAATTGTTAGAAATAAAGCACACACAATTTTTTAGAAGGCCTTAATTGAATAGTTGAAAAAAGCCCAGACCATTCTTTAGTTTGAGTGTAACAAATGCCAAATTATGATTGCAGAACAAGGCTAATTAAGAATCTTGGAAAGTATTCTGTAGGAATCTTTAGGCTGGGAAAGTTACAAGGCTGGTATCTATGAAAATGTGGCTGCAATCTGATGCAATTGCACTTTTGGAAGTGTTCTGCATTGTTTGATTTTTTTGCTACACTTTTTAAAAAACCATGATAGACAGGATAGTTTACGTGGTATTGATAATATCAGGATGACCGATCAAGCTATAAAAAGAGCTAGGTATATCTACATTTTACTGGATATGAGGACGCACTGCTCATAATAGACAGTAAACAAATGGAAGAAAGAATAATTTGATTTAATAAGAAGACTGGATTAGCTTGAGCCAAAATGAAGTTGTAGCAATGTAAGTAACAATTTTTAAAAAAAATTTTTTTGATGAATGTAATTACATACACTCACTGTTAGTACAGGAAATATTTCTCAAAGAGTTATACTACCTAGTTCAAAGTCATGAGCTCTACTTGAAATTATTGGCAGAGTATCAAGAGATAGAATCTACAAAGAATGCACAAAGGGAAACATAAAACTTGCACATGATAAAACATTCTATATGAAAATTATCTAGTTCTCCTTTCATTTTTTAAATGCTTCTGATTGTTGAACAGAACTCACAACTTCCTACAAAATATCATAACTCTTTGCGAAATAGCATTCCCTATTGAGAAATTTTTTTCCTCCTGTGTTTTTATTAACATGCTTTTGTAACACTGGGTTTTTTTTATTTGTCTAAACATATTGAAGCTAGCACTTTTGTGCACATTTTTGTATGATTTTGATACTATTTGGCATTTTTTGGCCTCCAAAATGGATAATGGATAAGATTCCATATCTCCATGTCTTTTTTACTAGTGCAGTTAAATAGTCAATCATGAAAGTTTAGATTGGAATGAAAATCTGTGAGCCAAAGTTCTTGAGTTACCTATGCTGAGAAGACTTATAGTTGCCAACTTTTTCTCATTTGAAGGACTGAAAAAGTCATTACTAATTGCATTAAGTTTTTGTGCAAAATTCTGTATAAATATTATTTTTTTGTATACATAAATCAGATGACCATAAAACTTCAATCAAAATGTTTTTGTCAACTTTTGAATTATCTCAATTTTAGTTGAGCTTGCTAACTACCACAGATTATTACTTAAACTTTATCTCTGGACTTGATGATGTAAGTGATGTGGCTTTTTTTTTGCTTTTGCTACTTCTTAATTTTGATCTTTTCCCAGTTTTTAATCAGTCATTTTTGTAGAGTTCTCTGCCAATGCAGCCTTTTACATTGCAAATCCCCTCACTTTAAGTAATTAGGTGCTCTCCAAAAACAGAAATAATGTTTATAACTTCCAATTTGGAAGTGGAAAAGTATACATCTGCAAATGCTTTAACCTTAACCCTAGATGAATTTTATATATATATATATATATATATATATATATATATATATATATATATATATATATACAGTACAGATGTCTTGATCCTTCACAGGAGAACCTGGTTTGCTGATATCAAAAGCCCCAGATCAGCTTCTGAACAAAAAACTGTACAAAGCTCCAATAGAGGAAACTGAGAAAAAACTCATTCGTGATGTATTTGTTCCCGGAGATGTGTACATGAACTATGGAGATTCTTTTGTCTTAGACAAGGAATACTTTGTCTACTTTCATGATAGATTGGGGGATACATTCAGGTTTGTATATTTATCAATCCTAATATTTTTCAACTTTGAACCTTACATACTTTCTTCTCAATTAATATAAGCCTTGTTTTTTAACCAGGATAAAAGATATAATTGGATACCTGAATCTAGAACAGACCAATGTAAATACATATTCATTCCTCCCTCTTTCTACATTTCAACATTTCTTTTACTTTGTTGATGTAAGTCTGTAGGTAGTTCACTTGTACTCAGTCCCACCAAGTCACTCCAGCTCAAGTAATTAGTAAATCCCTAACCATAAGAGAAGGGAAACAACTCTGCTCAAAAACAGACCTGTTTCAGCTTGTGTTTATAAAAAGTAATAAAAAATTTTCAATTACTTTCCTTATTACATTACAAAAGATAATACTTTGCTTCCCTTGTGCATCATCTATAGGTAGAACACATAATGCTAGTCACAACATCGTGTTGACCAGCAGGCAACAAGCATTTTTTTTTAATGGAGTACACAAATCTCGCAGTGAATTTGTCCTTTCAGTTTCACTGTGTGTACAGTGCACATTATTATGTTTGCAGAGCTTGCAGAGAGGCATAACTATTTGCCATGAGAGCCATGTTCCTCCACTAGATGTGGCTATCTCTTCCATTTTACTGATCACCATCTATTTCAAAGCGTGCATTTAGGCGATGCAGCTTTTGTTTAGAGTATACTGATTAGATAGTGAAAAATCTGATCGCTGCAGCGTGCATTTAGGTGAAGTGTGCACATATCTGGCTTTTTTTTATTCGGAGACTACTGTATTGTAAATTGAGCAAAAGAAAATAAAAGCATGAAAAAGCTATGATTTTTTAAATTTTAATGAAACAAGATTTTGGGACAAAGAAAAATTTTTCTGCATTTTCTTTACTATTGGCTGCCTTGACCATCTTATCATCAAATCTGATTCCTGATGTAATCTAAGCAATGGATCATTATTATAATCCTAATTGTAGGGATAAGCTTGCAGACCACGATCACAAATAGTCCCTTAAAAGATTTGGGGAAAAATCCATCCTGACTAAAAGTTTAATCTACTTTGGCGCCAACAATCACAGATATATACAGTCCCTTTTAAATTACATTTTTAGATCTATTTCTGGATTGGAAACAAAACTGAAATAACCAATTGAAGTTTTATCTAAATGCAAATGAGGTTTACATGAGATTTGTGGAGAGATATACGAGAGGATTAAGGAAAGAGGTTGAGTTAAATCATTTTCTTTTTCATCCATAAATTTGTAGGGAAGTTTATACTATCCCATTACATTAAATTTATTTGTGAATATATCTTTTTCACATTTTTAACTTCTTTCCAACAAATATATATATATGTGTGTGAAAAATATTGTGCTTTACATCTGTATACCTATAAAAATTTTATGTGCTTTTATTGTATGGAAATTTGCCCATGAGATTATATTTTTCACTCTACGGCACTGTATTGAGCATGGTCTGGACATTTCTCTTTTCATCTGTGCATTCTATAAATTTGGAAAAATATTGCAGATGGAAAGGTGAGAATGTGTCTACAAAAGAAGTTGCCAATGAAATCGGTTTATTGTCTTTCATCGAGGATGCAAGTGTGTATGGAGTTCCCATACCTGGTAATTTGTTCTTGTTTTTTTTAGGGGGAATTACAAATATTCTTTAAAATAGCTTATTAATCAATCAGGGGAACATGTTCTATACCTGGCCTCGGCCTCCACCCCTCTCTCTCTCTCTCTCTCTCTCTCTCTCTCTCTGACATACACACACATTATCTTTTTATGCCCCAACTTCAAATGTGTCGTCCATTTTTTTTTAATATTTTTTGAGCTACTAAATGATCAGTATAACCAGAGTTTAATTATGACCTACATCAGTTTGACTCTTCAGTCTCATTTACAACACTTAATGGGATTCTCCTTGCCAATACTAAATTAAAAGTGTATGCTCATTTTCTTGAGGTCCATAGTGATGGTAAGTGCCTAGAAAAAAAAAGAAAGTGGATAATCTTTTCTTTTGTAAATGTGACATTACTAATCTTCAAATGTTTATTTAGGAAAACTATTTTTACCATGTGACAGATATCTGTGAGGCTATTTTGATTTTCACTATTTCCAGATTTTGTTGTAAACCATCTGCAGATATTTAACCTCAATTATTTTTGCTGGTAACGTTTTCTAGGTCACGATGGAAAGGCAGGAATGGCAGCCATTACTTTGAGTCCACATGCCCGGTTAGGCAACAAAGAGTTACAAGAATTGTATGTACATGTTTGCAAAGAGCTTCCATTTTATGCAAGGCCCTTCTTTCTTCGGCACATTCCAATGCAAGTTCTTACTGGTACTTTCAAGAACAAGAAAGGAGACCTAGCCAAAGAGGGCTATGATCTGGACATAGTGAAGGATCCATTGTATTTCATAGATCATGAAAACAAAGCTTACAGTCCCTTGACAAAAGTCAAATTGGTAAAGTTTATGAAATCAAAGCTTTAAACACACACGCAAAGAGTTTTCCGTTGTTCCCATTATTTTTTCTTTAGACCAACTAACACTCATTTGACATAAAAAAAAATTGTGACAGTATGTTCTATGACATTTTACAAAATTTTGGATTGCTTTATACAGAAAGTGGATAGTCTGCTGTTGTTTGAGTGTCAGCATTTTGCAAATAATTTAAAGTGTAATTTCTAATTTATAATAAGATATTTTTTTTGTCACACAAATATATACATATATCAATGATTTTTTATTGCTCTTAAATTTTCATTTATACACATAAGTGAAAGGTATATTGATCTTTGGAAATTCTTAACTTTCCATCTTTCTGCTCAGTTTTATGCAGGCAAATGGGTAAATGGGTAATGTATGTTCAACATAATTGTGAAACTCAATATTTTAATATTTTTTTGACCATCTTAAATTTTTTTTAATGATGATTCATGATCTGGTTTTAAATCTGGAGCGATATTGCCTGGCATTCCCATGAATTATAATTTAAACTCACACAGCATAGAGCAAACATGAATAGTGTCAAATACATCTATTTCTTTTTGGATTTTTTAGCCATTTTTAGTTTTCACATTTATGAAAATACAATGGCTTTATATCATAAAGGCACAGTTATAACCTGTGGGTCACATGGAACACTAATAAAAAAAAAAAAAATAATGAAATGAGATAATTACTTGTTTTTTTTTTTCAGAATAATTGTCAATTATGTGAAGTATATTTTCAGGTGATAAAGACTGCATTTACTGTATTCCCCAATTTAAACTTGAGGGTCCTGCTATTACATTTGGAAAATTGAGACAATTGTCTTTTGATAAGTTCATTAAACATAATATTTTGATCCAGGTTACATAATCACATCATAATATTGGCTTAAAACATCTCAGACATGAATATGGAGGCTGTAAGTTCTTGTGTAGCTTGCTCTTTAATATAATTATGTCAGTATCAGTATCTCCTTTGTTGAGTCCATCATTTTAACTTTTTGACTTAAATTGAATCACTGATAAGCCCACCTGAAAGATCTGATCAATAGAAATATGAATGTTGTGTAAGAGCTCAAAGTGTGTTTCAAACAGTTACATAAGTTTCAATGTCTTAAATCATAGTTCAGCAGTCTTAACCCTCTTTTCTGACCCTATCTTTGTTTTAATTCAAACTCCACCATTTAAAATAAAGCTGTTCTTAGATTCTTTATTATGAAGCATTTGAAGCCTGTGATGTTTGATTTGATTCCTGTAAGTTTTATATCTCAGGTACTTATTTGTTAGGAAAGATTGTTGAGTAATTCCTGCAAACTTGTATTTTGTTTTGTGAGATGATTTAAATTTTTTAAACCATGTGCCATAATTTTTATTTTTGCCATTAAGTTGATTCTTCAAACAGAAAATTTATTCTGATTTTAAAATTTAAGTTGAGATTTTTAACTTTACATGTGAATTTCTTTGCAAAACATGTATTTTCAATGTTCATTCTACTAGGGAGCTTCAAAATAATTTCATATAAGAAGCTAGAAGTTCAAAAATCGGTCTTCAAGTACAATTTAGTATTTAATGTCAAGAATGTGATAGTTATTAAAAAAAATCTGCAAGTGAACTAACGAATGATTCAGTCCCAAAGCAGTTGCACTCACAGTATTGGTTTTTTGATAGTACCTTTTATTCCTTTAGCAATTAATCCCTTTCTTAAACTCTTTCTCAACATAATGTTTAGTTAAGGATAATGTTTTATAACTGCCAGCTTGATTCTGTGCATCTTGAATGTTTTGAATCTTTAAAAGACAAAGCAGCCAAATGTCTCATGTCTATGATTTGGGAATTTTGCTGCAAATTAGCCTCCTGTGTATTAGCAAAAACCTTTTTGTGGTAAATTTAACCAAAACCGTGAATAGCTTTTGGATGAAAAAGTTATTGTTGAATATTAATTTCTCATAGCCGGAAAAAAAGAAAAAAAAAATAATGACCTAAGAGTCGGGAAAGAGTGAGAGGACAAATTAGGATTATTTGACTAGGTCACTGAAACAGTCAAGAATTGTTACTATTTGGAAATCTTGGACAGTCATCATTAATGAGATAATTGAAATAATTGCAAAAAAAATGAAAATTTAGGCCTTTAAAAATCATTTTTTTTTATAAAAACCCAAAACCCATTTAAAAATATTCTATCTTAGTGAAATAAAATATAAGAAATCAGCTTAACTACAATCACATCTTTTCTTAAGGAACAATTTTTTTAGGGTTTACACGAGAAAAAAAAAAAAAACCCACAATTTTAACTTTTGATAGATTATCTTCAAGTGTTATAAATTTATTTCAGTGTACTCTATTGTAATTCCATATCATTAAAGACATGCTTTTGAATCATAGCATCTCAATTCTACTTATTTGATTAATTGATTGATTGATATGTGTTAATGGCAGCCAGGACATTACTATATTAATATTTTTATGTTCTAAACAATATACATATAGATTTATCATTTGTTTCTTTGTTCGTTTGATTTAAATGATTGAAAAGACATGTAACAAAAGTTACTTTTATTTATATTATGAATTTCCCAGATAGAATCAACAAATTTGCACATTAACTCATTACTGTTTTATTAATTAGTAATAACTTGTCCATTCCTCTATAACCTGTAATATGAGTATATCCCATTTGCTCTGATAACTGTGCAAGAATTTTGTATTCTGCTAATTTGTTGTAAATTCTTTAATGAAAAAAAAATCATAATACCATATTTTAACATGTTCTCAAGCATTACACTGAAGCAAAGCTTCACAGAGCATTTTAAAAATGTATCTTTTTTTCTTTGTAGCCTCTCAAACCAAAATATATATATAATGTATTTTAAACTCTACCTCATGACTTAAAGATGTGTGTGTATATTATATATATATATAATATATACTATGCTAAATTTCTCATAAATCCTTTAATTAAAAAATCATAATACCTTAAGCCTTTTTTATCATGTTCTCAGGGATTACATAGAAGCAAAGTTTCACAGAGCATTTTATAATGAATTTTTTTCAATGCAGCCTTTCAAACTAGAGGATATATAACATATTTTAATCTCTACCTCAAGACTTGAAGCTGTGTGTATCTATACTATTCTAAAATTTTTAATATCAAACTTTTTGTAAAAAAAATCTGATATAAGTGAAAGTTGTTTTTATTTTTTAATCTCTATCAACTTGGAAAGAAATAAGATCTTAATATATAGATAAATACATACATGTATATTAAAAAACATTTATTTTTATAAAGCTTTTCATGTAATTTTTAAGTGGCTCGTATTAGGTTGGGTAGCACATCAGACATTAAAGAGCAAAATCTTTAACAGTTATTATGTGATAAACTTTTAAGACTAAGTGTGTGATGTTCTGTATTAATATAGCAAAAAGGTCAAACTGCATTGGGCCAAGCATTATAATATCTTAACATCAATGTAAATAATTTTCATATCAGAAATTTCAAGATCTTGTTCAAAAAGTCTCAACTTTATTAATATGAGGACATGCATGTCTGAAGTACGGTATCATTTTTTAATTTTTCTAATAAACTCCAGACATCAAAATTGTAAGGAATAAATGGATAATAAATTATCCAGGTGTTGGGATTTTTTTTAGTTTCAATACCACTCATCAGATTCATTTGAAATGGATTTTAATCTAGAATTCGGTTATCTCATTCATACAATGCTTTGTTCTTGTGGTGAGCTTGACATTGTTATCTTAGAGTGTCTGCATAGATGAGGACATTGGCAGGACCAGAAATTGGGGTTCAAAGGTGGCCGTTCTCAAACTTTTGATTTCTAACATGTCCAAATGTGGCTCATAGTGAATGCAATACAGAACATTTCTTAACCTAAGGTATCAAGGATTGATTTCTTTTTGTGTGTGAAAAATTTCATCAGCAACTTTTGTTTTTAAAATGTAAATGAAATATTGATGAATTGATATATATTAATGCAAATTCAGCACCATAGAATTGCCTTATTTTACACTACTTATCATGCAAGCTTTTTTTTTTAACTTCATGTGTCCTTGCTCTGCTCTTACTTAAAATAGTTATATCATATCTACTTTTTCCCATCAGGGGAAGCTTTGTTTTTTTTAATTGATTGTATTGACACTATTTTTATCTTAAAGGCTTTTCACTTATGGACATTTATTTCATTTTGTTATTTCAATATGTGATCATTATCAAAAGGTTATTTCTGGGTTGTTTTTTTTTGTTGTTGTGTATTTTTATTTTAATCTGTAATCTAAACACACTTTCAATTAAAACAATCATCTATGTGTTATTTGGTTAGGCTGAAAAGCCCAACTGGTAAATGCTTTCAAATTTAAAGTTATAAGTACTGAAAAAACGTTTTATGTATAAATATACTCTATCTAGTTATGAATGCAATCAGGTTAATAAAGGGCCAGAATAAATAAGAGGCCCATGATCTATTTTTAGTATGTTTCAGTGTCATATACCAGCCTAATACACCTCTAAGCCTAAATGAGAGTCTTTTAGACTTTGATGAGATTGTTAATTATTATGTTACAATCCTAAAGCTAGGACTTGTATGTAAAGAAAAAGGAAATTCATCACAACAAAAATCAGAATATAAGTGTAATTTTTCTGCACTCTGCACTAAATCCCAGAGTTGTTTGAAAATTATTTATCAAGGCATAGAAATCTAGTCTATGGTGTGAATTTGCTTTTAGGTTGCTTTTTTTAGTGATTTCATAGAGAAATTGATACCAATTTTACTAAGGAAGAAGTAGTAAAGCTTAGCTGATCTGTACTGTTACTGCTACATTATGCAAACAACCAAATCTTTGCCCTTCTTTGTTAACCTTTTTGAAATATGTTATGTCTCAGGAAGAGGAGTGAGAACATGGAGAGAAAAAAGATACTGTATGTGAGCAATACTAAAAGATCATCAATAATCTGAATGAATAAGAGAAGAGTTTAATTATTTGAAAACAGTTTGGGAAACAAATGTGCTGCAGTATTTGTTTTTGTTGTTGTTGAAGTTTTGGAGCACTGTCCATATTTTTTTTCTTAGATTTATGGTTACAGTCGTCTGTTTGCTACTATTTCTTTTTCATTTATTTTATTTTTAGTACTTGTGTGTCTTTTTTTCTAAAGGCTGTGTTCTGCAACAGATTTTCTCCTACAAGTCAAGACAAATTCATGTAAGTTAATTAGTTACTGCATTATTAAATGACTATGCAATGGCTCAACTGTGAGTGAGACGTCAGATCTAAATAAGTTACTTGAAGTTAATAATGGAGCACATTTTGACAAATCAAAGTTGTTGTTTTTTAATGTGTTTGAAACATACGTTTCTATAGAAATTATCACAAGGCAATAAAGATAGAGTTTTGTACAAAAATTTATAAAATGACCAATAGGACTTGTAACTATCTTACAGTGAATTTTAAAAATTCAATTTTAAGATTCAAAAGAAAGACTTTTGAAAGTAAACAAAGTTTTCTCTCCATCCAAAAAAGCTTAAATGGATTGGCTCTCACAGATTTCTAGCAATTCCATTAAATGCTCATAAAAATGTGCTGTGTAAAATATTTTTCTAAGTGTTCTAGAAGACATATGATTTGTTCAAAGTGTGTGTGAAATAAAAAAAAAGATATGGTCTTAAAAATTCAAACATTTTAAATAAACATTGTATTCCTTTGGAGTGAGATCTCATCAGATTAGTAGTCCTGACAACCTTGTGGCCTAAATTCAAATTTGATGTAAAGGATCTGGTTGTTTGCAAAATTTGTCATAAATTTTTTTTTGTTTTTTTTTTTTAACAAAGGTGCTAATTTTATTCACTTTTTATTCACATTTTATTCTAAGTCACATGTTTATTTTTTTTATTTTTTTTTCGTAACAGTTTTTACTTACGGAAGATTTCTTATTTGTATGAGCTTTGCTAACAATTTTGTTTCATAAATGTCCACAATCAACTCAGAATTTGTAATAACAAATAACAGAAAATTGATAAATCTCTATTCTGATCATGTTTTTTAACCATTCAAGTACATTCATGAGAAGTAGAGTAGACTTGTAAAATATTCCCCAGATTTGTCAATCAAGAAATATGTTTCGCTTTTATACATGGCTTAAATGAGGTTTAAACAATATACTGTGCATACTGTATCAATTTTGCCTTAAACAGGCTTGAAACAGGGTCTAATGTATAATCATATCTGCACAATTTTTAAAGTCTGCGGGATTTTTTTCAAAGTTTTCTGTAATCAATTTTTATGATTGCAAATTCATTTTCTTATATTTTTATTTTTACCCTGTTTTGTCAAGTAACTTCGCTTACTAATTTTTTTTTTTACATGGTATGAAAACTGTTATTATAGATCTTAGTATACATATTTAATCTACCAGTACAAACCATGCACATAGTGATTTTTGAATGTAACATTTTATTATCAGACTATATGCTTAACTGAAAAGAAAAAATACTGCAGCATATGCTTAACTGAAAAAAAAAATACTGCAGCTTTCTTAAGGCATGACATAGGAATAAATATATCTGCAGTATAAACATATCTTTCACTGCATCAAATTAAAGCAATTGAATGTGCTTAGTGGTTATGATATATTTATAAGTAGGCTTATATGGCATTAAAACTTAGTTAAAATACTATTTGTTTATCAGCAGGGCTGCAAGCCTATTGTATTTTCTTTTATTTTGAATAAAAAATTTACCTTAAACTTTATTGTTATTGCTAGTGCTGCTTCTTGATTTCTAAGTGTTAAATTTTGATCTGCACCACTTCTATTATCTTGTTCCATTTTTAATAAGCTTGATAGAATTGTAACACATGATACACCATGGATACAGCAGCCTTGCCAGGAAAGATTTAAAAAAAAAAGTTTTTTTCAGCTTGATTTGCCCAAGAGTACCAATGTAAGCAATATTACTGTCGTGATCAGCACTTTTAATCACATAATCTATTGAACTAGATACTTATCTGAACTCAAATGTGAAGTCATATTACAACTGATCACTTATATTGTTTGTTTGAGAAGAGAGCAACCAGTGATATGTGATCTAAGCTGAGTGAGATAGTACTCAATAGTCGTCATGAAAAGTTTAGATGGAAAACTTAGTCAGTGAACCTATAAATTTCGAAGAAGACAGATTTAGAGGGAGAGGAGACTAATTACAGAAGTAGCTCTTTGGCAGCTTTGAGCTCTATACTGTGTAGCATATTTCCCCCCATGTGAGAGATAGCATAAATCTCATTCTAAATTAGCTTCCAGTCGAGAGGTTTAAGAAATCGTTGACGATAGATTTTCTACAGCTGTGTAAAGTTGGATCCCAATTCAATTTGTTTAAAGAAAGTGGAAAAGCTGTTATCCTTATACCCAACTAAATCATTTCCCATAAGCTGTGTTTTTTTTTTAAACTAAAATGCGTCATTATTGATTCTTCATCGCCATATAAAGGACGAGTCCTAGAGACATAACCATGGATTCTATACTACTGTCCTTAATTCAAGATATTGCTTACTGGTTGTGAAATTACTTATTGTGAAACCTGGGAACACGGTGTAGTGAACTTTATCTCCACCAAACGGTCATGTGACCTATATTTCTTCAAATTATTTATCGTGTATTAAAGAAAGCACTGATTTAACGGTGGACTTACGTCTTTTCTTTTACCTATACTTACAATCTTGGCAATTACATACTTTCAATTTTGTGGAGAGTAGACTTTGATTTGGAAAGGCTGCTGCATTTGATTAAAAGGTACATAATATGAGCCGAACTCTACGTTTTCTGATTTTTATACATGCATGCTTAATTAATGCCTTCTACAAAATGTCCTACAACTGGACAAGCTCATCGAGAAGAGCATTTTAGAGCACAAACTTACCACTTTCGGTGACATTATCGACCAGATATGTCTATATATGTCTAAATATCTTTGGGGCTAAACATCATGTCAGAAGAGAACCTAAGAAAACTAGAAAGCAACGTGATATGGAAACCTTGCGAAAGCAGTAGAAAAACTTAAGGAAACAGTTGAAATCAGCTACTTAATAAGAGAAAAGTGAACTGCGGGAATTTTGGCGAGACACTCAGCACTGAGCAGAGCAGAATCCACAAGGAAGAGACGAAGTCAAAAGAAAAAACCATGAAAGCTTATATAAAGACCCATTCCAGCAATCAAGATCAAGTTCCCTTTCAGTGCAGAAAGAACAGTTTGAGACCCGCCTGAGGAAAACATATTCTGACCCAAATAGAGAAACACCTCTAAGTTAACCTGTAGGTCTGGTGTGGCCAGCTGCTCCCAGAGAAGAATTCAATAGCAAACGACCAAGCTTGAAAGAAGTCAATGCAGTAGTGCAATAAGCAAGAGCCAAGTCAGCTTCAGGGCCCAATGGCGTGCCTTATCTACTATATAAAAGATGTCCAAATGTTCTAAAACGGTTGCACAAAATTCTCCGAGGAGCATGGAGCAACCTCAAGATCAGTGGATGTCTGCTGATGGAGTTTATATACCCAAGGAGCAAAACTCGGCTGAAATCAATTTCGACCAATCTCACGTTTGAATGTAGAACGAAAGATATTTTTCTCAGTAATGGCATCCCACTTAACAAAATATCTCATTGAAAATTGGTACATAAATACCTCGGTCCAGAAAGGAAGCATCCCCGAGTTTCTTGATGCTTAGAAAATGCAACGATGATCAGGGAAACCATTCAAAGGGCTAAATCGGAGAAACTTAACCTCGGTGTCATTTGGTTGGACCTGGCAAATACTTACGGATCAGTACCAAACCATTTTCTTGATGCTTAGAAAATGCAACGATGATCAGGGAAACGAATCAAAGGGCTAAATCGGAGAAACTTAACCTCGGTGTCATTTGATTTGACCTGGCAAATACTTACGGATCAGTACCAAACCAAATGATTTAGCTGGCCCTGAGGATGTACCATGTCCGGAGGATATACAAGTGATGCTAGATGACTATTTCAGCGTTTTCCAGATGAGGTTCTCCACTAATAGCTGCACTACAAACTGTATCAACTTGGAAATTGGAATAGCCATGGGCTTTACCATATCCCCAATCCTGTCCGTAATGGTTATGGAAATCATCTTGAAAGCAGCAGAAGATAGCTCAGGCCCGGCAAATCTGGTTGCTATTTTTATGCCCTCTTTGAAAGCATTCATGGATGATACCACCATAAACTGCTCAAATGCATACGAAACACGCTTAACATGCTAGAGCACTCGACGTCTTAATGGCATGGTGCAGGATGAAATTCAAACCAAAAAAGTCTCTCAGTGAGGAAAGTTAAGATAGATGCGACGACGAGATTAACAGTAGCCAATCAACAGATACCAACGGTCAGTAAAGAAACAGTTAAGAGCCTTGGGAAATGATACGATTCATTCATGAAAGATACCAAAAGAGACTAGAAACGGTACAAGCTTCTCTTTCTGTATGAAATCCGTACACTCGCTAGTCATGTAAGCAATCTCTGGAAAAGTATCTAGTTGTGCTAAAGAATGACCTAACATAATGTCAATTTAATGGGTCGAATCCTCAAGCATGTTATGGTGTGTAAGTGTTATGCCTAGTTTGGTCCTGACAGTTCAAAAGATCTGAAAAAAAAAAAACCATTATCCCTAAATAAAAAAGACAAAATTTTTGTCCTCCTATTTCCCTCTTTAAGAGACTGTATCCTCCTCTGCAGCTTTGCTAAAATTGTGCTGAAGATGTTATAATTATCTTTAACACTTACCATTGCTATAGTGTGTGTGTGTGTGTGTGTTATCTCGGGAATTGGGTCTGTGTTTGCAACCTGACAACAAATTTTAAGACTACCTCTACCATGGTCACCCTCTATCTTCACCCATATTAATTTTCATCTTCAGGTACCCCATTGTCGTGTCATGCAAGTTTTCCCTTTTGGTCTAATTTATCTAAGAGTTCTTTAACAAACTTTTCAAGGTCTGGAACTAGAGCCGCTGGCTCATCTCTCCCACTCAGTTCGAATCCTTCATTTGAGAGAACTTAAATAATATCTTTTTTTACACTATCTGCTACCTCCTTGAATAACTTTCTCACCTGATACTCCCCAGCTATGCTAACCCAAACTTTTTTTTCCGAAGACGTTGCCTTTCTTTATCTTGATGCCATGTAAGACCTTAAGCTTCCTTCATTGCTAGAGCAAACTTTGCGCCTACAATATTCTTTCTTTGGTCCCAGTCTTGGCTAAAATATTTTTCCTGATCCCCTTAGGATGCTTCTTAAAATCTGATGCATGTTGTGTTAATAAATTCTGACGACTTGTGAGTGCAACTATCTGTCTAACTATATTTATAATGTTTGACTTTATTTTTCGTGTGTGTGAGATAGCAAAGTCTGATGTCGTTCTGTGAGATGTGATTTTTTGAAACACTAACAGTTGTCCCCTAGTTTTGTATGTGATCTTACTTTTGTCACTTGAGGTGTACAGTTTTCGTCTAATAATGTGTGTAGCTAGTGTTTCCTCCCTGAGTGAAAGTGGCTGTGTAATAGGCTACCGGAGCATAAAATCATCTGACAAATCTTGTTTTGATATGAATGGTGCAGTGGTGTGGCACTGTCTACCATAGTCTGTTTTGTTTTAGGTCTAGATGCTGCTTGAGGTGAATGTAAAGAATTGTCTTAAGTGCCATTCCCTTTGTAGATTGGCAACCGTTGGTGCTGGCGTCTGTTTGCCACAGCTGCTCCGGTTCGATTATGGCTGCATTTCTAATTGTGGTAGAAGCAGTGGTCTCAGATGTCTCTCTCGGTTCAAAGTCTCGATTTCATCAGCACTGTCCGACGAGGCTGTCACTACAATGGCCACAGACGCCTCAGAGACATGTGGTGTTGGTGTTGGCTTGAATACTCCAAAAAGTCTGATGAGTGAATTTTGAACAGACAGCGCATGCCTCTAAACTTAAACAATTGTCAACTGCTGTCCATAATCATGCGCTGTCTGAAGCAAGTTTCAAAGCAATTGAGAAAGTTGTGTCATTCACAGCTTTTTGTAGCGAGTACATCATTAACGCACATTTACTACAAAATGTACTTGAATGTTTAGACTCAGAGTCTTTGTCTATATTAATCCGATGACACAACAGCAAATAGCTTTTAAAGTTCTAACATAAATAGCGTCTTTAATTAGTTTTTTTTTTAATTATTATTTCATACTCCTCTCTCCACAAGTCCGACATAGTTTATTTAAACAAGTCATGTGGAAGTTAAAAGTATGCTCCATTTCCTAGATTAGTTGAAATAAAAATAAAGTAAATTTAATACCAAAATACGCAAACAGATATACGAAATGAAACTATACAGGCTTTTTATCTTTTTACGTCACAATCTATAATATTATGTATGTGTAATTCACAATATTTGCAAATTTAACTATACTTTTTATCAAACATGTTTTCATGAAATTAGATCAATATAAGCTAAATTTTCACTGTTCACTTTAAATATTAGAATGGTTTTAACTCATCTGGCTTCTAAACTTACAATTATCGGATTATTTGTTATAGAAACGTCCATAGACGTGAATAATGATAGACCGGACTATACGGACTAAAGTTTAAACACGAATGATGCTACCAACTTGAAATTTCAAAGGAATATTTACTAATCCTTGTTGATCAAAACGGTGTAAGAATTTTTAAATTTAACGTTCCGATTTTTTTAAAACGATCATTTAATTAATCAAAATATAAAAATGACCCTTGAAGCATGAGTAAAGCGTAAAGCACTGCAGTTTTCGATTCCATGGTGAGGAGGAAAGCTGCGTCTTAAAGACAAAATGCTCAGCTTTTATTTGATATATTTCTAGGCAGGATTCATACTAAAAGAGAGCATATTGGAAGATAGTGAACGGTGTAATCTGATAGCCCAAATTCCGGATTAGCCACCAGGTAAGCAGTGAGCGGGCACCCCAGCAAGGAGTGAGCCGGGGCACCTGCATTTCACCTGTCAGGCGTAATTTATGTCCCAGGTCAAGAGGTCAATACAGGGAAACTAAGGGCTCCGCTACTGTATAGAGACTGAGTTATCGTATGCCATCTAATAATTTTCCTTTGCTCAAAACATCGTAGCTTTTAATCTATGTTTCTTTTTGACTGGTGTCATTTACTTTTTATGTCAAACTTGTCTAGTCTCTAAAATAACTATTTGGCTCTTTTACTGTTGAATTAAAAACTTGATTTTGTCTTTCAAGATTAAACTTTCTTTTGAGTTATTCATGTAAACGTTCTAAATGAATGAAGTTTCGTAAACTAACTTAAGAATTTTTTTAGTTCCCTATGCCAAGGGATATAGATAAAGATAAGCAATAGATCGGTAGAAGTATAGGGAAAGCAAAAAACAAAAATAAAGGAAAAATTAAAATGTAAAAGCAATTTTTTTTTTTTTACGAATTATATAAATAATTTACCCCAAAAAAAAAAGCGTGCTTCTTCTTGTTTAAAGAGATACTTCTTATTCAATTAATATTATTACAATTGTTCAATGTTAATCATAACCCAAAATTAATCGCACAGAGGAATATCAAACTGATATACCAGCAGAGTATATCACACCACTGGAAAAGCGTAATTTCTTAATTATGAGCAGGGCTTTTACAACGTTACTACCAAATGAACGTTGAAAGATTCGAATCGATAGCCCGTATAGCAAGTAGGTATCCTTCACTTATCGGGCTGGAAACGTTCTGTCAGCACCTCTCATGGGAATTACTGCGGCCACAACCAACTGTGTTCCTAAAGCTTTCCAGATTCTAAGTCTTTTGACTCAGAGATTGACCAACAATGCCGTTCGCGTCATACTCCTAAAAATTAGTTAAAGAATTAAAATGAAGTTCTGTGAAAATGACTTGTCTCGAGAAAGAGTCATGTTGCGCTAGGAGTGTTTTTTTTTTCCTTTATCTTTTTTTAGAATTTCACTGAATTAAGAAATAATTTAATAGTACATAGATGTATTATCAAATAAACCAATGAAACCATGACAAGACATATCATTAAAGCCCTGGATATTTCAAGTAACATTCTTACGATATACAGACTGTGGTCGAAGAATGTGTAGTGTCAATTAATTTCTGCATTACGTGATAGCGATTAAAAACGAAGCGATGAATAATATATTATGAGAATAAAAATACCTCATGGAATGTAAGTTGCATGCAAACTGTGTGGCAAGCGTTGATCCGATCTCAATGCTAATGCTAGACTGCGACTTCTGCATTCAGCATCAGCATTGTTCATTATCCCTTTCGTAAAGCTTTATTTTTAAAGTTTCAGATTTGTATTTTCTTCAGAAAGATTGAATTTTGAGACAATGCCAGGTTGCCTTACTTCTGCTGTTTTCCTACTATACACATCAGCATTATAATGCTTACCTTGCTGTATGTCAGTGGCATCTGAGTGCAACCTTTCATTATCTTAGTATCAGTCAATTAATTGTTGAAGGTCGGGGGAAGTTTTGGACCTTGAATTTTCATGAGAGGATTTATTCTGTGGCACCTGCTGTCCCAACAATGACTTCAAGGCCATAGTATTTTTTCAAGTCGAATTACGAAACCATGCTGTGTCTGAAGTCTGAATACAGCTTTCAAGTCGTCCAGGTTTTTTCGAATTACGAAACCATGCTGTGTCTGAAGTCTGAATACAGCTTTCAAGTCGTCCAGGTTTTTTTGTTGTTGCTTTTTTGTTTTAGTTTTTTTTTTTTTTTCTCTAGAGTAATTTGGATGTAATATTACGTTACCAAAGTAGGCGTACACGGGCTTGATATCTTGGAAGATAGATTGACGAGCTTTTGGAATGCTTGAGCAGCACTTTTTAGTTACCCCCAACAGACAGATTGATGTTATAAATGATGTCTTAAGGATGTCCTCTCGGGCAACTGGAACCACCAAACGATATAAGTTCTTTCCTAATTATCTTTAGGAATGAAATTCACATAGAAGTGCCTGTAAGTATGATCATCAGAGTACAACATGAACTTTAGCGCTTATTGCCGTTACTGGGCGGATGCCTTACCTTCGGTATGCAAAGAACAGAGCTTACGAAAGAAGGGTAAAGATAGTAGTAGTAGCAGTAGCAGTAGCAGTAGCAGTAGCAGTAGCAGTAGCAGTAGCAGTAGCAGTAGCAGTAGTAGTAGTAGTAGTAGTAGTAGTAGTAGTAGTAGTATCATCGTCATCATCATCATCATCATCATTATTATTATTATTATTATTATTATTATTATTATTATTATTATTATTATTATTATTATTATTATTATTACCTAGGATGCGTGTGCTGTTAAATGCTCTTGATATCTATTCTTTTATTTACATTATCCAGATAAATGCCTCCACCTACCCATCTTAACTTAAAATCTAGATATCTCGATAATTCTTATTCTAAAGACAAAATTTAGAAAAAGGACTTAAATCCTTTTGCAATAAAGGAAATCGACTTAATTATGCCATACTTTCAAAATATGTTTTTAGTTCCTTTTAACCTCTTATTAGAAAGCTTTGAATTTTCGTTTTAAGTACATTAAATGCTCTGTTTTACAGGAATTCTTAGACGGGCAGATATTTAAAGGTACGTTATAAAGAAAGTTTAAAAAAAAAAAAAAATGAGCCTAAAAGTAAAATTTAGACTTCTCTAGCTGTATATCTTAACCTTTTGATTTGAGTCTAGATCTAGAATCTATGTCGAAGCACTCTTTTTAGATTCTTTACTTAGATGTTACACTTTAATCATCATCTACTGGTCTAAATCTAATCTACATCTATTGCAGATGGTTTTAGATCTGCCGCCGCCTACATTGCATGCGTACTTTCAGTTTCAATCCTGCCATCTCTGCCCAGCTGTGCTTACAGGAATAGTTCGCACATTCGCCCTTTTTTTTTTTTTTTAAGAAAATAATAATCTTTTGAGAAAATAATAATCACATTATTGCCTTTAATTTTCAAAAAAAAAATTACTTTTTTGGTGAAAGATAATATTACCACTCCAATCTTAGAGCAATTCACAAATTGAGGCCAAATTTGACGTTCCTAGGTGGTCTAGAAATGCTCGATTAGATGATCCTCATTAATTTTTTCGCCTATTATATATACAGGTTATTATTGTTATTATTATTATTATTATTATTATTATTATTATTATTATTATTATTATTATTATTATTATTATTATTATTATTATTTTTATTATTATTATCATTATTATTATTATTATTATTATTATTATTATTATTATTATTATTATTATTATTATTATTATTATTATTATTATTATTATTATTATTATTATTATTATTATTATTATTATTATTATTATTAATATTATTATTCCGCTGTTTGTAGTTTGGAATCTAGATGATATTAATTACGGCAACAACTGAAACAGATCGACATTCGATGGATTAAAGCTGAAACAAAAGGAGATTTAAAAAAAAAACAAAACAAAAACACTCTCATACATCTGCACGTACGTATTTACAATAGAGGTTTATTAGTTACATTGGGGAAAGTTACATCATGTGACGCAGATGATTGACTTTTTGTCGCAGTTTTACCACCTTAGTTATTCGACTTAATTCATAAGTCATGAATAAACGGTCTGTGAGAAACTGCTAGGCATCGATGCGACATAGTTAATAAAAACTGTCTTGTTTCCACACTTGAAGACTACAGGGGATAAGGGGGGGGGGAGCAGTAGTCACAAAAAAGTAATTCTGAGAAAATGCAAAATTTAACTTTGAAAGTTCAACTACAAACTCAACAAGTCTTATTGAGTCGAGTGCTATTTTCCTAAATTTAACTATGTGAGAGTGACTTAGTGAAAAGCATGGGATAATTATAAGAGTAAAAAAAAAGATAAAATTTGTTATAAGGGGTACTGTTCGGGTAACTGCCTTTTTCCTCTGATTCTGAACGACCCTAATGCCTTTTCAACTCAATTATTTGCTGTTAAAACTCCTCAAATACTTTCTGATTTTTTTTTTTTGTATTAACTTAAAAGGTTACAACATATTATAGACTTTGCAGTCCTTCTTATTCAAGGGTGGGTTCGTTTCTATGCTTAAAATCTGATAAATATGCATAAATACATGTATGCTGGTAGTGCATGAGTGAGGTCACCTGTACCCGCCTAAGAGAAGTCTTAAGTAGGGACGCCTGTGCATACGTCATCAAGTTTTGGTCGCTGTCTACTTTTAGTTTTACCAAGCAAATCAGTGTCGATACGAATTGCGGTGACTGACTAAAAGGGTTTTAAAAATACTCAGAAATAATACACAAACAAAAACAAACAAGCGAAGTTTTACTAGAGCGAGTTTGACTTCACTTTGGATATAATTTATGAGGGTCCTAACATTTCAAAGCTGGTGTGTAATATAATTGTACAAATGTTACAATTTGTGGTAAAAAGATCAACATCATTTTTAACAATTTGTTCCAATTTCGTATATGTAGCAACATGTGCCAAGGTGGATATTACTTAGATATGTTTTGTAATGTAACATTCCTCTCTCTCTCTCTCTCTCTCTCTCTCTCTCTCTCTCTCTCTCTCTCTCTCTCTCTCTCTCTCTCTCTCTCTCTCTCTCTCTCTCTCTCTCTCTCTCTCTCTCTCTCTCTCTCTCTCTCTCTCTCTCTCTCTCTCTCTCTCTCTCTCTCTCTCTCTCTCTCTCTCTCTCATTTTTTGTTCTTTTTGTTTTTGTTTATTTCAATCTTTTGTTGTTGTTGTTGTTGTTGTTATTGCTTTCAAATCAAAAAACAGAATTAATAAGCAAGCAAAAAAAAATCAAACAAAATATTTGGTAAGAGAGAGAAGCAAAATGCGAGATGAATCTTAAAATAGCATTGAACATTACAGAAAACAATAATGCAGAAAACAAGGAATGCGAGAATGTTTTTAGCAAGGATATGCATGAGTGGATAGACTTATTTACGTTTCAGATTTTTTGGGTGTTAATGTAGTGTAATCTTGAGACAAAGAGACTAGATCTAGATCTAGAAATTTAGGGGGCTGATCAAAGAACATGACCAATGGGATCGCACTGCACACGCTAAATTAGACTATCGGGATAGTCTAATGGCGGGTCAATATTAAGAGAAATAATTTTATACATTTGAATAATGAATATCATTATACATTTATTTAGGAGGCTATATTAATCCACAAGCGGAGTTTTTTCTTTTTTAAAGGGGCTAGAGCATAACAAAGAATTTAATTAGACAACTCGAGGAAAAATGAAAGCTCATAGGCTAAGACTATTTTACAATCGTTGAAAGGTATACAGAAAGATTAGAAATTATTCTCTTACCATTAAGTTGGCCTCACTTGAGAAACATTTCAGTTGCTTTTTTTATTTTTTAAATAAACTTACAATTGATCTACTGTTGCGGTAGCCATGCTTATTTTTAATGGTAGACTAGCAAGGAGGGCAACCTCTCTTGTACTCCCCTGCCCTCCTTTCCTCTCCGCCCGCTTGCTGCGTTATGGAATCAGCGCCGCGGCCATATTCTAGTAGAGGGAAGAGGGATGCGCCATGACAGTAAACTCTCTAGTATTTATAGTACTCTGATATCTACAGTATGATCTCACAGTTTAAGTCACGGGTGGTACCTGCAAATTGTGTCCAATTCAGGCATATCTGTGCAAACTCTTTGAGCTCTGATCCAAAGAAGTAAGGAGATCGTCTGCTTAATGAGTCAATCCTCTTAGGTCAGTTAAATGGGACGAGTTTGCCAAAAACACTTAAAGTTGTTCTGGCGATTCTGTTTGCCTCAAAAGAAAGCAGGATCTATGATCTCATTATTATCTTCTAACCCTGAAGATCCGAAAGGAAGTTTTCTCTGTCAGCCTTTGAAAGTACATGTACCTTTGTAGTCTTAAAGAGTGGCTGAAAACATAAGAGATAAAGGCACAGTTGCAATTCCCGACTCATCCATAATAAATGTAAATACGGAATTGTGCCTCTATTTGTGCAAACTAAGCCATGGGCAGATTGTTTTAAAAGATTGGAGTTTTGGCGGTATTGTGCAGAAATAAGCTGAAAAGTAATATTAAAGGCTTATATGAATCTAGATTTAGATTTAAATTCGGGATTACCAATGTGCTGAATTAAAACTTAAATTGTAATTTATTCAACTCAAATCGACAGAATTACTTTATCAGTTTTGTTTGTTGCTTTACATATAGCATTTAAAAAAAAAAAAACGAGAGTATAAAAAAGCCAACATATTTCTTTTCAGAGAGCTCAAAGGGCTTTAGAACGCCCCAGTCAAAACTTTTTCTAGGGGAGATCCTGAATCATTTAAAACTCCATGTACTTGAAGGCTTTTAAAAATAAGAACTTCCGGGTTCAATTAAACGGATTTAGCACTATTGCAACTCAAAGACTAAGCTTACTCATTGGACTGAAGAAACACTTTCATCGGCTAATCTAGATCCAGCTAGGCAAGCAAATCGGAGACTCGAAGAAATATTTAAAATGGAAAGAAGTGTTATCTCTGACATTCATTGAACTATCTAAAGCCTTCACATCACCACCGGCCATGTGAGACAACACTCTAGAGACTAATGCACATATCTCAATCTTTTTCCCAACTGCTTGCCACAGAGAAGGCTAATTTTCAATTGGGGTAGTCTAATAGTAATACTAGATCTAGATCTAGAGATAGAATCTAATAATGGCTGAAGGGAGCAGCTATATCAAGATCCAAACCTTATTAGATCAATTATGAAGAGAATGTATAATACCATTAGTATTATATTGAGCCCAACTCACATATCACCGTTAATTCAAATGTAGCTTGGACCTTGGTGTATAGATGTTTAGATCTACTAGATCTAGATCTATAACTATAAATGCTAAAGAAACCCAAATTGATACTAATGATAGGTACTGCCTTGAAAAGAGGATTGACTCAATCGTTTTATAAAAGGGAAGTATCTAGACCTGGATAAACTCAAATTTATTAATTCATGAGGAAATTTGTTCTGGTAATATCAAGAATTGAAGAATGTATCTAGAGGGATTTAAATTGATTGTCATGGAAATGTACTGATATGGATCTCAAACCTAGATAAGTAGATCTAGTTTACACTATAAGTATAACAACCACATGTGTATTTGACATAGTGCAAATGTTAAAAAAATGTCCATTTGCCAGGCATAAAGATGTATTTATCTCCAGTGCTTTAATTGGCTGTAAAAGTTGTGATGATTGAGAGGTTTGATGTCAATAGTTTTTGGGGTAAAACGTTGGTACTGTGACTAGGTGCAGGCTTGCTTGGCTGCTACCTGAACTCAAGTCTTAGAGTACCTGCGGTGTGGAAAGGACCTAGAGCTTTCAACACACATGCTCCAAGGCCACCTTCTCTCCTCTGCTGCTACTGCTTTATTTTAGATCTTGCCTCTGAACACCAATACTAGGCCTTTGAAGCAGCAAATCACACCACTATATCATATGCACCATGCATAGATTATTCATAGGAGGGTATTGAATAGAGAATTAAAAAGTTGAAAAGTTGGAAAAACACAAGGTTAAGCAAGAGTTTAAGCCCTTCCTAGAGTCTTTAAGAGGAGACATGTTTACACATTGCCAGGGCTGTAATTGTTTCTCATCTATTTCTGCCATGATGTTTTTCATTTCATTTGCTCATTATGTTATCAGAGGTTTAAGAAAAGAGCAAGAAACTTAGTGTTACAAAACCAATGGTATAAAAGTGAGCTCTCTTCAAATAAAAATTAGTGATTAATTTATCTTGATAATGTCAGAAAACTCCCTCAGAGGCTTTTGGAATGCTTTGAAATGAAGAGAAGGCACTTTGTCTTTGAAAATATGAGTTCCCGCCTTATGACAATTCTTAAGCTTATATGCTGAAAAATCCAAAGTGTGTTTGCCTTTTGTAAGACTTAAATTTTGTTGGGAACGGAGCCACATCAATTTCTGTTTCACACTTGAATTTTAAAAAGAGAGCTAAAGCTTCAAATGATAACCTTAAAAATGTCTCAAATGAAATTTGTTCAATCTACAGCAGTTTTACCAAAGAGAGTACTTGGCGACCTTGCACTGTAACGTCTTAACAATAAAATTATTATCTAATTTCTAGTTTAATTTTAAAAAAAAAGAGATATTATTTCTGAAACAATGGTAAAAAAAAAGATAAGAAAAATAGTATGGGATTAAATGCTTGTTTAGCATGTGCTTCAGTTGCTTGTCTCTAATAAAAATTAACAAAAATGATCAGGTGTTTCCCATGATTGAGTGAGTTATGCAAAGTCAGGAGGTAGTGCTGCTGAAATTATATTTATTTTTGGCAGTTTTTTTTTTTCAATTTTTTATTTGTTTTTTTCTTATCAACAGATTAGAGGACAAAGCACATAGCCGTGATAACATTAAACATTGACCAAGTTTAGATCTAAGTTTTCAGAGGGATTGTCAAAAACTTTTACTTAGGAAATTAGAATCACTCTGAGTAGTCTATTCTGGGGTGCAATAGTTCTATAACAGTTCATGTGTGTTTGTATGTCCATAGAGGTTGATGTCATAGAGTCAAGCACAACTCAATGACTAGATGTAGACCTACCCCAAAGCCATCACCCAAATAAAATATAAATGGCTTGGAAAATGGTTTGGTTTGGAGAGGGGGGTGGGGAGAAAAATGTCAGCTGCAGACTTTTTTTTTACCATTTGGCCAGCAAGGTGCAAGGCAGAGAAGCAGAGCTGTTGCATCATAATCTTCTTTCTGCTCCCTGAAGTTTGAATCCTTTCTGTGGAAGGGACATAGCCTCAACTTTCTTTATTTCCATGTTATACTTTATCCAGCTTAGCCTTCTCTCTTCCCGTTCCCTTTTACTAATTTTGTTTAGCTATGTAGAAGCATGTCTTCTTGCTATATAGTTGTTTGATTTTCTTCGGCAAATGATTATCTTATACACTTAAATTGTAATTGCTACTAATGTCAAAGTATAAATATGTTAAGGTGATGCAGCAAGTATTTAGAGCATACCTTTTTCTTTTTTTTTTCTTCCTTAGTTTTCATCTACAAAATGACTCTCTATGTAAATTTTAAAGATAATTGCTTCAGGTCTTCCAATGCAAGGCCAAGATTGCAAAGATTCCAGTTATTGAATATCAGGGTCTTATGATTTATATGTGCGCTGTCTGACCTTCACTAAGAGATATATACTTTATGTATTCAGATGAAGAACGATTTTTAACATCTTTTATCTGTTTTTTCCCCTCAGTTCAATCAGTCAATGATTGTGAGAAGTGTTCGTTGTTATTCAGGTGAGAGGAATTGCAAACCCATTTTGATTTTTTTTTTTTCATGAAATGTAATGCAATTGGTGGAATATACATAACTCATATATTTCATGGCTTGATTAATACATTCTTAACTACATTCACCTTATTTTTCGATAGTTAATTTCAAATCAATTGAAAAATTTCTATTCTCAAACTAGAGTCTTGAGTGAAGAAATTTTTTGTGTGCATAAATCCTAATACCTTTTGAAGGCTAAATCATGTATAGATCATGATTAGTCACTGTGTGGTGTCTTTATCCATATCACATAAGATTAATACTCTCATTATCCATTTAATGTTGAGTTCTGGGAATTCTACATCTTATTTCTTTAGTTATTACATCTATGAAAGTTTCACATTTTGGGTGACTGATATGTAAGTTTTGTCTTTTGACTATATCTAACTTCTCAAAACAGCAACTCTTGTTCTCTTTATTCATTTGGCTTGGCAATCGTTGAAATTAAAAAAAGAAATAAAAAACATTTGTGAACCTTTTTTTTTTCACAAATTTGGGCCTTTGTTTTTGTATTTAATGATTGTTTTATTTTCATACAACTTTTAAGGTTTCGTCATGCATCAAAGAACCAATTCACATCGACAGAGTGGCAACAGACATTCCAATGAAATACCAACATTTCAGACTGGAAGTCCAGTGGCTTCAACATCTCAAAAACCCCATGACAGAATGTTTGACCAAAGTAGAGGACAAAAGTAAGTTCCCACTTAACTAGTTCTTGTGTATGGTTAACAGTATGAGAAAAATAAGAGAGCTAGGATTGCTTGACAGATTGTGGCAGATGGATGAATAACTCAAACTTTGTTGCTAACCTTCTGTACCCATAATTTTTTTTGGAAGAGTGGTTAATCTATAAATTTCTTTAAAAAAAAAAAAAAAAAAAACAACTTAGGAATAGGAAATATTACTTTTAGTGTATACAAGCTAGCCTCGTGTTTCAAATAGTCAGTATATCTGAAAGTTCTTAACTTGAATGGACAGAATGTATGCGTTGTTTTCTCAACAAGTCTTCAAAATGAAAATTTTACATATTTTAAATGTTATTAAAGTCCATGTGAGTGTTTGATGGTGCTTTAAGTGAGCTTTTTGTATATACCATTATTAGTTTATGTTTACAAAATTTGCTTAGGCAATGTTGAGTAAACAATGATAAAGGAAAGATTGCAACCAGAATTTTTTAGGCTTCACTGTTTCATTCGATTTCCATGCATTGCAGCGTTCTGGTGGTTTGGATGGCGGTTGAATCAAATCAGTTTTGGCCCTTCCTGAGATTATGACAAGGAACTTTTAGAAAAGCTGTATCGTATTTTATCCTATACTTGTAGTTTTACAATCTACAAAACCTGGAAAGAAAAAAGTATTGTTTTTGGCAATAGTTGAAAGGGACAATGGTATAGTTTTAACATTTGTCTTCCTTTCAATTCAGGCGCAGAGGGGAAAGCCCAAATAGATTACCAGATAAAAGAGCAAGGGATTTTTCATATGAAAATGGCCAGTCCAATAAGAGGTCTTCAAACCAACATTTATCACAGCCACTGCCTTCAACAGCATCTTCAGTACGGGTTGACAGTGATAATTACATTGTACCAGTAAGCCATGGAACTGAGAAAGTAAGACTTCTGATGTTTTCTGTTTTTGCTTGAAAATTTTAGATTTGTACTGTTAAGTTTAGATTCTTGGGGGTCTAACACCTTAAAAATCTTGACAGTCCTGTAAGGCTTGATATAATCTTTTGACTACAAAAATTCTTGAAAGATTTTAGAGGTTTGGTAGTGGAAATTTAAAAAAGATAAAAGATAAAGTACACACTTTAAACTGTATGGGTTAAATTTGTTTTATTTTCAATATTTGCTTCGTAGTTTAAAATGACAGGGAAATCTATCATTTAAAATTAAAACTGGAAGGGAACAATATTACAATAAAAAGTTATGCTAAACAATAGGTTTGTTGTTTTTTGAGGAGAGGGCAGAGTTGATGCTGTGATGTAATAAAGAAAAAACAATTTTATTGTCACCATCAATCAATCTCATGCTGTGCTCTTTAGTACAGGTGGTAATGGCCTTCTTCGTTGCTTTTAGTGCATTTGTGACTTGTCTTACATTTAACCACTTTGGTAGTCCATCCAACATTTTTCCTCGCTGTTTTCCCTTGCTTCGATTTCCTTCAATCATTCCAGTTGTCACAAGATGTTCCTGTTTCTCTCTTCTCATCACATGGCCAAAAAAGGTTGCCTAGCGTTTATGTATTCTATTTATGAGTGATCTTATTGTGTCAGCTTATTGTGGCAATGTTTCATTTTGTTACGTAGCTAGTCTTAAGTCCAAAACTTGCCATAAATACCTACTAGTCTAGTCAAAATATCTTAGACTAGCTTCATTGATTTTTTAGACTAAGTTTACACCTTTCCATGAATACGAATCCAGGATGGGTTCAATACAGCACCCTAGGGCTCTTCTTCTTGTGTGGGTGGAAATGTTTTTAAGTATCGTTTCATTCTCTGGAAACTCATTTTTGCTTGGGCTATTCTTGATGGTATTTCAGCATAGGCTAGCCTACTGTCCTGCTGTCAGAAGAGGGCTTTAGGGTGAGTTTTTTTTTAAAGAAGTATTTGCTGCATATAATGTTGCTACCAGCCCTGGTTTAGACAGAAGGAAAATGACAAATGTATGTTTTTGCTGGATAAACCACAATAGTAAGCTAGTGCTGGTTTGTCTGTTTGACAGTAAATGTGCTGAGGAAAAAAGAGATAAAGATCTTTCAGTAAAATATATTTTTTTTCATAAATCATTTGCAGATGGCAAGTTGCTTTCTTTTTGGTGAAGTCATAATGAACTTGTCAGTGATGTAAAATGTTTTATAAAAGATAAGAGAGAAAATCGAAATATGTTTTGTTTTGTTTGTTTGTTTTTTTTACTTTTGTATTGTGGTCTGCTGTTTTTTTTTTGTTTGTTTTTTTTTTAATTTTATTTGATAATGTCAGTTTCCTATTGTACAAGATGTCTTTAAAGTAAGTATATAGTGAAATCACCATGCTTTTAAGTTTAAAGACTACTGTCGAAACAGATCTAAGTACTTTAAATTAATATTTGCTTTGTCTGTGAGATCTTAAAAATTTTACTGATGCTATCTTTATGTAAGGAAGGAATGATTTTATTGTGACCTGTGATGTTTTTACATCAGTAACAGTATAGAAATTTCTTTAATTGAGGTGGAAGTGCTTTTTCATATTTTGTTCCCCTTGTAATAGATTACAATGGCAATATGGAACTATTTTATCAGCCATCAAATGTCAGATGAGGATCTTAAGAAAAAGCTACTTCTGCGCAAAAGTCTTCTATCAGTACTAACAGGAGCATTTCCAAGTAGGTTTCATTTCAAACTATGAAAGTAATGTCCCAAATTTTACATTTTCAACAAGAAAAAAAATGTTAATTTTTTGTGTTTTAGGCATAATGTTCACATCTTATTTTCTTCTGGTAGAAGTCAGCACACATGATATATGATGTGGACTTCTTTTTTGGTGAATGAGCATTCAAAAGAAAATTTGGTGTCTAATTTTGCTTAGATTTAATTCAGCCTTACTGAAGTCAAAGTGATATCTAGAGTCTGAATTGTTGCTGGTAGTTGCAGTTGTATAGACTCAAGAATTCAGACTGAATTGCACGGCAATTAAAACCAAATTAGTGACATTGTCTGTACTAGATTATACCATTTGAAGTTTTAATTAAAAAATTTAGAAAAAAATTATGAGCTCTGACATAGCAGAGTCTCTCTCCTGACTGTCTGGATCTAAATTTTTAGAGAAACTTAAGTTTAATTTAGCCTTTTGGATTAGAATTAGACTGCATCTGAAAGATAAAGATAAAATCTTCATTTCCTTTGAGAATTGACAGATGGATTGGCATTTTGACAAATGCTTTTTATTTACAAGCAAACTATATTGATACCTAGTCAGAAATTTCTTAAATTTTTTATATAGAGTTGAATAAGATTGACCCAACAATATGCTCATTGTTTAGAGATGCAAGCAACATATTGAGATCTTTTCAAATTTGATCTGAGAAAGCATTCTTGTGTTTTGACAAAAGTCTTATCAAAGCACGATTATGTTTAAAATGGTGTTGAAGCCATGTTTTGAAAGTTGTCTGTAAAAATTTGAAGCAGTAACTTTCTAAGAGGACAATATATTATGCCTCCTTGTAAAGAGAGATGTGCTACAGTTTCATTAATACATAAGTATTTTATAGCTATTTAACTTGTATTTATCTTTTATTTAAATCTTTTGCAATATCTATTTTGCCTTTATATTTTCCTATTTGGTACAGGTCTTGTTTGACTTCAAAAACAATCTTAGGAATAAGATTTATAAGCTATTCAGTTTTTACCACCTACTTTTTTTTTTTCAAACTTTGTAACAGCCTTTTCCTTTTTTTTTTTTTTTTTTTCAGACTGTAGACTTTTCATGGTCGGCTCTTCAATGACAGGCTTTGCTACCCGGAATAGTGACGTTGACATGTGCTTGATGGTGACTCCAGATGAGGTTTGGCTTTCTTTTTATAGTTGAGGTTGCCTCAAGAGAAAATTTTTTAAATCCAATTAAAGTGTTTGTTCCTGTTAGGCAAAATTAAACTTTATTTAAAGTCAATCAGATTGAAACTATTATTTTCTTCTCTACAGCAGTATTTTTATATGGTCAGCTTTTGTTTTTTGATTTGTTTTTTTTTTTTAACAAAATCATGTTTCTGATACACCTAGGAAAGAAGTCTGGGAAGTGAAAAGGAAAAGAGACTGTGGAGGGAGGGGTGACTGGATATTGCTGAGTACTATCTGTTGATTGTCATGTCACTTTATTTTCCATGCCTCTGTTGGGAGACTATACTCACACAGCAAATGTAGGTTTGTTATAAGATTTAAGTTCCAGAATTGAATCTGTAGAATAAAATTATATTTTCAACTGTGTGTTTCAGGTGGACCAAAAAAGAGATGCAACTTTGATTCTCAGCTGTATAGCACGATCCCTGAAATCTTGCTGTATGTATTTCTGTGAATTTAACTTAATTGTAACTTACATTAAACCCCTTTTGTTAGATGAAATATTATTTGCAAGCATGTAAAATACTTTTTATTGCTTGCTTTAGCGACTGTATCTTAAATTTCAGTTTTGTTTAGAGGATATTGATTTGTTGGTAAAAAATTTTTTATTGCGCAGTTTTTGACACTTGTTTAAAATTTTATATTCCATGCAAAATCATTTCAACTGTGTAACTTTTTCTTTAAACTTCTTCTCCTTTATTACTTGGATAATGGCTTATTATGGCAGCGTTTGTAAGACAGGCACAAGTGATCAGGGCCAAGGTACCTATTCTCAAGTTTTATGATCAAGTTTCGTAAGTGGATTTTTTAACATATTGCTTGTGATTATGTCTCCATTGTTTTTACAGTATTATTCAATGATTTACTCACGCATACATTTTAGGGTTTAAATGCAATCTGTCATAAAAGAACCTGCAATTCATTTAATGAAATATCACGTATTATATAACGTTTTTATCAATGAGCTCTTGTTCTTCATATTTTTTTTTTTCCCACCTCCTATCAATCGTCCTGATAGTGGCAAAATTATAAACTTTCAAAGGCCTTTTCAGTTTTGGATTTTTTCCCCTGTTAATTCTACTTAAAACAATTGTTTGTAAACCTCTTCAATATCTGATGCTAATTAAGGGGATATGTGATAGGAATTGGTGATATTTAAAGTTAAGCAATCATTAGGTCCAAGCCTTTGATCTAGATTTGCCTATGAATGATTTTGGATTTACATATTTCATTTTTTATGCCGTTGATTGTAAAATATTACTTTGAAATAAAAGTTAATTCTCAGTTCAAAGAAGTGGATGTGAGCTTTGATTAGTATGAGTATTAAGGCATGGGGTAAGGCTTAGATGTCTCTCATGTTTGTAAATCCTATTTACAGGAACAGTTTAATTTAATATTGATTGAGTATAAAACATGTGATTTAAAATTACTTTCGTCCATAGGGATAAATACTTCATCTAATCCTATCACTGCTTGTTAATGTTAAACTTACGGTAATATTATTGGTTAGAAGTTATTGTGTGATACATTCCATTAACTGTAAGTCAAATACAAACCTTTGGTAATTATATTGAGAGGGGGTTATTATCATATTATCATATCACTTCAAGCTATTATCAAACCTAAGATGATAATGATATTAGTTAGAAGTGATTGTGTGGTATAACTCAATAATTTCAAGTTATTTCTAAATTTATGGCAATTATATTGTTTAAGATATAGTTTGGTCATCACAACTATTGTCAAGCTATGATTATCACATTAGCTAGAAGTTAATAAAAAAATACTCTAAGATCACTGCAGCTTGATGTGAGATCTATTTTAGCCCATCAAATGAGCTATCATCAGGAATATTTAATTTTTTTTTACTTCAAAATATTATTAAAAACTGCAACATTTTTTTCTCCCTAATCTCAACAGAGGTGTGGAATGTGATCTCAATATCAACAATCTTATCGGGATAAGGAACACTCACTTGTTGCGACACTATGCTTACAGTAGGTTCATATGTTCTCTTTCATCTGTTCTTTTAGTCTTGCAAATCACATTAATCTGGACCTTGAAGTAAATATTAATACACTAATACTTTGAAGGAAAACCCACAGCAAATATTATACTGTGTGATCAAGTGTAACATTGAATCCTAGTTCTAAGGCTTTTTATAGTAAAAGTCAGTAGCCATCAAATATGCGAGATCCATTCTCATTTTTACACTATGGTCTTTGAATGTTCCTGAAATTTAGATTATTCAGCAAGCCAATGTTATTTGATTATATATGAAAGTCTCAGAGAATATTTTTGCCACAGGTACTAGTTGTTGATTGAATGGTTGCTATTAAAGTGCCATTGTATATTCCTGTCCTAAAAATTATCATGATTTATACAAAAGTTATCTTCCCTTCAAAGATTTTGTTTTTTAATTCAATATTTTTTTTTAACATTATTGTCTAAACGTGTCAGGAAAACATAATCCTAACACAATTGTTTCAATATAAATTTGAGAAATATGTCAAAAGTAAAAGTAAAAAAAAAAAATAGAATTTGGTGTTGGTAAGGTAAGCTAAACTAAATGGTCTGATTATTCATTGGTAAGCATGAATGGCCGTTTTGCACAATATTATTCAATTCTTTCAAAAAAGTTTCAATTTTTTACTGAGATTCAAAGCAATTGTTTTTAACAATCTTTCCAAATACAATATAGATTTAGGTCTTGTTAATTCATGTGCCGGTAGATTTACTCAACAGACTAAAGCAGCAGTATTATACCCTGACTTTGGGGTCTTCCATTCGTACCCCTCAATTCACACTCAGACAGTATCTGTGATGGAGGTTCTATGATAAAGCACTTTGTACTGATACTTAAGTTTGCCACATGTGCTTCCCCTATTTCCTCAGATTACCCTTGTATATCACTTTTAAAAAAATGGCTGCGGCAATTACAAAAAGTGTCACTCAGCAATTGTTTTTTTACTCAGTTAGCATGTGAAATTCAAGTATCATAATGAGGTATTACTCTGCGAGTGAAAAGAAGAAATTCAATAAATTTAAATAAAAGAAAACTGGTTATGGGATGAAAAATAAATAGATTCATTTGATATGGGTTTAAATGTACTATTGGTGCATGGATCTTCTTTTAGAGAATCATTGTGTTCTATCAATACTTTTATTTTATTATGCAAAGTCATCAAAAATTATTTTCAAATTTATTTGTATGTATTTTTTAACAGTGGACTGGAGGGTGCGACCTCTTATACTGTTTATCAAAAAGTGGGCAAGATTTCATGATATCAATGATGCAAGCAAAAAAAGCATTTCAAGTTACTCTCTGTCATTAATGCTTATTCATTACCTTCAAGGTAGAGTTGCTTAAGTTTGTACCTTTTTGTACTACTTCTTTATAAGCATCTTAAGAAAATTGTTCATTTGATGTGAGGATATGAAGTAAAACTTTTGATTTAAAAATTCTTGTTTCCTATGAGATAAGATAACTGATGGCTTTTTAATCCTATTTCTATATAATTTTTTTTAATTAAAGGATTGAATAAATTAATCATACAAGTTATGAGATGTGTATCAGTCCCAGCAAACTCAAAAATCTATTGAAATAACAAATTAAAGAAGCCATACAAATGCAAAGATTGAAATTATGAAAGAAATGTGAAAAAAGTGCAGGGTTTATGTTTTCTTTAAATTGGTCCATTTTGGCTGAACTTTTAATTTTTGTGAACTGAAAAACCCTGTCAGCGACATCTTTGGCTTCATGCTTAGTGTTTCTTTAGGAATGTTAACTCATCAGGCTCTGGTCATTTTAAAGCCAGTCGGCCCCCCATCCTGATCCATTTTGGTAAATTTGAAAAAAAATGTAGTGTTCCACTAAACTGTGAAAGACTTAATTTTTTTTTCTGTGCGTATTGAAGATCTTTACAACAATGTTTATTTCATTCTCAGGGCTGAGAATTCTCCGTCTAAAGGCGGATTTCCGCCCAACTTGTCATTTCCATCCGCCTAACGAAGATCGCGTCCGCCCAAAAAAAAAAAAAATTAAAACAACACAAAAATTCCGAAGCCTTCTTTTCGATTTCGAGGCTGGTTTCCGGAAACATAAACCAACCAACACAGAAGAGTTCGGTGGTATTGATCAAGTGGAATTATCGAGATTAACATCGATACCATTTAATGGTAATCTATTGTTGTTGTTATTACTTTCTTAATCGGCTTTGAAAATATCGATCGATATTGGCCGAATTTCTCTTTGTTTTTGCCAAAGCTTGGCGCAACTTTTCTCAGTCTTTCCACAACCGTTTGCGCGTGAAAATCACAATAGCGAGGCGTCAAGACATTGTTAGTAGAGGAGAAGCTTGCGATGACGGCGATATTGTGAACCCATGGCGATGGGAATGGTGTGACAAAACCGCTAATGGTCGGCGTCTGGGGGAGTTTATTAGAAAGTTAAGGAAAAAAGGAGTATCGTGGTGTAGTGTGTGTGACAAGGAGTTGAGTTACGCAAGTCGTGGACTTACGGCTTTGACGGCTCACGTGGACAGAGCGAAACACAATAATTAAGGGAAGTTCAGTGCCAGAGGGTCCTAAATGGCTTAATTTTAACGCAATTTTTCAAAATTTTCCGTGGGGGGCATGCCTTCGGCTCGTTGGCTGGTATTTTCAGACTTTTTCTTGTCTAACCATTCTCAGCCCTGATTCTTCTCGGTAATGTGGTTGATTTTTAAAAAAATACCATACATTTCTCATTTTCGGAAAATGTTACCAACCAGCAGTCACTCATAATGATGCACAACATAAAATACCAGGTACTACATTTACAGATACCCATGTAACGATTTGTTGTCTTATTTTATAGAACTAGGCCAAGTCTAGATCTACATTTATCACTCAATTAAAATCCTAGGTCTAGATTAGATAAATCAAAGGAGGAAAATTACATCCCCAATCTCATTTTGGCCTAGTCTAGATTCTAGATATAGAGTTCGAGATCAGGTAAACAGCTCGGTTTGGGTATAAATGTTTGCTAAAGTGATTGCAAACTTTCTTCAACCGATTGGGGATGAAAATTATCATTATTTTCCTCATCAAGCTCAGTATTGCTATCTTTCGTCAATATTTGGTCTGCTAACTCGAAAGCATCGAACACATTGCTTGGGGTGGAGCTCGGATCAATAGATCGGAATGTTCAGAGTTTTCCTCTTCAATCTTTTATTTGAGATAGTAAAAATAGTAGGAATATGTCAGTTCGGGTATCCCTGAAAAGCTCGAAAGTTAATGGAAACAACCAAAAACACCTGATGTCTCTCTTTGTTATGCATATACTTCAAAAAATTTGCAAAGACCATCCCGAACATCAACGAGACCAGGGCCTAAGTGACAAAAATAGCATAGATTGATTCTGTTCAAGACCAGGGCCCGGTGACTTAATTTTTGCTATTATCTTCTTAAACAGGATTTATCAATGAGGTGACTCCAGTATCATTTAAGCCTTTTAATTTATCTGAAGCAAACTTGTACTGTAAGTCAGGCTGCTCTATGCTATAGTAGCATAGCTAGCAGAGGTGATTCAATTTTTTCTGTTTACAAAGGCATATATATATGTTAATTTGAAGTGCAAAAGGTTTTCCTGTCGCACCTTTTCTGAATCTTTTTCTCTCTCCCAGCTGGCATCAAACCTCCAGTCTTGCCATGCCTTCAACAGATGAAACCAGTAAGCTTAATAAGTTTGTCCATGCTTTTTTTTTGTTTCTCTATGTATGATAGTCATTGGTCTTTTTTTTTTTAGCAAGTTGTATATTCTCATGATGAAATGACTAGTTTTTCATCTCTTTTATGAGTGAAGTAGGAAAAATAACAGATTGAAGTTGATTTTCAATGTATTTCTGCACATTGAAAAAAGTATGTATTACTATGTATCTACTGTATTATTAGATGTGTTTGGATCCAATGATTTTTTGGAAAATTATTCATACAAGATTAGCAGTATAGAGCTATCAATATTTTTTATTTACTTTTAGCTCCAGTCATGTGGAGGGTTTTAGTTGACCTTGTGGTGTGATTCAATTGTTATTATTTTTCTTAGTTACCATAAAGACTTCTCTATATTTGTATTGTAAAGTTGAGATTGCAAGGGTGCAAAATTTAGTTTGAGGTCTGAGTAAATAACAAATGAGGAAATTAACTGTAATCCAGTCAAAACTTGTGTTAGTTCCTGAAACTGAAAAGTTTTGGTTTTTTTCATTTGTTTTTAAATTTTAGCCTTGTGTATGGTATGTGATATTCAGAAATACTTTACAAGAGAATTGAACACATAGTTTTTTTATAATCCAATTCCAGTTGCAGCTTCATAGGAAAGTTGCTATCCAATAATGTCTTAGTTTAAAATTTTGGTTATTCATCTTTTTGAAAGTTTTCAAAAGTGAGGGTATTTCTTGGAAGCATACTGGTACTAGAAGTAGGCCTCCTTTTTTTATTAATCTTTACTATTGCTTAGGGGTATGATAGTACTGGCCTTTTTCACACTGTTATGTTTAAAAACAAGATAAAATTAAAAGGCTAATTTAATTCTAGTTTAGCATTAATGGTAACATTAGTGTTATATTCAACTCATTTTTGATAGACTCTCCTTCTTACAAGTTGTCTTGGGATGGAATGCCTAATATCCGGCCCCATGTAATAACTATTTTGACATGTAAAATGATTATTCTCTTTTGCTGTAATATAACAAAATAAAACAAATAGTCTCAGAGAGAGAAGATGATTGGGACACAACTTTAGTCAATTTTGATTTGGAGAGGTTTTTGCAAGGCGTATGTTTAAGCTATTAAATTGGTGCATGCATTTAAGTGGATTCAAGTGACATTTTTCTTTAGAGCAGTAATCTGACAGAAACAAGTTAAGTAATGGCTTATTGATTACCAGTCAAAAGTTCTATTTGCCTCCTGCATTATGTAAATTAACAACATTTGAACATGTTTGGTATAGTTCAAAATGTGAAGAAAATTCCATCACTATTCAACACAAGCATAAGTAGTAAGAATACTTCTGGTATTTTTTTTTTCAGGAAATGTATTCCCCAAAGATAGATGTTCGAAAGCTTTCTTTAAATTTACAAGACAGGGTCACTTTTACCTCACAGAATCAAGCAACATTGGGAGAGCTTTTCCTTGGATTTCTTAATTACTATGCCTTTGGTTTTGGGTGAGTTCGTCAATTACAAAACGCCAAGTATGAACTGTGACTGCTGACTTGATTTGAGTTTTGAATCTCTAAAATTTAAAACAAAATATTCAGGTTCACCATGATCTATGGTACTGCCATACAATGTAGTGCCTCTATGTAATGTATTGTGCTGTAATTTGATCTATTGCTCTAACTCACTTCTTCACTCTATATAGATGCACACTTTTTGGATAGCGGATCGACTTGATCTCTATTGACATTCTTTTATTTATTTGTATAATTTTTGTATTTCAAGCCTAGGAATTTAGTCTTGTTTATTGAACACAGCCCACACTATGAGGAAAGTGTCCTTGAACTTGTGCGGCCTAGATTCTTCTGGAATCTTCGTCTTAGTTCTAGCATAGTAACGATCTGGTCAATCTTTGTTCATCTTTGTTCTGATTGGTTGCTATTTTATAGCGCATTACTCATCACATACTGAGAATATTCTCGTATGAATTATGTCATTCCTTTTCGAGATAATTCCATAAGATTTAGATTAAAGAAGAGTCGAATTTGTTTCCAGTCAGTCAACCTGCAGTGAGTTTAAAAGTCAACTTTTTGTGGGCTGTGAGTCAATGTACAGTGATAATTGAGTCAACCTCTTGCCTTGGATTAAACAGTTTGCAATTTTTACTAGCGGACTTCAGACTTATTTTCTACAGACGAGTCGAGTGACTGGCTGTGTATATTTTAATACCTTAGATAAACAAAGCCAAACAGATCTATTTTAAGTGTATGATCTAGCTTTGCTGTCCGAATGGTAAGTGGTAAAACTTGTTAATATTTTCATTTTTCTCTTACAAGTGTTCAGCACAGAGGACTTTTCAAATTGTAAGAGTCAGAAAGATTGACTTTCCATGTTGCGAGTGCAAGCAATTCATTTATAGCATGTCCTAAACCAGAAAAAAATCACTTACAACAAGACCTTTCAAAA
The DNA here is from genome assembly GCA_033675545.1 of Elysia crispata. NCBI lineage: Eukaryota > Metazoa > Mollusca > Gastropoda > Plakobranchidae > Elysia > Elysia crispata. Next base: position 466,064 of record JAWDGP010001658.1, on the reverse strand, counting down.
ATTCTTTGGCACTTTAAAAAAAATATGAAATTTTGCTCTAATATACCCATCCATGAAAGTATTTTGGCTAGAAAATAGTAGAATGAAAGCCATTGATCCCATTAGTTATCCCCACAATTAACATTCAAGGTTTGAGAAACTGATAAAAATACTGAGGAGTAAAGTTTGCAGTATGCTGCAATTATTAAGCAATACTTTTATGTTAAGTAAAGGAGGAAATAGGAAGTAGAGTTGAAGGATAAGGCACACGGTTTGGCATCACAGTTAAATCTGGTGAAATTGAGCTGTTATCCAGTCTAGGAGGTGCTAGGTGTGGCAGACAATGAAATAGCAAGCTGCTGAGAAGTCTCAAGGGCAGACATTGTTAGTTTGGTTTGATTTTCTTTTTTTTCTCCTCTACTGTTCTACTGTATCATCCCTCCTCACTTTTTGTGCTTAGTTATAATGAAACTCTCTGTTTTTATTTGTACCTGTAAAGTTTCAGAGTGTCTTTGAACAAAAAGGACTATTTACTGACTCTTGAGACTTTAGCTTAGAAGTAAGACCAAACTAGACTCAAAGGTTTGCTTGTTCTTATTCTTAATGAGTAATAATCTTTTTGTGCTTTGTTCTCATCCCACCCACCCTCCTCCCTCCCTTTACACACACACTAAATTAATCTTTCACCAGAGGAATTGCTGATATTGTAAACAGAAAATATCGTATCCAAATTTTTCTCTTTGAAATCTTATTTTTCTTAAAGCCTTTGTCTAGTATAACTCATCCTTTCCTAAAGTCTTTAGAACATGAAACATACATTTAAAAAAAGGCCTCAAGGTTTCAAAAGTAGATGTTATATATAATTTGGTTTTGGCCATGAAAGCCTATCTAAACGTTTTGTGGTAAACTACAATACACAGCACAACACAGGTAATCTGCTCTACTTTATGTCATGTCTAAGAGCTAACTGGCCATGGCAGCAGTACAGTTTTTCTCCCTACCTGTGGATAACTACGAAAGCAGGAGTAGGGTTAAGCATATAATTAATCATTGTTTTTTTTTGTTGTTGTTTAGTAATAATAACCCGCCTCTAATTAACCTTTTTTGTTTTGCTTTTTAATTTGCATTTAGATACAACAACGAAGTGATCAGTATTCGCAAAGGAAAGTGTGTGCCTCGCAATGAGGTAACATGTTCAGGGTCAGACATGATGCAATGGAAGTTTCTCAATATTGAAGGTAAAAAAATTATATTATTGAGTTATGTAATGGAAAACAAGCTTAATGCGGTTAAAATATACTTAAATTTTAGGAACCATCACTGATTCATTTACAAAAAAGAAGAGATATGTAAAGGGGTAGTGGTTTTGACTTTGAACTTTGTCTTCTAATGTCTTTTTATTTTTTTTCAAAGTGAGCAAAATTTTAAATTCAGGCACTGATATTGTAAGTAAGGAGGAAAAAAAAGAAAAGAATCTTTTTGCATTTATGCCTAAATGAAGTATTGTTTTAACAAGTGCACACAGTTGAAGATGAGTGGGCGGTACTATCTTGCACCAAAAGAAGTTGGAGCTTTTTGTTCACGGTAGGTTGGTGTTGGAAAACAGTGGATCTTAAGAGACGACAATATATGCCATCTTAGTCTTTAAAACAAATTGCCTTTGCAGAATCTTGATATATGTACAACATAGAGTGCGGTCGAGACTGCACTTTTCACTGATTAGAGAGATGGCAGAAGAAACAGGTGCTTGCAGGTCAGCAGATAACTTGCATGCACTATCTTTTTATGCACACTATCAATATTTTTAATGGTTTTATTAGCTTTCACAGAGATATCCAGGTCTGTTGATAACCTTCTTAAATAATAATATTTGTCATACATGCATAGTGAAGTCCGCTACACTCAAGCTTGGATAAGGTAATTTTATGTATAACAAATTTTCATTCCCAATGTGAGGATTTTAATTTTATAGATTTATTACAATACATAAGTTGAATTCCTGGTAAATCAGCCATTTTTGATAGTTCCCAAGCTTTTCAAAGAGGACTTCTCTGTACTTAAGGAAATTTAAGTGAACTTGGTTTCTTAAACGTAAACTTAAGCTGACTTTAATTTTTTTGTTTTTGTTATTATTTTCTTTTGTTTCTCATTTCTATCCTCGTCATCTCTATGAAGAGCCTTTTGAGGGGAGCAATACAGCCAGATCTGTTTTTGACTTCCACGTCTTCACAAGAATCTTGAGGGTGTTCAAAGTAAGTTATAACTCCTTGGAGAAGTCACGTGATACAGAGGCAATTCTCTCTAGACCATTTTGAACCAAACAATGCCATGTGGTCAACCATCTTGCCAGCCAGTAACATCATGGAAATCACAATGGTGTAAGATCTTAAAAAGATTGTCTTAAGGATATTAAAAGTAAACACATGAAATATACAGATTGAGTCAGGCATGTGAACTATGAAATAAGATTTGTAAATTATGAAAACTGATGAACATGACTTGCACTGTAGATTTGAAGATGTTAAAATGATTCCTGGTAGGACTAAAAAAGTGCAGTATGTTTTATTTCTTGAAAGCTTATTTTTTTTTTATGTAAAGATTATGAAACATGTACTTTAGAAGATAAAGTGGAATCCTTAAGTATAAGCCTTTCACCTTTGACCTCTCCTTTGTTTCAACTTCCCGTTCCATGACAATTATATTAATGAATAACCCAAAAATAGTAACTTCCCCTCATACGGGACTTGTGATCAAAACCACTGTTGATGCATATACCTTTTGAAAGCAACCCTTTTCTTCATGTTTAACTGAAACGAGGAACGCTAAAAGGCTGGTCATTCAACACCTGTTCTGATGCCAAGGGGTATCACAATAACACATGACACTCATCTATGTCCAGTCAGAATGTCTGTCAAGGCTAGATCATCAAGGTTTACTAAAGTCAGTTTGATCAGTCATGTATATTTGTACTACGCCCCTAGCAAATACAAAACAAGGATCAGGTAGAAACTTGGTTAATTAACTTAGCGTCGGGCAATTTCGCCACATTGGGATAGGCATGCAAGAGACAACGTCTCTCTCTCCTTCTGTGCAACTCAAGGCGATTACAAACGGTCAAGTACACTGAGTAATTTCTCTGCGCTTATTTTAGCACTCTATTGGCTGTGTCAATTTCATTTCGATCATATTTTTAGTCTATTTTTAATACAACCAGAATCCAGGTGAATTCGCCATACGATGAGATATTAGTTAAATGCTAAGATATTGCTGTTATTGCATTGTTTTTTTTTTTTAATCTTTTTTTTAAACCAAAAATGTTTTTATTTAATACATAAAAATACATGAACATTCTATAAGCATGTATCAGTGCAGTAACACCTATGTTTCTCAATAACTAAGACAACTGCTCAGGATCCACCTCTTCTGGTGTGTCTGTTGGTTCCTTTTGAAGTTTTGTGAGGACTTCTTCAGCAGGTGTCTCTATTGGTTTCATTTGAAGTCTCGTTGTGACAACTTTTTCATGTGCCTCAGTTGGTTTTACTGGAACTGGAGGTGTCATTGTGGCGATTGCTGTATTTTTTAGGCTGAAACTTTTTTCCTTCCTTTGGGTCCTAGTTTATTGGCTGCTTTGGAAGCCGCTTGGTTGGCCTTCTCGAACTTTTTTTTGCAACGCCTTTTCCTTTCTTTCTAGTTTGTCTGCTTCATCTTTTTCCTTCTCAATTGCTGCTCTCTTTTTTGTTCATCAGCTCTTTGCTAGTTAACAGTCTGTGTGAAGTAATAGCTTTTGAGCACTGTGGAGGTTTAGCCTTGTCTGCTAATGTTTGCACATCAAAAATGGTGCTGAGTGCAGCATTCCAGTCAGCCTCAGGGGGTGTGAAGGAGAAAGGAACTAAAGATTCAAATTGAAATTCACCACCAATGTTCATCTGCTCAGGAATCTGGTGGTCATCTCCGGTCAAATCCATTGTCAGGTTATGGAGAAACTCAAGTTGGCCAGCATCTTCTATAAGTCCACATCCATGCTTTCCACAAGGTCCAAGTCAAGAAGACTTTCCTCAGAGGCCATAAAAATTTCCTCTGTCACTCTGGGGCTTTGTGGAAAAAATCCTGTGCCTGGGTGACTGTGATGCAGCGCATTGTATCAGAAGGCAGATACCCAGATTCAGGTATCTTTGTTCTGTCCAAAGAATGCCAGTAGCACAAAAGAAGCTCCTGCCTCATAGTTGCTGCCCATATTTGCCTCAGCAGTCCTGGCCATGTCACTTCATTAATGGTTTTGTCAGGATTGGCAGCCAAAAATTCTGTGCAGTATCTCATATGCTGTTTTCATAGGTTTGAAAACCACTCTGTCCAATGGTTGCAGCATGTGCGTTGTTTGAGGCGGCAACACGAGAATGTGGATGCGTTCCTTCTCGGCCAATTCTAGCATTTCCAAGACCTCATGGCTGTGGTGAGAGTCTAAAATGAGTAGCTGTGGTCTGGCCTTTCCACAGTTTTTGATGAAGACCTTAGTGAACCATTGAACCCAAATATCATTGTTCATCCATACATTGGCTTGCTGTGTCCATACAGTGCCCTCTGGGGCATCATGCGTTGCAAAATATTGAATGGCTCTGGTCGTCTTGCCCTTCACAACTCATAAAGGTGGCATGGCGTTCCTGCTGCGTTTATGCAAACAAGAGTTGTCAGACTCCTTAGAAGGGCTGCATCTTGCCACTACACTCCGATTGTCCGAGCTCCCTTTTGCGCAATGACTTTGGACGCGTGTGGGCTGAATTGAAGCCCAGTCTCATCGCAATTCCATATCTGAGAGGGTTTTTGTGCCAAGTCCAATTCATTCACCAGTTTTTCTAAGTCATCAAAATATTTGTCGATAACTGTTCTTGTCATCGTGTGTAAACGGTTTGATGCACAATTTTGTGGTGTGCGGATGACCAGATCAGGGCGTCTCTTTTTGATCCCTTGCCAGTAATCTTTTCGTGGTATCCCATCCTTAAACTGGGTCTTTAGACCCAGGCTCTTCACGAGAGCACCTACTTTAAGCAAAAACTGTCTTTTTGTCGCCGGGAATCCCGCACGAGCTGCAGCTGTTACTTTATCCACCACAGCATTCTCGACTGTTGCAGGGATGATTCTCACTTCCCTTTCACCTCTATCCAGGCTCGAACGTCCAGCAACATGATCAAAGTTTTTCTTGGAATCCCAAAAGATTTTGAGGCACCCAAGCATGTCTCCCTGCCATCTTTTACAGCTTTGATAGCTTTCTCCAAATCTTCCCTTGAATATTGGTTATAAACATTTTTCTTGGGCTTACCCATTATAATAGTATAGACTTAAAAACAATTTAATTAAAAGCAAGAGAGTTTTCAAAAAGGCTTAACCTTTGACAATGAATGGTACAAAAATCAGTAAAACGTCATGCACCAAAGTAATGGCGAAATTACCCTCTTGTACTATGAAAAACAGTTAATTCAAAATGTACAATGAAATCATGAAAACAGGGGCAAAAAGCAACACAAAAAGTAAAGCAAAAGACGTTAATAATGTAGTTACATTAAAAAAGAGCGACAAGAATAAAAACAAATAGGCCTATTGAAATAATGGCTTCAAAGAAGCAATGGATAAGCAAGAATAAAAAAAGTATCGGAAGTAGGACGTGCGACAGGGTAGGAGAGCAAGCAAGAGCGAAAAGGACAGAGACAGGCTTGAAAATAAGCAACTAGATTTCCGCACTATTGTTTGATAATGCTGATTGGCTGATGTAATCAAAATGCACGCTATTTCGTCACTTGATCGGTTTGACACTTGGAATCATCTGTGAGGGGTGTTTTAACTAAGATTAGTCTATTTAAAACAAGAAGGGTGAACTGGTGACCATTTTACCCGCATGGCGGAATTACCCAACACTACATTAGTGGAGTGTGTGTGTGTGTGTGTCTCTCTCTCTCTTTCGCTCACTTACTCACTCACATGTCTCCCCAAGTAAATGAATAAAAACACCATAAGTAAATAAATACTAACCTCATTGGTTATTTTTACAGAGACTGAGAGTTGTGGCTTAGTTTAATTGCAAACACTCAAGGCTAGACTAATGATACCAGTAGTGCCAAATGAGTATCACTTAGCTGGTCCAATGTAAATGATAATGATTAATAATATATTTTTTGATAGATAGGTAGACAGACAGAGAGAGGAGAAGATCATCTAGATTTATTCCTTGGGGAGAAAAAATGAGAATGAAATACAAACTGTATATTGTTTTTATGCTTTATGTATTTCATACCTTTGATATATATGTATATACATATCTCATGCAATATAAAAGTGTACATGTCTTTCATTGCTCTGTGTTAATATGAAAACAAAATCTGACTAATGGTTGTGTTCAAGGCCTATAATTCATAACTTTCCAAACTCCTTTATAGGCCTCACCTGTAACTAAGTGTAACATGATTTCCTTCACATTTTATGAGGTCTTTTTTAAATGTTCTACTGTATAGTAATTAGTATGTTCGATTTGAAAAGGTAAATGGAATGTATAGTTTATGAATGTGCCATTTAATATTTTAACTTCAGTTGTTTGTGTTGATGAAATAAAATTCAATGCAGAAAACAGCCATGAAAATTCAAAGTAAGGCTTGTCTTTTTTCTTTTGCGCGTCACTTTTTCAGCATTTATATTGTTGCTATCCTGTTGTTGTGAACAGCTGATCCAAGTAAACATGGAGAAAAGACTGCAGAACTATAATAGCTTTGAAGCATGAAAAACAATCAGAAAGTGGGTGGGTTGTGAGATACAAGTTGATTCCGGACATTTTTTAATTCAGCATCCTCAAAACCCTCCAGGTGCTTCTATCTGGAAGTGTACAGTATGGCTGAAAAATGTTACACATCAGCTCCAGTATCCTGGACATACAGTAAATTTTTTATGGTGCTACAAACTAGTGCAAAAATTGGTGGCGGCTTCTATTTTCCCATTACAGAGAGATAAATATGCATGTACCTATCATATGACTCATTATCAAAAGATGGGGTTTTAGACACTGAACCTAGTAGCTATTTCACTTCACTGTGATGTCAAAGGTAATACTGAGGAAAACTTTCTATCACACTTAGCAGTGATTACATTGCTCAAACAACAAGTGCGAAAACTTACAATAATTATAAAAAACTTCACTATTGCTAAGATATTTGTGAGAAAACTGATTATTCCAGGGGTTTTCCTATTCAAAAAATTTTCATTTCTTCATACACTTGCAGTGTGAGCTTTTGTTGGAATCATAAAACTTTCGACCTAAATAGGACTTGCCTTAATTAAATTAATGGCCACACTTTGGCTGGCAACTCTATATCTTGATCCAGTGATTTCTAAGCAAGCAAATGGGCAAGTTTTAATTTTCAGTTTCGAGACTGGCTTGGGAAAGGTAAAAATTTTGGAAAAGTGATGGGGATTGTATCTTAAGGTGGGCAGCTTGTTATAGCGTAAGCTGACATAATGCTCTGCACTGATAAGATCGCACTTGAAGACCTTTCAAAACTTTTACACTAAAACATATTCAACATTTTGGGTTTAACAAGAGAAATTCTAAAAGGGAAAAAAATTGTGAACAAAAACCATAAATCTTTTCAGTTTATTAGTATTTAATTGTCCTTGGCAGACTCATCCTTTTACCCACACCTATGATGGTAATAATACATACCTCAACTGCAAAAGGAAGAGCACATATTTTAGAAGAATTCCATTATATATATATATATATCCAATTCAAAATAAAAGCGTAAATTTTCATGGAGTTTGAATACAACGTTGACTAAAGTGACAACTTCCACATAGTACTAGGAATTTTTTTTTAAAGGGTAGGCCTTTTTTTTTTTTTTTTTGCATCATATCACCTGCTTTGTCAAGAGCTTAGAAATAGGGCATGCGGTTAATTTATCAAAAACATGACTGAGAAGATTGTTAATATGTAGAAAACAAAAATATGTTTTCTTATCAAAGTTTAGTTATATAAATATTAAATACACTGCAGGTTGAGTTTTTTAAGTTGCTCCAAAGTGATTCAACTCGGTGCAAAAACTTATTCAAGTTATTACTTGTGAGCTTATGGCTGACTCGCCTAAAAAAGAGCCTGCTAGCAGGCCTGCTTTTTTCAAGACAATGAGTAAAAACTTGACTTTTTGCGCAAGCCTTGTATTAGTATTATCAACTTTTATCACATTAAAAGAAGAGTTTTTGAATGATAACAATAGATATCCTTCTAGTAAAATCTATTGTCAAATACACTTCAGTAAATGATTCTAAGGTCAAATAAGTATTTTAATAAACTTAGAACTGTGATGATTTTCGGAAAAATAAAGTTTTCCATTTGCTTTTTTGGTTGATTTTTGGGGGTCTTTTTAATTGTTTTTTTGTTGTTGTTAGTTTCCTTCAGTTTTAAGGCCCGTTAAGTTATTAGTGATTCAGAATGTATCATTGTATGTGAGAATTCCTCTCACCTCAGAGATGAATGAATTTTCACTGGCAATGATTGTGACAGTAATGTTTTTTTTTTTAATAGCATATGATGAGTGGCCAAAGTAAACATAATCACAGTAGTTACGAGTGATCTGAGTAGCTCTAGTAAATTGATTAACATCTCCAAGTTATCTCAGTCTTTATCAGGGATATTGTATAACAAGCCATATTTTACAATAAAATTAACTAAACAATTATTAGCAAGTATAGTAAACAAACAAATATATTTTAATGACTCTGAACATGAACAAAACCATGAAAACAGGTATTCCAACATGGATAGGTTCAACTCTTTGTACAAAATGAATAGGTTTATCTTTATTCCCATTCTCTTTCACATCACTTAGCAGGGAGGCTTTTAACTTTTACTCAAAAAATCGGCACAAATCTAGCATAAATTACAATTTATTATTTAAACACTCATAGTCAAAACTTTATCTACAGAGCATACAAGGTTGCTGGCACTTTTTTACTTTGCAACAACTCCAGCCTCTTTTCCCAAAGCCTCCATCTCAGCTGAAAGTAAAAATATGAAAAGAGACATTTCATTCAGAATTAAAAAGAAAAATTAAAGCAGGTTTTTAGTTGGTCAACTTGAAAATATAGTATTGGCAGGCTTCTGCTTGATAAAGTATACTCAAAATGCTGAATCTTTAGAATCAGAGAAAGAAAGTAGAGGAGATACCTTAACAATTTTTCCATAAAGAAGTAAAATTTGACACACTTTAAGACCTTTCAATGTTGCACTTCTGACACATGCCTAAAAGTTCAAGGCTATAATGAAACTTTGAGCTCAATATAATGTAAAAATATCCCCTCAGTTCACATTTTAGTCTTCCTCTTAATTTAAATATTCTGATGTCAAATCAGAGGAAGAGAATCAGGTACAGGATAAACCTAAGCAAATCAACTGTTAACATCAACAACACCTGTTGAGGTGTAAAGTTAAAGTAACTTGTGTCTAACACGTGTTGATCATAATGTTGACCAAGTTTGGACAAAAAAATGAATAAATTAGGTTTGGCCACTGATTTCACAAAAATGAATTTGCTTCAATTGTTTTGGCAAATTCTTTGACTATCTAATGGACCAAAACAGTTTCAGCTGTTTATTATATGTTTTGGAACTCTCTTTTTGTCCATTCACAAATTAATTTTTTTACCATTAATCATATTGTGTTTACCCACCTTTCATGCTGATTTGATCTTGAATTGCTTTCTTCTTTTTATATTGTTCACGAACTTCATTTTCGTGTTTTTGGATGCCAATTTCTCTCTTGGCTAAATAGTCTGAAGTTAAAAAAGAATAAGGTAATCATACTACAATCAAGGAAGGTTTTTATTTTCTTAAATAAAGGGAATCCACCATCTTTTCAGTATCACATAAGTATTCATTAACCTTTTATAACTGTTTCTTTGACCACTTATATTTCAAATTGGAACTGCCAATTATAATATAATTATAAGACATAATTTTTGGTTAACTGTATTCTTTTATACCTGGGACACTTTTAATCTCTTTCATTTAGCTTATTGTTTTATAGTTAAGTTCTATAAAGGGACTGGTTTTGGAAATGTATATAACTTAATGTATTCATCTTACATAAGTAAATTGTTGAGGTGCAACATGTTCCATACCAGAGCAAAAAGGCAGTGACTAACTCAACTAAAAAGTTGAAAGAGGCCTTTCACTATTATAATACATGTGTACAACCTACAATAAACTTTTCATCTGGTGGCTTAAAGTATAATGCCTGTAACACAACAAGCAGCTGTCAAGCCAAGAGCATCTTCTTGGAACAGTATATGTTAGCTTTAACGATGATTTAGTGATAAAATCTTCAAAAACTTCAATATTGAAGGCAATGCACAAAATTATACTACATGTACAGAACACAACCTACAATAAACTTTCCATCTGGTGGCTTAAAGTATAATGCCTGTAGCACATCTAGTAGCTGTCAAGCGAAGAGCACATTCTTGGAACAGTATACGTTAGCTCTAACGATGATTGAGTGATAAAATCTTCAAAAACTTCTCCAATATTGAAGGCAATGCACAAAAAGGGCTGAGTCACTTAGAATTCGAGCTTTGGACTGAAGCATTTGCGCCAAAGAAATTTCCTCTTTGAAACACTAAGTGAGTTTATGTATTTTCCTAACTACTTGGCCCTGAACTACACACTCTTGGCCTGTAATTCAAGGTAAGTTTTTTTTAAACATGATAGATGAAAACAGTCATAAAAAGCATATTTCATAATTTTTTTTTTTGCAACAAAAGATTCACTATGGTTGGCATAAAAGAAGTTTGACTTGTTATGTTGCATCTCACGTAAATGATAAAGACAATTCACAACAATGAACAAAGGAAAGTAGAGAAGCTTTTAACCTTGGCACAAAATAAATAGAGGCTGTGTGTACAGTTTGAAAGTTGAATGGTTGTCTAAAATATTGTTGTCAGTTGACGTCACATTGCAAATTTAGCAAAAGACATACCCCTGTAGTGCACCTTTAATCCAATGAATACTTTCTATTTTCAGGTAGGCTACTCTTTTTTAAGCCCAAAATAAAAAAAAAATGTTGCTTCACACATCCTGGCAGACATTCTGTTTAAACAAGGGACTTGATATATTTATAAATACAATGCAGTTAGCCTAAGCGAAACTGCCTAGAGTAAGAATGAATAGTTCATTATCATTTTGAAGATGATAACATGCCATCATACACAGATAGAGGAATTTTTTTAAGTCACTGTGATCAGTCAGAGGTAGGGGAGCATTGGACGAAGATATTAAAACTTACTGTAATTTAAAAAATGTAGTAGATACCACTTACTATATCTAGTAACTCCATAAGCTATTCCAGATATAAGTGCTGTCCATCTTGCAAACTATAAAAGTGGAAAAAGAAGACAAAAAAAATTATTTCACAGAGTTTAGCTACTTGAATCAGAACACATAAAGAGATATGATAAATACAGTAAACATATGTTAACCTGGTTTTTATGACCAACCTCTGATTTTAATATCTCTACCTAATAATTTATGACAAAGGATTTATGGTCATAATGAAAGGGATTTCTACTGCTTCACCAAAATGTCTTCAGCAGCTTTCTAGAATGCACAGAGAGGTCTTTCATACATTTTTGGCAAAGGGATTTGCTTGTGCTTGAGCGGATTTGGGGGGTATTTACTTCTCGGAATTTAGTAGGTGATATAAATTTTGCCTTTGTCTTATTTCCAAAGCCACTAACACTGAATGCAGTATGTCTGAATCATATCTTTAAGAGAATGGAATCACTGTGGTCGTCAACTTTTCCACTGCGACTCTCTCTCTCTCTCTTTTCTATTTGAAGTTGGTCCTGAAGCTTTGCTCAGTCTTTTTCTTAGTGGTCTGAACTGAACACCTGAATCTTTGGATGAGAATTTGCTTTAGTTACTGGCTTAAATGTTTCACTTTCAGTCAGAAGATTGGTTATATTGTGGGAATTGGAAGGTTGATGAATGGACTCAGTATCTTAACAGTTCTGACGGCGCTCAAACCAGATATAGAAATGTGTTTGGAAGTGATCAGTTATACTTTGTGGAAAGGGTGATCATCAACAGAGGCAATACAACACCAGTAATATGCCAGTTGATGACCCTACAATCACAAAACCATAATTCAAGTTAGTCAGACCTAAACCTAGATTATACTTTCTTTCAACATGTTATCCTAAAATTTAGATTAAATGAGTGTCCAAGTAAACTCTGTGTACGAAAAATGTAAGTTCTCCTCAGGTAATCTTCGAAAAAGTGCCGGTACACTCCTTATGATCCTCAGTCTTTTGGAACGATTCTGGCTAAAAACCTTACCCTAATCAGTGGCGATATTTGTCTCGCTGCGGGTAGTGGTGTGGCCGGCATTGTGGCTTTTGTCAGAACTTAAAAAAAAACAAGTGTGCTTTCCCTGAGACTATGTAGTGTGCTGCACCTCGATCTGTCTATTCCGTAGGGCAAGGTAGAGCCAAGGAAAAACGAAAGGTTGTTAGATCTACTCTAAACTAGGTTTGAGACTGCTAGTGCTAGAGGGTTCCGAGGTCACATAAGTAAAAAGTTGAAAGCCGACCGTACTACGAAAGAAAACAAAATTTTTACCCATGGTAAAATAGAGAAGTAATATAGTTAATATTTCCAGAAATGCACGCTCTTTATTTGTATTAAAAGAAGATGAAACTAGTCTTTATCCTGTTTGCAAGCTCATGAAGTTTTCCATACAACTGCTAATGGTATTACTCTTAATCACTTTATCGGAAAATAATACTGTAGTTTGATCTTATTCACTTTAGTTTCAAAAGCCACTTATTATTTCACTGTTCTATCAACAACAATCTTCTTTGAGAAGGAAGAATCAAGCGAAGGAAACTCTCACGACTATAATTTTGATATTCTTCGTGTGGCTTTAAGCTTTAACTCTGAAAGTTTCTTGTACCAATTGAAGTAACTGTAGTTTATTTGCTTCTGTGTCTTCTTGCTGAAAGTATCGCAGTTTAAATACATAAACATTTAACGAAATTAGTGATTGTTGGAATATCCATGCATATTTTTTTTCTTTAACAGCGGGTTAGCAAAGTTTTAGAAGACTTTTCAACTCCTGTTCCCACACACGCCCCTCACCCCCTTAGTTTTTACGCGTAGCCTAATATTTAATCTTTTCTACTTGGAGTTTAGTTTTTAACACCTTATACATATTCTCTTTCAAATTGACATTATAAAATTATCTTTATAATGAAAGCTAAGGAAGTTTGAAATTGTATGTAGTGTGCTATGTGAAAAATAGATAGGACATGTAGGGCCTTCACACACAATCATAGAAATACGCAGACAAATTGACAGGTGCTGCATATCAAAACATATTTTTACTTGAGAAAGAGCAGCGAAAAAATACTATTACTACATACTCATTGATTACACGGAAACAGGATTGCCGAGACATATGCAGACATACATAGAGCAAGACACGCATATCTATAAATTATATTGAGCTAGAGACAGACAATTGATAATATAGAGATTTTTTTTTTTTTTTTTTTTTTTTTTTTGGGGGGGGGGGATAAGGCAGCGAGACATTCAGAGATAAAGCGAGAAAGTGAACGAGACAGTAGTGGAGACTAGAGAGAATGAAGTTGGCACAGGGAGAAAGGCTAGTGGGAGAGGGGGAGGGGGTACAACTTTTTTTGTGAGTGTATCTCCGTGTAAATCTAGTGTTGTCCCCCTTGGATAATGCGCTCAATGGAAACCTGATAACTTAGCGACGTGGAACAGGCCAACAAAATAATGTACTAAAAATGTGGTCGAACGGATTTCTTACTGGAACATGTTCTGCTAGACCTGGGTGGATCCTGGAAGCTCCTGGAATCACATAAAATGACCAATAAACGCCAGAAAGAAGTTCAATACCCTATAGTTAATTATAGATTATAAATAGTGTGTTGTTTTAGAAATAATTGTCGAAAGACGCAATTTAATATTGTCCATCAGTAAGAAAAAACTGCGAGCTCACTCTTCATAGTCAACAGGTTGTATTTTTTTAAATCAAATATACATAATTATGTACTAGTCCGAACCAATTTCATTTTGTTAAAGCAAAAATAATGCCAAAGTTGATCAAAATATTACTTCAAGCTACACATACTTCGAAATCATGCAGTTTTGTTTGTTAGTTTGAATATTCTACATTTAGTCTAAGGTTGGAAATCACTATGCTAGAAAAAATGTCTTCTTTTTTTAAAAAATAAAATGACATGACCCTCATGCACATTACAATCTTCCTTACAAAAATTGACCTGAAATGTATCACGGACATCACTGTTGTTAACACTCTGTAGGCCTATCTCATGTATCGATGGGCATATTCTTATAGAGCATTGCAGACTTTTACGCCTTAGTTTAACTATAAAAACGATAAACTTCTTCTTGATGCACCAAATAAGCCTATACGGGATTTTAGTAAACAAGAAGTCATATTGAGCCATTTCATAAAACCTTTTTCTTCTTCTTCTCCCTTTTTTTTTATGAGGGTAGTAATAAATTGAAACAAACCATTCAACTGGAAACTAAAGATTAAAAAATGATTAAAACTACCTCATCCCCTTTATATACTCAAACACATGTGTGCACGGAAGTTAACTGTTAAAAAGCATTAATACATTGCAAATATTATTTTCTACAGTCTGAAAACGTTTCCACTCTATTTGCACTCATTTTCAGTGGAAAGCAAACCTCAGCGTAATTTTTTTATGCCCGCCTGTAAAAATAAACATAAGCATCATCTCAAATCCTAGGACATGTCTTTGTGAAATTCCGTGTGTATCTAAACCATATTTAGACAAACTAAGCTAATGTGGGTCTGAGACACGACGCTGAATTATAATTAAATTATGATATGACCACCACTGCATAGCCGTCTTCGATGAATAAGCAAAGTTAACAAATTAATCTAAAACAGGATTTAATTTCATTATTTTTAAAGAACGTCGAGGAGAAAGCTCGATTAATCTCAAAGACTCACATAATATAAATCTAAGAAAATAAAATAATGTATGAAGATAAACTGTCGTGGGATATTAGAATGGTTTTAGATGCGATATTTGTCTCGATGCGATATAATCATTTTTTTTTTATCTCAGGAGGCGGAAGTTTCAAGCGCGAGGTCTAGTATAGTACCATAGACAGGCACACGAAAGCGTAAGATGAAATTTCCTGTGGCCGCCAAAAACATAAAAAAGGGCAAGTTCTAACTTTTATTTTTCCTAAGCAGTCCGCACCGCTTTGTCCGTTTGGCCAAAGATAATTTTTAAAACAAGAGCAATTGAAAGTCGATTATTTGACCTTGTTGCTGTCGCCTGCAAGCCGAATGACGATTTGATGTGCACACAAAATCATTTTGAAAACATTAGAAGTTTCAATCTCAATTTTTGACACTATAAAACAGAGAGAAAAAGAGATAGAGGTATAAGAAGAAGGAAAGAGAGGAAGACAGAGAAACAGTTTTGAAGGGAAAAAAATAGATTGGAAGGAAAAAACAAGTAAAATAATGATAAAGTAATAAATTGCCCGGAAAGAGAGAGAGAGAGAGAGAGAGAGAGAGAGAGAGAGAGAGAGAGAGAGAGAGAGAGAGAGAGAAAGAAAGAAAGCAAATGTGAAGAGGGGTTGAGGACAAAATATCAGAAAGAGTTATATAAAAGTAGAGAAGTAGGTTACACACAAAGAATGGGAGAAAAGAAAAGGGAAGCCCATGAAGCAGCTACTGCAATTAAGAAAAAGACGCAGATAGTACACACACACGAAAGATTAATTGGGGGGGGAGGGGGGTGGGGGGGGGGGGAGGGCGTAGATTTCAGCGCGATACCCCATCCTCTCAGTCCATTCCCCTCAAAAACCCTTACAAAATAACGCTAATAGATGTATTCACATACAAACACATACTCTCTCACACATTAAAATTAAAGCTACTTCATTCAATCTCAGTTACCGGGGATAAATTTAGTTGTCCCACTGATTTATTGACTTGTTCAAGAATTCATTGTCCCATTAGTTCAATAATATAAAAATTCTCTAACTCCGCTATTGTTTTAAACGTTCATGGATAGGCCTATCTCTCGACTGTAGGTTCTTGGAGTCGATGGACTTTCACAATGTCGAATAATAATCAAGTGAAATAAGCTGAATTACATTGAATTTAACCATTCAAAATTGCTCGCTCAGGCCTTCTGCCACAACGCGTGGACGCCGCCGACTAGATAGAACGGTATGGTAAGTTCCTGGAACAGCCGCCGGCAGCAGGCTGTTTTACTCATCATTTGCATACTCAGTAGGAACTAGGAAGCCGAGCGAAGAGTAATCTGGGTCACCACCGACGGCCTCTGAACTAAACTTTCGTTTTGTCTGCAGGTATGTGAAAATAGATCTAATTAATTTCATGTGCTTAAACTCCAATTTGCCATATTAAGAATGATGAAGGAAACAGCTACTTGGATTCATTGAAGTATCACCTTTCGCTGTTCAAAAGTAACAGACACCATTTTGCTACACCGACCATCGGTATGAACTTTTTTCCCCCTAGCCTTATGGCCTGCGGGTGCAACTGTTCAGTGCTAAAACTGCTATTAGAAAGAACCCAATTGTGCCAAAATAATCTTTGTAATGCAATATTTTTTTTTTATCTTTGCTTCTCCTCCCTTGGATAATCGGGCGTTTAATATCGCTCGACTTGGAGCTTACTGGGCAGGCCATCGTGTTTTGCACCTGCCGACATAACCTTCGTAGGTTACTGATGAACACGGAAGCCGCCATGTTCGGGTTCGATGTGTTGTTTGGTTCTAGATCTAGACTCTATGTATATCTATCAAAATCAAGAGTCTGACGTGTGTTGCTTCAGCTTAGAAGATTTAATTCGCAACAATTTTGAGTTTAAGCCCAACCTTAACTCCATTCGAAAGTAAAAGACATCTATTCTAGATTTCGTTACATCAATATGATCCCCTAATACTGGAGGGCCCCTCTCCCAGAAAAAATAAATAAAATGAAATATAATCCAGACCTAGTTCTAGTTCAAACTCCAAAGGCAAAGCTTATTGATAGTCTCAGGTGCATGTAACTGATGTACATATAGTTTCTCACTTAAATAGGCCTAGAATTTTATTTTTTTAATAAATTTGATATGCTGAACACGAATATGAAGGTTATTCGTCACAAATAAATACTTTTCAAGATATAAGCATTTTTTGTGTTGCTCTAAAATCCCTTTAAACTAGAACTAGAAGCTTCAAGAAACATTTTATTGTGAAGCCTAAAGTATCTGCAAATTACCAGATAATAAGGATTTTTTTTTATAAATACACATTAGAAAATGGCAATGCAGTCGTAATCTGTTGCAATTGTGGTCATTTGCTTGGTTGATAATACTTAATTCCAAATATCAGCTCACTTGGATTGAATTAGTCACAATACATATTTTAGGTCTCATTCATTTGCTTTTGCCCTTGTTGATTCCATTCCAGATAGAATGCTGTTTCAGTGTTTAGATCAGATTTTTTCTTAACAATAACCACCTCTTTAAAATTCCTTAAATCATTTGATGACTGATTTAATAGTATTGCTCATTCTTAATCTCATTCTCTGTTTGAAAAGCATTTTCTGATTTTTTAAAGAAAGAAATTTAAAAAGCAATAAAATTATGATTATTAAATACATGATCAATGTGGGCATAAATTAAAAGTATGTTTTAGTATAGGGCTATGAACAACTCTGCTTATAGAGTAAATCAAACTTTGACAATTGTGCACAGGTTTTATTTTTATTTAAAACAGTTTGCTGTTGACTACTTAAGTTTTCCATTTTTTTGTGTGTGTTTCTTTTTCCTTTTTTTTTTTTTTTTGGTTCAAGATCTATCAGAGATGGATTTTCTTTACAATCATTTTATTGTAAAACCTGAAAGGTAAAATGATAATTGCTTGACCAGAATCCCTTAAACTTTGAACATAAATGCAATCAGTTTTGAATGAAAATCTTTTCAATTTTGTACCATGGGAAATTGATTTCTATTAATTTTTAATGAAATTTTCTTTTAGCTTCTAAAATTTCCTTTAATTTCTTTCATAATTATGGATCTTGGTAGGACTTCCGATTGGGTACGTTGCTTTAGTATAAATTTATGATGCCGTAATTTTTTTTTATATAATCGTTGTTAGAGAATGATTTAAAGTACAAAAACCAAGCCCAATCTTTTTCTATGGCCGGAGCAAATGAAGCCCTCTTTAGTTTGATAGAGGTACTGTACCCATTTGGAATTCCTTCCCGGGTTCTTTGCTGCAATAAATACATTTTATCCACTTTAGATATGATCTTACTCTAGTAAGATATCTGTTTCACACCCTCTGAATTAAACTAGGGCAGAAAAAAACTGTGTTAGAATACTTTGCCCTACTCCTATTCTAGGCTTAACTATAGATGTGTTTTATTGCCGATGTTTTAGTTTTAGGAATCATGTGTACATTAGATCTTGCTATTGTAAGAAATAAAAGTACATTTATGTAAAAAGTTTATTAAATAACACCTGGCAAACACCTACACCACAATGCAAACAACTTAAGTTAAAGAATAAAAGGGAAGGAAGAGAGAACTTATCTATTATAATGAAAATGAATATATTAGAATGCAGCTATACTGTTCATATTCAATTTAAAAGAATCTAGAGAGAGGTTGGTAAGGAGAATGAAAGGCACTAGAGAAGGACAAGAAAGAGTAGTCTATGAAGGTACCTGCATTACAAATTTAACTTCCGCATTCCACTTAGTTTTTGTGTTTAAAAATTCTAGAAGGTAATGATGTATTTCAAATCAAGTTTCAGATCAGTCAGTTTTACAAGCTACACCTGGAAAAATTGGTGGATGATAAGGAGATGCTTAAAATATTGACATAGTTATGAATATCTGAGAAATTCTAGTTAGTTGTTCTGTCTTGAGTCACTTCCCAAGGTGAACTTAATCAAACAGAAATCTGCTGAACAGTCAACATTAGGTCACTGCTTAATAATGTATCACCGAGAATATAAACTGTGAAGACATAAGTTGGAAGAACTTTATTGGAAATTAGAGGCATGTGAAGCTCTCCAGCTCTGACCTTTGTTGAGAGACGAAATTTTCATTTAAAAAGGTTTACTCAAATTTTTCCACTCTGTCACTCAGTTATGCAGTGATGTCTTGCTCTAATCATTTTGCTTTCAAAGTTTGATACCTTTTTGTTCTTCCTAACTGGTTTTAAATTTTACTGTGAATTTAAATGTTAGGATGAGGTGTCCAAGGAGATTCAAGTAATATAGCTGCCAAGCAGTACGTATAATATTTATAATTTAGTCTGTATTTGGGCTTCCGAGTACGTCTGTCCTTTTGAACGCTAACAAGTATGTATTAGGCAGTATCCCACTAATCGAAAGCAAAAATACAAGCTTGGTGGACAGTTCGCAGCTTGCAGCCATGGTGTATTTGTTAAAGTTATGGTATGAGAAAATTTAATGAAGTTTTTATAACTTATATTATAAGTAGCAGGTAACCTTGTAAATGTTAAATTAAGCTTATGCTAAAGTCATTATTGATAACTATATTTAATGTAACATCATCCACTAGATTTGCAGTGACCAAATCTGTATTTTCCTTTTCAAAATTTGGCAACTATGAAGTAATAGTCAACCAGACAAGTTTTAAGGTGGGGTCCCAATGTTTATCATCATCTTTTCACGGCCTTGTTTGTTTTGTATTTATTTGAGGATTTTTATATCAATGAAAAAAAATTTTTTCACTCCCTTAAAGGGCCAAAAAAAAAAATGCAAACCAAATGAACACAAATTAAAAAAAAAAACTCTCTCTGAGCCTCATTTTCCAGTCTGCCTAAAAAAGAATTGTATTGGTTAAAATTTACTTGCTCGTTTTGTTTTTTTAAATATTAAAGTAAAAGTTACCTTAATTTGTAGAAAAACCTGATAAATTAAAGTAAAAGTTACCTTAATTAGTAGAAAAACCTGATAAATGTTTAATATAGTGATACAGATGTAAAGAGTATGATACTTTCTTTTTTCCTGGTTTTGCTGGGAAGGGGTCAGTCCTGAACATCTTGTATAAAACCCCGAAAAAAATTATTGGATGTTCAAAAAACATCAAAGATTATCCAGCAGCCTATGAGGCCCATGTCCATGAAAAAAAAAATTTCAATTACAGTAACATAACTTTTTGATTGTGAAGTGTTAATAGGGCGTAATTGCTTAAATAACAAAGCTCTGAAAATTACAAATCATAATACATCACATTATGGCAGCAATGTTGTTGCAACCTAATTACAAAAATACAGTTACAGTAACATAACTTCTTGATTCTGAACTGTTTATTATAATGTGATGTATTATGAGTTGCAATTTTCAGAGCTTTGTTATTTAAGCAATTACACCCTATTGACATGTAACCCTATATCCAAACATTGCAATTTGATACATGTACAATGTATAATAGTTTAGGAAGCAGGCAAGTGATATTCTAGCTGTTGCTGCAACAGTAACTAATGCTCAATTAGAGATAATGATATTCATAGCTGCCCGTGAATTGCATCACATTCCTGGTACCGGGAGTATTCAACTGCTTAATTAGAGCTCTCTCTATAAAGCAAGTGTTATGTTTTCCTCTGCTCATCCTGTAGTTTGTAAATCATGCATGCCGTTGATGATAAAAATATTATCATCTTTTTTTAACACCAGGCTGGATTGGGTAAAATTTGTGATGCAAAATGTTAGGCTTTTGGTAGGATTATTTTCATGCTTTAGATTGTAAAAGAGGTCACACGGGGCCATTATCAAGAACGATAGACAAGTGAAGACAGTCACTTCACTAAGATTAGAATGAAAAGCTAAAGGAAATGGGACAGATTTGGACACAGCACGCTTAGTCTTGCAGCTGTGCATATTTTTTGTTCATAACTGTGTGAATTGGTCAGCTCGGTTACAAATTTTTAAAGCCTTGCATATGCTGAAAGTTGAAAATACGTTTTTCCGAGGAAACCTGTCACTTTGATCGTATGTTTGTAATCAGCGTCTTATGATTCATTCCCGTCTGTGTGTAAACTGAATCACCTGAAGCATCCTTTCAGTTTCTGTTTCTGTTGTAATGGGAGATGAGGTCATAGGCGAGTACTATCTCGCCCTCTCTCGCGCTCCAGATCTCCATCACTTATCGATCTCTTTCTCTTGGTTATATTAGGCTACGAGGGCTCACGGGAAAATATCTTCTGATCAACCAGAGCGTGCTGGTGTGCAGATGTGAAGAAACTAGTGCCGGGACAATTATTTAACCAATTTATTGCGCTTTTTACTACACATGTGGAGGGATACTGCATTAAAGAAAATAAATAATAGAAGATAACTTCATTGTGTGCTTTATTGAATTACTTTAACAAAAAAAAAAAAAAAAAAAAAAACCCAAACTAATAGGCCTCTTATATGCCGTAATTATATTTAGTTAAATTCCTTCACCAGTTGTTGAAAAGCATGTCTTGAACAATCTACCCACCTGATCTGAAGTATGCGCAATTATTTTTATTGATAATGTTTTCCCTCAAACTGATATTGATCCATATAATTATAATCGCGTGACCAGGAATTGATCCATATCCCTCGGATTTTGAGTCTGACGATTTTTTTTTTACTTTAAGTGGAGAAAGGGGAAAAAATAGGGTCACCCTGAGTTCAAAGGCTTCATGATTATTATGTTACCGAGTTCTAAGCTGAAATCGTTCGAAATATCGAAGGATTTGTGCACCTTGTAGCTATATATCTACAGCCCTTCTCAGTTTCTACTCAGGTTATTTACGTTCACTGAACCAGATGCACTCTCAAGATGACGTGACTTTGGTTCAGAATGTCTTAAAACTGACGGCACAGATAGTGCTACAATAAAATAATCACAAAGTATTTAAAATTCCATATCATGTATAGTTCACCGCACATTTAGTCCTTACTTACTAGCTTATCGTTCATTAACACGATCTTGGTGATAGAATCGCGGTTGGTCCTGAAACAAGTTCGAGCTGAACCTACCACTGGGTTGCTTTCCTGTTATTATTTCCCCTATAATGTTACATATGTTTCCTCTTATAATTGAATTGAAATCGAGTTTAAAAAAAGCTACATTATTTCTTTGTTTTGATGAGGGCATTTTTTTCAAAGATAAAACAACACTTAAAATACTTTCACTATCTTATCAATGTTATTTACGAGCCTTCACTGTAAAATACGTGTGACGTCTGCTTTTATCGAGTCTTTTTTCAACTTCAATCCCCTATATTAGTTCATCTATCTACTATCTCTACGCTATGTGAATGTGACTGTTGCCCTTTCCATCGATCAGCGATTTAGTATTTCTCTCATACTTCAAGCATTTGACACTACCGATGCTTTTCCGTAATGGTTTATGCAGTTTCTAACACTTATTCTAACAGTTCAGTGGATTACCCTAAGAAGACTCTGAGAGAGAGCTAGAGAGAGAGAGAGAGAGAGAGAGAGAGAGAGAGAGAGAGAGAGAGAGAGAGAGAGAGAGAGAGAGAGAGAGAGAGAGAGAGAGAGAGAGAGAGAGAGAGAGAGAGAGAGAGAGGGAGGGAGGGAGGGAGGAAGGGAGGGGGGGAGAAACCTTAAACCACTTAGAACTACAAGTAGTGGGATATATTCAGTTTATATTGGTTTGTGTTTTTTCTGACATCTTCAAGGTACATCTTTTGTTAAGCACACCCAGATACGTACTTTCATAAATTTTCATCAACTCGTGTACGAAAACCCCCCTAAAAAAGAAAAAAAAGAAACAAACAAAAAACAGTGCGCATTATAATTCTCTTTGTCAGATGTTTTATTGATGTTTAATCTAGATTGGCTTTTAGGCATTAGGCTGTTAAGATTTATCGCCGAAAACTTTATGTTTTATAAAGTAAAGCATATAATAAGCCCTCATGTTCTTTAAGAAGCAGGAACTATCCGAAGACGTTCTGGTATTGTCAGCAAGTTACAACAACAAGTTGGGCTCTGTCCCTTGTGGTGGTTAATCTATCTTTTTCAGTATAACTATGTCGCTAATACATGGGATTGGAATTCTCTTTAGATCGCCTGAGACAGTCTATTAAGCTATTCCTGGAGAGGCCCCAAACTTATTCTCTTTGATGGCACAACTTGAACCACTACACAAATCCTGCAGGCCAGACTTGATAGATGATAATTTCTAGCTAGCCGTAACACCATGTTGGTTATTGTTTTGATATCAAGTCTTCAAAGTGATTTGCCTTTTGGAATAAACATGCGAGATTTTAATTTTTCTCAAGATTTAACTTTTCAGTTTAGATGGGAAGAACTACTTTATGATCCGACATGTTTCATTTCATTATTAAAACCGTAACGACGATTTTTTTCCTTTCTAAAAGAAAATTTTGTCAGTCACAAGTAGAGAAAGAGAAATCACGCAATTCATGCAATGTCGACTTAATTGCTGTGTTTACAGTGCAAAACTTTAACATTGGCCACATTCCAAACATTTCCTCCCTTTAGCGTCATTGTGTTTATGTTCCCATCTCTTTGCGATATTGTCAACATTTGAAAATATGGTTTTACGACTTATTTTTAGCATTCCCCTCGTAGATCTTGATATTCTTGTTACAAGTAGAAGAGAAAAATCGCCAGGAGGCCCTTATGTGCACGGTGCCAGTTGTGGAATTATGATAATTCTTGTCTCCTAATTGCTTGCCCCATGCTATCGTGACTGAACGATGAGGGGCAAAGTAATTAATATACCCCACCCTGCTTATCATTAATATCAAGATTCAGGAGAGAAGAAAATATGTCAGTTTAATTGGAAGGTGACCTGAGCTCGTCCCACTAAGTCTGTAGGATAGATTTGATATCACGTGATCAAGTTATCTTTTTTTGCTTTTGCCTTCAGTGGGTCAAGATTTTCTTATGAGAGGGATTTGTGGAGTGTCTTGCCCAAGGACACTTGACACTTTTATCCCCTCTCTAACAACTGCCACCATTTTAGAAAGCGTGTGACTACACTACTTTCGAATTTATCAAACTGAAGGTTTTGCAGACACATCATAACAGACTAGATAAAAGAAAATAAGGCGAAGCAGCTGGAGTAACGTGGATTATTGCTTTCGCTTTTCAGTTGTTAATTTATTTTTTTTTTGTTTTTGGTATTGAAAACACAACTTAATATGTAGGCGCATTTTTTCCTTTGACTATTTGTTTTTTTCTTGGTTTCACTAAGTAACTTATTTGCTGCTATGCCATAGATATCTTTTTGTACCAGTTAAGAGAAGCATCACTATGAATTTTTTTGCGACCATAAACACACAAACGGTAGCATTTTCAGAGTTTGACTGGTATTAATATTAATAATTAACTTATGATGATGCGCTGTTTATGACAGCCTTTTATGTTTGTCCTGACTGCTGTCTACATATACTTTCCTGGGAGATTATTATTTTTTTTTTGGTCGAGGCCAATAATAAATCGAACATTTTGACACGCTAATATATAACCTAAAATGTTTTTCCCGGCTTCCAAACTGAATTGTTTTTCCTTTTTTTCGTGTGCAACGCACACAACCCATCATCCAGCCATGTTATGTAGTACCGTAAGGAGGATTTGTTGGCTAAATTTATGGGTGCCTGCATGAAAATTGAAATGTTACTCTTGCAATTTTAGAGATGATGTGGAAAGATATCCGTGCATCCTATGAGACCAATTACCACCAATGTGTGAGACATTCACGAGGGGGGGAGGTCCCTACATACCAATGTATGAGACATTTACGTCACTCGGGAAATGGGGGGGTGGGATGGGGTTATCTACATACCAATGTGGTACACACTACAAGAGCGCAAATCTACAATGTCATGTGTTGAAGTGTTTTGACTGTTTCCCGAAATCGAGTTATGGTGAAAATGTAAGCTAAAAAGCCATAAAAGCAATATTTGCGTTCTTTCGACGGGTCATGATCAACCCCATTTTCCCAGTTCATTGATGGAAATTCCAAAACACTAGTGTAGATAAATTGAATAAATTTTCATATAAGTTACTGTTTCAAAATGACTCCCCACCACCACCTTTCTTTGTCCATACAACACGCCAACATTTGAATGAGCAATAATTATGTAACTATGTTTATGTTGATTTCAAAACATACTCATCTCCGTCCGTTTTCACAAGGGTCCTCAAAGAAAATGCTTACACTTGACAAATCTGGTAAACCCTTTATTTTATTTATTTATTTATTTATTTATTTTTTCCCAATTTATACAGATGCTCAACATGTTTTAAATTAACATGAAAATCGGAAGGACAAAAATCACAGTTCAGGCTCTGCATTATTTAAAATTATGCACTTAATCTTATCTAATTCAGTGAAGGTTCATTGGGAAAAAGAAAAGGCTTTCTGGTTTGCAGCACAATGCATTTTGCTTCACTCGTTTTCTGAACGCTGAAATTGTATGGCCATATTTTTTCCGTGGTTGTATTTTTGGTGAAAGCCACAAATTAAGGAAAAATGGACAGGTACACAAACAGGCCCTTCAGGATGTCCTGGGTATTTTCGTAATTTTCCGGATCCGCCATAACTGTTTTGGTCAAAATTTTACTTATCCTGTGTCATAAACAATAGTTTTCTAGTGGAACATTGTCTTGAAAAGATTGGTAAAATATTATTTTCAGCATAATTGTACATCTTTAAAAACTTAGCAAACATTTTTTTTAAAGTATTACTCTTTGCAAGGTTAATCTACATTAGAAATAGGATCTAATCTAGAAGTGTGTGTGTGTATATATATATATATATATATATATATATATATATATATATAGATTTATATATATATCATGGATGCACGGTGTGATTGCAAACTTTTTTTCAGTTTTTCTTCTGTTCCGAAAATTGTTCGAGGTACTGAATTTCTTACAGTAAATGTTGTATTATTTTTCTGCTTATTCTTCAAAAGTTAGAAAAGGTTCGGAGTGAAAAAATAATTTTATATATATATATATATATATATATATATATATATATATATATATATAAACATAATTCAATTGGCAGAATGAAAAAACGTGAGGATTTGTCTTCCCTCTAGTTAATCATACTCTACTAGCAATGGCTTTAAAATCTCAATATATGTAGATCTATATTAAAAAAAAATTAGGTGATTGATTTGACAAAAGCTACATGTAGATCTACGATATCGTGCCTCTAATGAATCAGATAGACTAGACTTTGGTTACACTGGCTTCGCTAAATAATTGCATGTATTGTATTAAGAATGTTAAATCTAAATCTAGCACTAGTAGTCTCAAGTAAACGGCACAATAGTCACTGCTTCGGGCGTTTTAATCAGACGTACTCAAACTAGATCTAGATCTAGATTTAGCTTGGTCGAAGTCTAGATATGCATGGTGCACCTTTATATTTTGGAGTCATGTATTTTAATACATTTACACAGTAAGTTTATGGATGTCTCATATTAGTTTAGTGATTTATGTTTAAATTATGGTAATGAAAGATGGCAGTTTGAGTGATCTCTCACGGCCTCAGTCCTCAGAGGCGCCGATTGTAGACCGGAATTTAGTTAAATCTGTCTTAGTTTCGCTATTTTTATGTATTGAGAAACTTCAAAAATTTGTTGGTTTAATCTCAGTAGAAAATTAACCACGTAAATTATAATTTTTTTATACATAGGCCAGGAAAAATGCTGGTACGGTGCTCTTTTTATGCTTGTTGTCATGGAAAGGAAGTTTGTGGTGACCAAAACTAATATGTCGGACGACCCTAGCAACCACTGAAACGAAAGGACAAAAAAGTTGAAGTTTTTGCTCAGTCTGGACATCTGCGTGCCCTCATTAAATGATTAACCTGTGGTGAAAGCTGAGTGCGGCATCCATTTAGTCTGACACCGGGGCAGGGCGTAGCGACTGGCTTGACGACTGCTAGTGTTTGTTGCGTGGCCTCTACTCGTGCTCTGGTGGCTGACGCCTCACTTGATACTGATGCTTTCCATTATAATTATGACAATCATAATTTCATCTTTCTCGTCTTCTCCTGTCTTTGTTTTGATACAGCCGAGATAGCCATGATTAGATTTAAGAATCTAGCTTTAAAATATCAGTGGTCTCTACTGAAGTGCATTCATCCGATATGTTACAACAGAGCTCGATCTAAATGTAAAAGCCTGTCGATTATTTTCCTTGGTCCTTTCCAAGATAATTGTCCGAATCGAGTTTTTCTCTTGTCAGGCTGGTCGCAACTGTAGTGATTCGTGGTTTTTTTTCCCTTTCAATTTCACCCAAACTTCAAAACCATGTGCTACATCTAACACCATATAACTGCGATTACCATAATCTCCTGTGCTGGGATAAATGCAAATTCGAATTTAACTTGCCATGTTATTGCTCAGATCACCCCACGGTCACGTAAAACGTGTTTCAACTTCAGCATTACTTTGTTTTGTTTTCCGCTCAGCTCTCATACCTAGTGGCAAGGTTTGATCTTTTAAAAAAAAATTGCTCATACTGCTGTCATAGGCTGGCTGAAGCAAAACCTTTATGTATCTGGTTACAAAATTTTTTCCCCCAAAAAATTAGTTGTATGGAAGCTTCTATTGTAACATCTGATGGTTTCACTTCAATAGAAACCGCTGATACTTTATAAAGCATTACATCCTGCTTTATAGTCCAACAATTTATTTATTCACTACACCCCCGTGAATATAAACATTTTCTTCATGGCGTTCCCGTTAAGCCGCGGTCACAACTCACAAAATGGCCAGCATAGGCGACAGGAGTGTATTAATATCTACACTACATATACTCATACAATTTGGGGAAAGGGAGAGGAGGGATGGTGAAATGGAGAACTAATTTTCGTGTTGAGGAAAGTACTCCTCGTCTCATTTTTTATCTCCTGCCAAGGCCATAAAATTACGTAGTGCGCCAATTCTGCTGAACCTCGTGTGACCTCTACCTTTTCGGGCTTTATGACCGGAGGGGCGGAGGCGAGATCTAATTACTTGTGACTGTGAGGCTAGTGGGTCTCGAGGTCGACTTGTTTGTTGATGTCCGCAGGCGCAGCCCTTACTCCTGCTTCTCATTGGTTTTGCCTCGCAATGCTTCCCCTTCTCTTTTCTATTCTTTTTCTCTTTTCGCCTTAGCTTCGCGCTGATTGTGACAATGTGCTTGGTGCTCATCGAGTGCTGTACTTAAGTTCGAAGCATATTATAGATGTAGATCTAGCTGCCGCGGCTAGTTCAGCTAATGCTTGTTTAGAGGTTTCTTTTTGGATTAGGTTATGCTTGCCAATGTGCATCAGGTAGGCAGCTCAGACGTGTGATCTTTAATTAACTGATGTCTACTGCCGATGGAAACTAAATAGGATGGTGTAAATTTGTTCTAATACTCATTAGTCGAAACTATTATTTTTAAGTTAGCACTGTACATGTATACACTATAGAGTAAAAAACACTATTTTGTTGTGGGCAACGAGACATGAGTAAAACCTACTACTCGATGCAAGGTGGCATTGATTGTGGCATGGCTTATAAGTTGAAGCCAGACCCCTTTTGTGCTCAGGTTGTTAAACACGAGCATTCACACCACTGCCTCAAGATTTAATCTTCGTAACTTACAGGCGAAAGTTTATAAACCTCAGTATTTCGTTCTTGCCTTAGGCTGTCTTACATCAGCAAAAACAACCAAATGGCAAAACCGAGCTATAAAGCGTATTTTAGTTATGTTACATTACTTGCCACAGCAGTATGGACTTAAACATCCTGGTCAGTCAAAATGCCTCTTTTGTCTAATCCAATCGCATCATTTCATTTGATGCTTTATAAAATATTCAATATATATTTATTACCTCATGTAATTATATAAACTGCAAGCAATACTTACTTACTGTATAAGACTGGAGGCATTGTAGTCTCACAGCCGAGGCTGTATTCAATACTGGACTTGTTGATTTTGGTGAGGTGAACATCCAGCTAGCTGGACCTCTAAGAATATGAGGTGCAGTATAATCCTTTGCATGTATCAACTCTTCTTTCTTTGTAATTTTGTTTCGTTTCCCTCCTAGCCTTTGTGGTGTAAAACAAACAAGGCAAATTCTTGATTTGTGTAATGTAATGCTTCTTATCTGAACCATAGAAAAACTTTATAAAAAAACATGTGCTTTAATACTCGCTTTGTGAAGACAACACTGTCGGTATTCTTACATTAGAATGAGAGTATTCTTGTCGATTTGAGATGTGTCATAATTAGTTGTGCTTCGCGATATCCTTGTCTGAAATCAAAATAATCTCTGTATTAGATTTTAATTTATATTAAAATCTTTCATTACCGGACGCTCTTTATATTATTATTATTATTATTATTATTATTATTATTATTATTATTATTATTATTATTATTATTATTATTATTATTATTATTATTATTTTTAATGTTGTTGTTGTTATTATTTTTTAGTAAAGAACCTCGCCCTCTCCCCTGAATTGTATTTGAATTTTTAAAAAGTGTTTAGGCATTTACACTGGCTTCCTGTACAAACTAGGATAAAATATAAGATTGCTGTCTTATGCTTCAAATGTGTTCACGGCTATGCCCCTAATTATCTTGTAGATCTTGTCGGTATGTACGTCCCCACTCGTAGCTTACGATCAGGTAACAAAGCTTTGCTGTCAGTTCCATGCAAACCATCAAGAAAAGACGGCCATAGAGCATTTGTACAATGTGCACCAGTTGTCTGGAATGCCCTTCCCCTTTCCATCAGGGAGGCGAGTTCTATAAGTCAATTTAAGACCCTATTGAAAACCCATTTGTTTACTGCACATGAAGACCTTAATTAGTCTGAGAAATTTGTCTTATTGTCAATGTCTTCTCTTATTTTCTTTGTACATGTAACTTATTTATTTTTTTCTCTTCTGTTTGTTTGAATTGTTAATGGACTAGGTTTTAGACTATAGACTAGTGTCACTATGTTAAACGTTTGTAAATAGACTATTGTAAAGAGCTTCGAGCCTACAAGTAGGAAGAGGCGCTAGGAAATAACTTCATTATTATTATTATTATTATTATTATTATTATTATTATTATTATTATTATTATTATTATTATTATTATTATTATTATTATTATTTTTGTTATTAATAATAAATCCGATCTCGTTGAATTGTTGCAGCTCCAATGTTGATAACACCCGATTCAAAGTGCATTCTAATAATATTCGCAGTAATTGCTTAACTGACACAATCTTGTGTTACGTTGGGATACGTTATAACTGTGAATTGTTTGTTTACAAGTGCCAGTTAGCTCAATCAGATAGACTGCCGGGTTAACATATAACAGTACAAGAGAAAGCGATAGAATCCTAGATATGTTATTTGGCGATCAGATGTGACAAGTATTTAGTCCCATCGAGAGTCATTACGGGATTGCCATAACTTTGCAATTATGCCCCTGAAATCCTCTTTTAAACTTAATTAAGGCTAGAACTCCCACCTGCCCAAGGTGAATGCAGGTTCCACATACATGTATCAGTTTAAAAAAACAAAAAACGAAAAAAAAAAAAAAAACAACAACTCTTAGCAAGCTTTAATTTCAATACCTGTTCTTCATAATAAATAATATGATAATTATGTCAATAGTGCCCTAAGGCAATATCATAAAGAAGGTCCGTGGAAGGTGGTGTGGGGGCGAAGAAATAAAAAAAACGAACCGAAAAATAATAAAATTTAGACGTTTAAAATAGCATACCGGTACATGCAACGTGATGATCTACAGCTTCTAGGACAACTTGTACTCTTAACATCGTACAACAGATAACGACACATGAGAAATTGTTTATGACCTTAATCCGCGAGTTCGACCTTCTTTTCAAGATAATTAAAACGTGACAAACCATAAAGCCCGCATCAAATTGGTTTTCGTGAATAACCGAAACTGGCAGACTAGGCCAGTATGCAGATTATTGTGTGTGAACTGTATCGGGCTGGATGCCATTTAAGGTTTTGATATCTCTCTTGCTTTTTTCTGAGTCGTTATATTTTCGCTAAGTAGATCAAATTTTTTTTTTTTTTTTTTTTTTTACGATTTAATGGTAGTGGTAATATGTTTATTTTTCAGGTGGCGGGCCTGTCGTTTATCATAGTGATATTTATATTAATGTTATATTATTTTAAACATTAAACAAAAAAAAAAAAAAAAAGAAAAAAGAAATATGAACAAGCTCACGTATTTTTATCCTAATTCCTCGTCGCCACCCCTCCTTCTTCTCTTTCTTTATCTTGATCTACTGATCCCGAATCGAGTACAACCTTGTGAAAACTGTAGACCCATAAATGATCTTTTGGTTTATTTCAGCTTATAGATAGTGAATAAAAATTGTCCAGCAGCATATTGAAAGACAAAAGAATCTTGTGCTTAAATGAACATAGCTTAAAATGTAGAAAAATGTACTCACTTACAAACTCTTAGTTGAAAGCTTGCATGGTGAGCCTTTTATATAATAGACTTAAAATTGCTTGGATCTGTTTAGAGATGGAGTCAGTCAGTCATTCATTTAAATCAAGAGAAGATCAGTTCCTATATCAATGTGCATCCTAACATCACTATCCTTCTGTCCTTTTTGTGTGTTTGTTTTTACCAAAACTAAGCGGTGACCACACTGTCTTCTGAGAAAGATCTACTTACTATGTTATTAATGGAAATGTAACAACCTGCAATTGATGTACATATTACTTCTACAGGCTGCCTAATACCTCCAGTGTGGGATGAGCCAGGCAGGTCCACAGGCCAACGGGCCTGCCAGCCCGTCTGGAAAATTCATAGATGGCATTGGTAAGAAGCAATTCTTGTATTTTATCTGTAATGCCCTTTTCTAGTCTCAATTGAAAAAAAAAAGAGTAAAATAAACATCTTTAGTTGTTAATGTGATTTTAAAGAAAACAAACCACACAAATAGGCATTAACAAACATATACGTCTGTGGTGCACTTAAAAAAACCCTGTAATTGTCAATGTTTTATAGCCCTTATACTATTATTATTATTTTTTTTTAAAATATATTTTGGTCCGGCCACTGAAGTGTGTAATAGTGTTGATTGATGATTGGGTCACCACAGATTTTCATCTTCAAACTTTTCTTAGAAATCCTTTTTTTTTTTTTGATCAAAGTGCATCCCATTCTTGGTTATGTTCCACCCACACATTCATATTTTTTTTCTCCAAAATTGATCAGTGCAGTGCTTGAGCTATGTTAAAAACTTCTTGTTTTATGAAATATCAAGTGCCTGCAATCTAGGCCCCCTTCACCCCCCCCTTTTTTTTTTTGACATACTTAAAATTTGGCTGGTTTCCCTTCAATTCAAGCAATGGATATAAATCATTTAACAGTTTTGTGGTGCTGGGTTTGCATTTTACTCATCTTACTACCATGAAAACAGTAAAACTTTATCACTGGCTCAGAATCATAAGTTTTTTTGAATATCTGGGTCAGAAGCAGCTATTGAACGTCTGGACCAGTCCATTTTACTCTATGAGTAATGGCTACTTTTTTTGTCTCTTTAATCAGACCCAGATGATCCTGAATACATTAAGAACCTCCAAAGACCAGCTGAGGTCAAAGAGGATCTACAGCAAATGGAAAATAGGTCTCGAGTGAAACTTGTTCTTAACAGCCAAGCTTTCAAAGAAGAATTGGAGGCTGTGGTAGAAGAGCAGCTTCAGAATGGACCTTATCCTGCTGGTCTTATAGCCCTTCAACAGATCACAGACCTCCTGTTGCCAAATGCCAAGGGCACCTATGGAGGCTTTGCCAGAGGTATGTGATACAAAAGGGATTATTGACTAGGTTTCATTTGGTAAGATCTGTTGGGATTCTGTCTTTTTTTTTTTTAAAAAAAAAAAACGTCTGGCTCGTTTGGTAGTTTCAATGCATGTTAAAAGGGTTGGGAAAAGTAGAATGGAAACTTTGATACAACATTTCCTTGGTTCCGTAAATTTACGGATTGTCATTAAAAAAATCGCCGTTCAAATTTCCGTAAAGGTCTGTCAAATTCCTTCGTCAGTCATGGTGCAACTCTGCAAGAAATTACGGATAAGGGGAAAAGAGGAAAAATTGTGTGGAAAGTCATAGTGAGTGTGCTTTTGCTCCAGATAAGCTTATTCTCTCTTAAATAGTAAGCCTAAGTAATAGATCTATATTATGGGTTAGGAAGTGCAATTATTTTATTGAGCCTTTCATTTGCTATGGGTAAGATTCTAGGGTTGTGATTAGATATTGGTATTCAATATTCTAGGCCGACGCTTTGCGCGAAAAAGTTCTGTAAAAAAAATTGATGCAGTTGGCATCTCAGATAGGTGACCATATGCAATGATTAAACAACCAGTGATTTGATCTTTTCATTCTTCTAAGAGCTGAGTAATATTGACAGGCAAGTCAGGCTATGATCTCTGTGTCATTACACTCTTACTTGACATTGATTTTGCCGACTTTGCTTAAGCCAACTTACCTGTGGCTAAGCAGATACTTTGTAGTCTGATAGGGATAGAGAACAAAGTATGAAAAAATTGTCTTAAGGTTTGTTTCCTTTATTATGAGGCGTCAAATCTCAAATTGGACAAGCATGTATAGCAAGTAAAGCTTTTTTCACGAAAGCTTTATTCGCTTTCTGTTTATGTCTCATTTGAGTTTGACCTTCATTTGAGTAGGCCTGTTTTAAGTTTGTTCAGCCTGAAATGCTCACAATTAAGTAGAAACTGTTTGGTAAACTGCATCTGTTAGGATAATCTATACTTTGTGGCTTTGATTAATGATAAATATAAATTTAAATGACTATTTCCTATCTATGTTTTTGTTAAGAAATTCTGTTTGTTTCAGCTGCTTCTGTCATTCCAATAAATGATTTAAGAGGAGTGGAATCCCTTGGTTTCGCCAAAGGAGAAAAACTGTTGCGGTGCAAGTTAGCTTCCCTTTATCGTGTGGTGGATCTTTGTGGCTGGTCACATGGCATTTTTAACCACATTAGTGTGAGTACACCTGTTTGTACCTTATGTATAAATATTAATAGTATTTCTTTCTTACATTTCTAACATAGCAGAACTGTAACCCATTTTTATATTTTTATTATCAATTGAATAACAATTATTGGAATGTAGAGACCTGATTAAACTGGATCAAATTTAGATGCTGCAGGTGATTTTATTGAGGAAGATCATTCATATTTTTTGAAGTATGTTCAATTTTAATGAAAATGATAGTTTGTTTAGGTGTTATCTGACATTATGAGATAAGGAAAAAAAATGTGCTCTTTGTTTTAATGAACAAGTTAACTTGATGCCCTGCTGAAATACAACTAGTGAATCACATTTTTGAATTGAGGAAAAAAAAAACCTACGATAAATTCCAGATTTTTTCCCCATCGTATTTCCAAGCAGCATATTATGATCATTGATCATATTGGTTTTCAACTTTATATAAGTTACATGCTTCTTTTGTTTTTTTTCTTTTTTTCACATGTGTCATCTGTCTTAGGTATATTTATCTCTTTAGAACTGGAAAGTAAATTTCTGTTGTCCAAATTATCATGACTTACAATCTTTTTACAATCAAGTTGGAAATTAAACGGATTTAAGAAGAGCAATATGTTAACTTGATGCCCTGCTGAAATGCAAATGGTGAAGTCACATTTTTGAATTCAGAAAAAAAAAACCTCGATAAATTCCAGATTTTTCCTCAATCCTATTTCCATGCAGCATATTTTGGTCAATGCTCATAATTATTGCTTTTCAACTTTATATAAGTTACATACTTCTTTTGCTTTTTTCTGTTTTCACATGTGTCATCTAGCTTAGGTATCTTTATCATAAACTCAACTTTAGAACTGGAAAGTAAATTTCTGTTATCCAGATTCTCATGACATACTATCTTTTTGCAATCACGTTGGAAATTAAACAGATTTATAATTAAACTGCTAGCTATACTCTGGCTTATAGGCCTGATGTCATGATGATGATTAGATCTATCTCTTTTGTGCTGTTTTGTCCCAGCAGTTGTGTAAATAAAGATTTTGAGCTCTAATAAAATAAACAAAAAAAAAAAAAGGGCTCTTTACATCAGGGACTCTTGGTTGAATTTGACATAAGTGGTTCTGTTTTCTATGGCATCGAATGTTTGCCCTTTATCTAAAGTAAACAGGATACTGTTTGTGCTTTGGCCTGGTTAAACTACTACAAAAAATTGTCTGCATACATTGTGAAGCTGAATTCATATTTCAGTCAGATTTCTGTCCTGTCTTATAACACTAAGGTCATAAAGGATTCATGCCTAGTCAAACCTTCACTTGCTCTACAATTTTTAAACGTGTTTGTAAGATGTACATTCTATAAGAAATGAAACCACTTTTTTCTCCTTTTTTCCAACCTCTGACTATCTGTCTCTGTCTATCTGTCTCTCGCTCTCTTTCTTCTATCTTATTTTTTCACTGGCTCTATCCTCCTGCTTATCTCTATCTCTGTTCCTTTTCCCCTTTCTTTCTCCATCTTTTAATACTTCATCTCCCGCAAGATCACTTTCATTTATGTAAGATGTTAGTAACAAAAAAATTGAAAAAGAAAAGAATAATTTTTTTCTAAAAGAGCATATGCACAATTTCTTGAATCTATTTGAAGTTAAAGAATCCAATTTCTCGAGGTTTTTTATTGTGTGGAAATTGAGTTATAAAAGTTATGGTTTCTTCTCTGATTTGTAAATGTTAAAATTTCCATTTAGAGCTTTGTGATAACGTTGGAGTGTGGTATTATATCTACATCTTCAAAGATCTTTCCATAACGTTTACATTAACACTAATATATATATATATATATATATATATATATATATTATTTTTTAAGTGTACAGAAAGCGTGTGTTGCTTTCAGAATCAGGGCTAGTATCTTTTGTATAAAAGTTTGTTTTGATAGAAAAAATGAAGGATAAGGGGCTTCGTGGAGAGAGAGAAAAAAAAAAACATAAGTGATCAAGCAAGAACATCCCCCCCCCCTCTCTAATATTAAAGCATTATAATATTACCAAGCTTTTGATGACCCAAGAAGATGTCACTGTAACCTCAAGCTGGCACAATGATTATAGCCCTGAACTAGGATAGGCAGTGGGAAGTGGGAGGGAGAGAGGTGGCAATCATCTGTAGTTTATGTCAAAGCTATTCGTCACCGCCTTCTCTTGGAGTATCATTCTAAACTCGTAAGGTTTGCGCTTGCTCTCCCTACCTGTTATTCAATTTGCTTTGGTTCTCAACTTACTGCTGAACGAGCATTTAATAGAGGGACAGGAAAAGTCTGCTCTTATTTCTGAGCTCGATATAGAAAAAAAAAAGATTTTCAATTTGATGTGGTTTTGGACATTCTTTATAAATGAATGCTCAGCCTATGGGCAAAAATGCACAAATATCAGACCGCCAAACGCGTGGTATAAAATAATGATTATTGCTCGCCGGTTATTGAACTCTAGTTTCTTCCAGGCTTGCTTCCAGGTGATGACTGTTTGAAACATACGATCCTTTAAAAAAGTCTTCATAACTGACCACGCAACTCTCATCCCTCAACTCTCCGCCTCCTGCCCCTCTTCTGCTTCCCTATTTCTTGAGCTCTCTATAGACAATGCCACACCAGAAGATTATTCAATATCATTATTATCTAGACAGATTGTATGTGTTCTCATTTCAGTGATCAGAAAAATCAAAAGGAAGAAAATAATTCGCACCGAGCAGTTTAATCTTGGCTGCATGTTTAACCGATGTTGCCTATGTGACTTTCCTTAACAAATATCTAGTCCATTGAGATGTGTTGCAAATTAAACTCATCACAATATTCCTCGTAAGCGACGTTTTTTTCACAATATGAGTACAGCCATTTTTTTCTTGCAAAAAAAAAAAAAAAAAAAAAAAATAGGCAACCTAGATGGGAGTCACCCTTATTATGAATAGGATATATACAAATACCTAACAATCTTGAGCATGCAACGTAAGAAATGGACCAAGAAACAGTACCTGCGTCAAGATCAACATATAGATTTAGTTCGTTTTCTTTTTATCATGCAGCAACTAGATCAGATTCTAGTTTCTGTGAAAGTGTTGCTAAAGTAAATATTTGCTCCGAATAGGATAAGCCATCTTGCCTTATCCAAGACACTCGCTTAGCCAGCGAATACTGAATAGCGTGCTATCAGTGACTAATCGCCTTGAGGATAAAATGAAGCACAAGATAGGAAACATTTGGCAGCATCTGAGATTGGGCCTAGAACTGAAGTGAAGCGAAGCCTACGATAGGTTTTGCAGACGAACGATGATAAGGAAAGCATAGTATGTAACCTCGACCAAGACTGCTAGAAGCGTACTTGCTAGCTTTGTGAGGATCGGTGGGGAAGCCCTCCACTTTAATGTCTGTAACCTATCTAGACTGTAGTACTACTGCAGCACTGGGCAGTGGGCCCGGTGGGCCGCTGTATTATGAACGTATGTATCTTCTGAATCTGTAGAGACACAATGATGCGATTTTTATATGGATGTGAAGACAGCAGTTAGAAGCATCAGCGGTAGTTTGGTTTCATGATGAGCTGCTGGTAATTGATTCACATAGCCCCCGTGTTACATTGTTAAACTCGGTCAATGCATGTTCTTTTTTCCTTAAGACCCTCCCCCCTCTCCCTCTCTCCCTCCCCCCTCTCTCTTCATTAAAATATCAAAAGGGAAAAAAATATTAGTAAATCCGGCTGAAACCAACATGTATAGTCATCGTGCAGTTTTGCACTACTCTGGGCTTCCTTTCCAACTTCCAAGTATTATTCTCGCTGCTTGACAATCAGCTGAATGCCGTCCATCATCACGTTTAATATTTTATTTTGATTACCAAGCTTTGCTATGCTTGCATAGGTCTACACCGACCTGCAAATATCCCAAGTAATAATTTATTATCTTTCATTTTTTCAACGAGAGGTGATGCTGAGGGCTTTTGGGATGTGAAGTGATGAGTTTTTCTCGATTCAGAGTAGATCTAGTATGGCTGGCATAATAACAAAAAAAAAAAAAAAAAAAAAAAAACCTTAAAAAAGTATAAGATGTGAGATGTTCCCTTTGGCAACAGTAGTTTCTAGACTCGTATTTAATTTATGATGCCAAGGTGATTGTTTTCATGTCGAAGCAAATCCAGACCGATTGATCTGTATGGGGTGATTGCTAAGAGAACATATTGACCAGGTGGAGCTTGTTAAAAGGTGAATTCAATAGTCGCATTGTTAACTTTTCCTCAATGTACTTTAGGCTTATACGTCAACAGACAATGACTTTAGAAATTTTTATTTCAATTTTATTAATTTTTAAGATTCCGTAAGCCACACCATCATCAAGGTCCCTAGACATAATCAGTGCGGATATAATGCGGACTCACCCAAGTCATTATATCAAGATAATTATAAATAAACTTTTCATTTGATTGTAAATTTCGTGAAGAATAAAATAAAAAGAAACTCCAACTCAGTAACAAATTTTATAGACATGATCTGGATATTCTGTTCCTGTATATATGTATAGCTAAAAATAAAAACTAACCCACTGTAAGCTCTCGTTACAGTGCAAATATTTTATTCATTTATTTTTACTGTGGGTATGTCTTCAAATTTATTAATCTTTTGTGTTCACGAAAGTGTGTCACATTGATGTTAGCACACTGAGCGATCTTTTTATCGACATGGCTTTTAGTGGGGAATTCTTGTCCTTACGAAATGCAAAGCTTCGGGATTTAGGAATACCATGCATACCACACATACCACACACACACAGAGGAACATTTGGATTTCCGTAATTTATGCTGTTCATATCAAATTATGTCGTTCTTTTTGAAAATGGGAAACGATAGAATCACAAAAACAATCGACGAGTTTGCGGTTATTTTTATACTCGGAATCTCATCAGGCGTTCATCAGTGTACATGATTCCTGTATATTTACACACTGACTGCGCCTGATCGCGCCCGTCTCTTTTGCATGTTGACGTTAGATGCATAATATGTTATGCTAAACGCCCCACACACAGTCTCAATATCCCCTTTACTGTGAAGTTGAAACTGTTTGTGCATAAAGATAAATAAGAAATAAACTGAAATGTTTCTGATTACTATGTAAGATCCAGGTGATTGCGTTATTTTTATTTTAAGATAGAAGTGTGTTAAAGCAAAGAATGTCAAAAAGAATTCCGAGATAGAACCACGAATGTTGGCTGGCGTGTTTTGACTTTGAACTTACACACACACACACACACACACTTTGGTCCAATAACCCTTTGTTTTCAACTAAAACGATAAAGGGAAAAAAAAGAGACTGCTCGATATATAGGCAATTGCAAAATACAATATTTATCTAACCTTTACGTCTGCAAAGAAACAGGACTACAAACTCCTGATAAGCCAAGGATAGGCAGGTTAGGTGAGATCCCACCTCACGACCAGATAGCTACTTGCGTCAGTATTGGCTCGTGACTAGTCAGCCGTACGCACCACCAGTAAACTCTATATTGGTAGTGCAATTTTACAGTTCAATAGTCCAGTAAGTACAATCAGCTCTACATCTCGCCAAGTCCAGATTTAGTTGATTTGCAGAACGCATCATCCTTGGAAGCTCTGGAAGCCTGGCTGTGGATATATTTTTTTATAGTTATGGTCTTGTGAAAAAAACAGCAAACAAAAAACAAACTAACTGAAACCACCCTTTGAGATCATTAAAATAGCCAACAAATTGTTTCCAATCATTAGCAGTACGTCTTTGCAAGCTCTCTGAACACAAGGAGTCCATTTTAAAATATAAAGAGTTAGTATGGCCTACATTTTTGCATCCCTTCTTTGTCATCATTAAGAAGTCGCAGTTCTTCCTCTCCTTCCCTATCCATTCTCTCGCTCTCCCCATATGCTCCTCGTCACATACGCCCATGAAGCCTATGCTGCGCTAACTAATCGATAGTTAAAGGTTTCAGCATTTTCTTTTTCCATCTCTGAGTGTCCTATGTGTAACACATTCTTTAAAGTGGTTTACGTGAAACATAGATGCACTGCTATAATATTGCACGAAACATGTACACACATAAAGTCAACTAAACTTTTTTCCACATAATAAGCTTATATTCATCTCTGTCCTTCCCTGTCCCCTTCATGTCTTTTTGTATGTCTTCGCGTGTTTGTGCGTCATTTTTTGTGTGTGTGTGTGTGTGTGGGGGGGCATGTGTGCCAGTCCACAATATTTAAATATGCAGGAATTGTGTTAAAAGACAGACGAATGGCTGTAGCCGAGAATATGTGTAACTAACCTGTTGAGATGGAGGAGAAAGCTGACTTGGTTATGTTTTAAACATTTACACTAGTCTTTGCCTTAGCTTCAATTGATGATATTCCTTAAATTAAAATAATGATCAGAGACTCACGTGATTATATATAAAAAAATGGGAACTAACCACGGTTTTTTGTGTGGGTTTTTTTGGTGTACTAACGCTAGGACAAAGGCATAGCAACAGCTTGCAACGTCAATAAATCGGAGAAAACAAATTTAATCGACCGACAAATTGAGGATTTTTCGGCCGAAAGAAAAAAAAAAAGCATACAACAACCAGAACATTCAGTAATGTAAAACTGGCCTGTAACCAGCAGGTGTCATGGCATATAACATAGGACCGACTCGAAAAAAAAAATCTCAGCAAACTTGACTTCCACTTAAAATCAGTATGAAACTCTGTCGTCAAATGACTCCATTCAAGCTGTCTTTCACTCACGTAGCTCCTCCAAAAATATTTTCTTGCCTGCATACCACAGTGCCGTGCGTAAAAAGCCAATAATCTATACATTGAGTTGTCTTCTTGTGGCCGAGAATCGAGGGATAGTCAGTCGATGGCTGAGACGAAACCAGACTTAGTAGCGGGTGAACTGATAATCCAGGAGAAAACCAATTCTTTCGATTTCTGCCACCCCTTTTAATGAGAATCATGTCATTTATCAACTCCTTGTTCTGCTTGACTCGCCTTGCTTAAGCTAGATCAAGCCTATACTTGGACGTGATTGATTATAGGTGCTCGGTGTGAGTCCTGTCCGGGGAGGGTATCAAAGAGAAACAACTTCATGCGTGACCCTTTGATCGATACCCGCCGTCTGCCCCCCTCACCGAGATCTGAGCAGACTCTCTGTCATGTGTTCCATGCACTCATCACAAATTTATGTGGCCATGGTCTCTTATTAGAGCTGTCAAGCATGCCGAAAGCTTGTCTGGTGTTAGGAAAATATCTTACTGCAAAGGGGATGAGATGTTATATGCAACCCTCACCTGTAACCTCCCCCCTTCCCTTCTCTCTCTCTCTTTCTCTCTCTCTCTCTCTCTCTCTCTCTCTCTCTCTCTCTCTCTCTCTCTCTCTCTCTCTCTCTGGGTTTCTCTCTCTCACTCACTCACTCACTCACTGTCACTCTCTCTCTCTCTCTCTCTCTCTCTCTCTCTCTCTCTCTCTCTCTCTCTCTCTCTCTCTCTCTCTCTCTCTCTCTCTCTCTCTCTCTCCTTTCATTCCATTCTGTCTACCTATAGATTTGTCTTTCTTTCTTCCTAGTTTGGCCTGTACTAACATTTTAGTTTGGAGCAACCTATATATGATCGTGGCAACTGTTATGATCATAGTAAATGTAAATTCCCTCTTTTCCCCTTTATTACAGATTTATGTTTTCCATAGCTAAACGCTTACGCCTGCAGTGACATTAATTTATTTCAAACATAAGTGATTGAGAACTTGAAATATTGTCTGCATTGAGGTCTTTTTATCATACCGTGGGTACATTAGATGATCTAAGAGCCATTCTAGTTTCTCAGTCGATGCAGCTGGCCTCGTCTCGCAGGCTGATCAATAATGGACATTCCTCCCTCACATCTTTATCTAGGTCGGTGGTATAGCGCGCCCTAACAAAATGTGATCTTGTTGGCACTAAAAATTTTTCTATGGTAGTTTTACCTCAGATAGGCACTGTTTCTGCTACCATTATGAATCAATTGAAAAACAATAGTTTCATGCTGTTTTTTAAAACACGACTTTCTCAAAATCGGATGGGCAGTAATTGTTTTGGCTTAAATAAGAAGGAAGAAGCGCTAGAATGAGAGAGAAAGAGAGAGAGAGAGAAAGAGAGAGAGAGAAAGAGAGAGAGAGAGAGTCTCTCTCTCAAACATTCTACTTCTTATGTTAGATAGAGTCTGCGAATAGAGTGCACCTTTGAAAGACCCTTCGCGGCAAAACGTACTTTCAGACGAACAAAACGCCAACCTCCAAAATGACCACATCAGATTAGCTGGACCCAGAGAAGGCCGCGAGTCAGCAGTACACTATGACTAGGCCTGAGTTGTAACTAACAAGCAGACCGTTGCTTCTACATTCCTAGCGTTCTTTTCGCGGGGTCTTTCATCACCAGCTCCTCTACCTGGGCTTCACTGGATGCTGTTTCAACAGCCTTCAGCCATGTATATGGATTTAGACCGATAATAGCACACCAGAAACTACTTATATCAAATAACATAAGATTGGCTCTCAGTTATTGTGAACCAAATTATAAATAGCACGGGATCTGAGCCAT
The DNA here is from genome assembly GCA_033675545.1 of Elysia crispata. NCBI lineage: Eukaryota > Metazoa > Mollusca > Gastropoda > Plakobranchidae > Elysia > Elysia crispata. Next base: position 423,338 of record JAWDGP010001658.1, on the reverse strand, counting down.
TCATCTTATTTCAGTTGAGCTTCCGGCAGAGCAAGTGAAACATTCTGTTCAGTTTGGATTCGTATGTAAGGGATTTATATATATATATATATATATATATATATATATATTTGTAGAGAGAGAGAGATAGATAGAGAGAGAGAGAGGAGGGAGAGAGAGAGAGAGAGGGAGAGAGAGAGAGAGAGAGAAAGAGAGAGAGAGAGAGAGAGAGAGAGTGTGTGTGTGTGTGTGTGTGTGCACCTCCTTTGAAAGATCCATCGCGGCAAAACGTACTTTCAGACGAACAGAACGCCAACCTCCAAAATGACCACATCAGATTAGCTGGATCCAGAGAAGGCCACGAGCCATAGGCCTGAGTTGTAACTAACGAGAGAGAGAGAGAGAGAGAGAGAGAGAGAGAGAGAGAGAGAGAGAGAGAGAGAGAGAGAGAGAGAGAGAGAGAGAGAGAGAGAGAGAGAGAGAGAGAGAGAGAGAGAGAGAGAGAGAGAGAGAGAGAGAGAGAGAGAGAGAGAGAGAGAGAGAGAGAGAGAGAGAGAGAGAGAGAGAGAGAGAGAGAGAGAGAGAGAGAGAGAGAGAGAGAGAGAGAGAGAGAGAGAGACTAGGAAAATTTAAAAAAAAAAAAAAAAAAAAAAAAATGAGACGTACAGAGTGGTATTCCAGGAGCAAGAGAAATGATAGGCATATATTTCTAAATCAATAAACCGCGTTGCTCATATATTATTATATAAGAGAATGCCACACAACTAAAGAGATTTAATCTGGGTTAAAAGGTAAGGGGATAGCGCAAGGGGGAGTTGCTGTAGTCTAGGACAATTCTCCCTTCATTCTGCTGAAAAATCTCCTTATTTCTTGGGCTTTGTTAATCAATTCAGTTGATCAAAGTGATCAATTCTCGCTCCTTAGCCGTCATGCCGTATGGCTATCTAAGCTGGTTTTTGCACATAGTAATGTCTGTTTTGGAAAGCAGTTATCCCAAGCCGTCTTTGCCTCTCGTGTTACCTAATAAGGAGAGAAACAAATACAACGAAATCCGTAAGAGACTCATAGACAGGGCTTGCAGAACAGTATGAGATAAAATACGATTTAAAAAGTTTTAGAATAGTAATTATAATACATGAAATAGGTCGTCTAATAGTAATAGTGTCTTTGCTTTTGCAAGCTCAAGGCGTTGTACAATCATAACATTGTAAAACCGGCCATATCTAGCACAGGCCTATAACATAAATTAATTGATAAAAGTATTGACGATCATCAAATAACAGAACAAAAGAGACACATAAAAAAAAAAAACAACCAAAAAACAAAACATGTAGACATTTTTCATCTCAACCTGTGTTTATGACTTTATTGCAATGACAAGTAGTTGTAAGTAAAAGCTGTCAAGTTCATTAAAATATCCAGGGCTTGAAGTGCACAGCTGTAAAGTTTTTAAATAGTAAGTAATAGGGATTGACACTATGTGCAAGATTTTATGTGCAAGGACCTTAAAAGAAGAGGGTTGATAGTGGATTCTCGACACTTGAACTGATTTCTAATTCAAGAACACTTTCTTTAGCTTGGCCTCATCGCGCTTAATTGTTTTATCTTCTGCCTTCATACGAGAATCATAAGAATGTCTCCTTGCCCTGTACTTTCCTCGCTTTCTTTCTATACCTTATGTCAAATGGGAATCGATAGGTCCACTGTCTACTGTGTAGCAGCATGCACACGTTTTATGCAGCTGACACTCCTTATATTGCCTTGAAATATTTACTTACATAAAATGTAAAAAATAAAAAAAATTAGATAAGCTACCATTCACATCATGTGTTGGCATCTCCCCCAAAAGCCTTGTTCACATAATATTATCTGCTTTGCCTTGTGTACCAGTCTCCTGTATGCTCTTTCTCCAACTCTCCTTGCTTTAGAATGTTTGTCACAGTGCTTGACCTTTGGTGGCGATAACGGCCCTTAAAAACAATGGGGTTTAGTTATCTGTGGCTGAACAATTAATGCAGCTGGTTAGCAATGTAAATTGGCAGTCTGACATTAGGGAGAGGGTGGGAACAATGCTTTGGAGGGCTGTAAAATGTTATCAGTAAATGCAGGAGGAAAAACATACACCCTGTTAGAGCAACATGAAAATGACACACTGGCTGGCTAGTCTACTGCCATCCTAGCTCATAGTGTCAAATTGTTCTGTTATCTTGAGTAATGATCCTTCATGGGGCAACAAACCAGGGTCTTGAGAGAAGAGGTTTCAGGTGGAGAGCTTTTATCTGCTTAAAGTGGGATTTTCAAAGTGTGGAGATTAAAATGTTAAAAGATAAATGAAAAAAGTCGCTATAAAAGTACTAAAAATCAATAGATTATTATTATGAGGTGTTTGATTTAGGTATATATGCTCTTTCTGGGTGATTGAAACCCGAACCATGTTATATTTAGACGTAGATTATTTAACTTCACATTTCTCTTGAAAAGCATGTGATATGAAAGCAATGGTTATCGTGACATTTCATGATCACACACACACAGGAGGGGGGAGGGAGGGAGAGAGAGAGAGAGAGAGAGAGAGAGAGAGAGAGAGAGAGAGAGAGAGAGAGAGAGAGAGAGAGAGAGAGAGAGAGAGAGAGAGAGTGTGTGTGTGTGTGTGTGTGTGTGCACCTCCTTTGAAAGATCCATCGCGGCAAAACGTACTTTCAGACGAACAGAACGCCAACCTCCAAAATGACCACATCAGATTAGCTGGATCCAGAGAAGGCCACGAGCCATAGGCCTGAGTTGTAACTAACGAGAGAGAGAGAGAGAGAGAGAGAGAGAGAGAGAGAGAGAGAGAGAGAGAGAGAGAGAGAGAGAGAGAGAGAGAGAGAGAGAGAGAGAGAGAGAGAGAGAGAGAGAGAGAGAGAGAGAGACTAGGAAAATTTAAAAAAAAAAAAAAAAAAAAAAAATGAGACGTACAGAGTGGTATTCCAGGAGCAAGAGAAATGATAGGCATATATTTCTAAATCAATAAACCGCGTTGCTCATATATTATTATATAAGAGAATGCCACACAACTAAAGAGATTTAATCTGGGTTAAAAGGTAAGGGGATAGCGCAAGGGGGAGTTGCTGTAGTCTAGGACAATTCTCCCTTCATTCTGCTGAAAAATCTCCTTATTTCTTGGGCTTTGTTAATCAATTCAGTTGATCAAAGTGATCAATTCTCGCTCCTTAGCCGTCATGCCGTATGGCTATCTAAGCTGGTTTTTGCACATAGTAATGTCTGTTTTGGAAAGCAGTTATCCCAAGCCGTCTTTGCCTCTCGTGTTACCTAATAAGGAGAGAAACAAATACAACGAAATCCGTAAGAGACTCATAGACAGGGCTTGCAGAACAGTATGAGATAAAATACGATTTAAAAAGTTTTAGAATAGTAATTATAATACATGAAATAGGTCGTCTAATAGTAATAGTGTCTTTGCTTTTGCAAGCTCAAGGCGTTGTACAATCATAACATTGTAAAACCGGCCATATCTAGCACAGGCCTATAACATAAATTAATTGATAAAAGTATTGACGATCATCAAATAACAGAACAAAAGAGACACATAAAAAAAAAAAACAACCAAAAAACAAAACATGTAGACATTTTTCATCTCAACCTGTGTTTATGACTTTATTGCAATGACAAGTAGTTGTAAGTAAAAGCTGTCAAGTTCATTAAAATATCCAGGGCTTGAAGTGCACAGCTGTAAAGTTTTTAAATAGTAAGTAATAGGGATTGACACTATGTGCAAGATTTTATGTGCAAGGACCTTAAAAGAAGAGGGTTGATAGTGGATTCTCGACACTTGAACTGATTTCTAATTCAAGAACACTTTCTTTAGCTTGGCCTCATCGCGCTTAATTGTTTTATCTTCTGCCTTCATACGAGAATCATAAGAATGTCTCCTTGCCCTGTACTTTCCTCGCTTTCTTTCTATACCTTATGTCAAATGGGAATCGATAGGTCCACTGTCTACTGTGTAGCAGCATGCACACGTTTTATGCAGCTGACACTCCTTATATTGCCTTGAAATATTTACTTACATAAAATGTAAAAAATAAAAAAAAAATTAGATAAGCTACCATTCACATCATGTGTTGGCATCTCCCCCAAAAGCCTTGTTCACATAATATTATCTGCTTTGCCTTGTGTACCAGTCTCCTGTATGCTCTTTCTCCAACTCTCCTTGCTTTAGAATGTTTGTCACAGTGCTTGACCTTTGGTGGCGATAACGGCCCTTAAAAACAATGGGGTTTAGTTATCTGTGGCTGAACAATTAATGCAGCTGGTTAGCAATGTAAATTGGCAGTCTGACATTAGGGAGAGGGTGGGAACAATGCTTTGGAGGGCTGTAAAATGTTATCAGTAAATGCAGGAGGAAAAACATACACCCTGTTAGAGCAACATGAAAATGACACACTGGCTGGCTAGTCTACTGCCATCCTAGCTCATAGTGTCAAATTGTTCTGTTATCTTGAGTAATGATCCTTCATGGGGCAACAAACCAGGGTCTTGAGAGAAGAGGTTTCAGGTGGAGAGCTTTTATCTGCTTAAAGTGGGATTTTCAAAGTGTGGAGATTAAAATGTTAAAAGATAAATGAAAAAAGTCGCTATAAAAGTACTAAAAATCAATAGATTATTATTATGAGGTGTTTGATTTAGGTATATATGCTCTTTCTGGGTGATTGAAACCCGAACCATGTTATATTTAGACGTAGATTATTTAACTTCACATTTCTCTTGAAAAGCATGTGATATGAAAGCAATGGTTATCGTGACATTTCATGATCACACACACACAGGAGGGGGGAGGGAGGGAGAGAGAGAGAGAGAGAGAGAGAGAGAGAGAGAGAGAGAGAGAGAGAGAGAGAGAGAGAGAGAGAGAGAGAGAGAGAGAGAGAGAGAGAGAGAGAGAGAGAGTGTGTGTGTGTGTGTGTGTGTGCACCTCCTTTGAAAGATCCATCGCGGCAAAACGTACTTTCAGACGAACAGAACGCCAACCTCCAAAATGACCACATCAGATTAGCTGGATCCAGAGAAGGCCACGAGCCATAGGCCTGAGTTGTAACTAACGAGAGAGAGAGAGAGAGAGAGAGAGAGAGAGAGAGAGAGAGAGAGAGAGAGAGAGAGAGAGAGAGAGAGAGAGAGAGAGAGAGAGAGAGAGAGAGAGAGAGAGAGAGAGAGAGAGAGAGAGAGAGAGAGAGTGTGTGTGTGTGTGTTATCCTTCTCACATCAATTAAAAGATAAAACATCTGCACAAGATCTTCTATTTCACTCTCCTTTACATTCCCCACAACTTTTTACCCCTTCTTATTCATAAAAAAATAATATTGCGTATAATATGTGTTTTAGTTCAAGATTCCATAAAAAATGGAGACACCTTCTTCAAAGGTAAAAAAAATCAGGACTGAAAACTAAAATTAAAAAGAATTGGAGCTTTGCATACACGAACAAATCATTTTGGAAGTAGCAACACAGAATCCTCAAAGGGCAACAGCCATGCATTCTTTAAATAATTCAAACTACAATCCGCAAGAAATGCAAATAAATACTTAACTGAAAACTGCTAGTGACAGTCAATAAAATGTAATAATCTCTGAAAATGCAATTTTTTAAAGTCATTGACGAAAAAACAAAATATTTTACAATTTTCAAAGTATAAATTTTAATGGAAATGGAAAAAGAAATATATTTGAAGAATGCAGATTTTCTTGGTACCTTGTAACTATGATTATCCTTGAACTGACCTTATTTTGTATGGTCACCTTGGTTAATGTGGCTTCATAATGTGTACATTGTGCCATGATTGATGCTCTTCATAAATCTATGATTGTTAAACATTATCACTTCGCAAATAATCATCTAGATATTGATTTACTTTGTTATAGATTTCTTGCTACCTGTCTTGATAAAGTTGATAATTAGAGGACCATTTTCCAAAATAGTCAAGTGGTTAAACTTTCACCGCCCTAAATGCTTAATGTCAACTAGTATTTGAAATTTGAGCAGGACAAAAACGATTTTAACCCCCCCCCCCCCCATGAAAAAAAAAAGCCAAAGAAAAAAGAGAAGAATAAAGAGTTCCAAAGTCCAACTTTTTAAAATTGATCTCAAGGTACCAAGTAAGTATGTTAGAGACTTCCTATCTATAAATCCTAAAGCTTTTCTTTGCTTCTATTTCTCATTAGGGATAATCTCTTAAATCTTTGCAACCTTTGTTTCTGTCATCAGCCAGAGCATGCTCCATGATCTAATTTGAACAATACAAAAGGCTTGTTTTTACAATCTATTTCCAGGCACGGGTTGGATCTGAAAATGAACATTTTTTGGTGAATCCTTTCGGTATGATGTACGCAGAGGTAACAGCTTCAGCTCTAGTCAAGGTGGATGTACTAGGAGACACAGTGGACCAGGGTTCTAGCCACTTCGGTGTCAGTAAACCAAGCTTTGCTCTCCATTCAGCCATTCACCAGGCCAGACCAGATATCAAGTGTGTGGTACACTTGCATAACCCAGCCTCAGTGGCGGTGAGTTTTCAGTATAAAATGAGAGGTTAGGATTATCATGGCTGGTATTGAGTAAATTCTACTTTTTTTTACTTAAATGATTATTATTTGCTGCTCTATTAGAGCATAATGAGATTTTACTTTTAGATTGTACCCAGGTTTTAAAAGAAAATTATATAACTTGTAGCATCAGTTCAATTAGTGGTCAACCACACCTGATCAATTTTCAACTGTTATTCAGGCTTAGTTTGCTCCGATAATTAAAAGACTCCACCAAGCTGTCTTTACCTGAATTAGCTGTTGGGAATCATTGATCTGCATATTTAAAAAAATAAACCTGGCAACTTGCTCATTTTGATGGTTATTTGGACCATCTAAATATAACTATGTGTAATAGTGGATGTACCTAATATCATAGTTGTTAGAAAACTAATATCGAAAATGTTCGAAATTCCCATGCAATGATACCAACTTTTGTATTTTCAAAATAATATTTAATTCTGTAGAGCAAGATTGTTTTGAAAGCCTTCAACAAACAAAACAAAAGAAAGGGACATGGCTTGAGTCTTATGAAGTATTTTACCTTTAGGATTAATATGATTTAGTTTCAGTGATTTTAATCTGACTGGCGATTTTTCTCAGCTCTCACTAGTGAAGAAAATAAGGAAAGAAAGAATAGAACTCCCCCCCCCCACACACACACACGCACATACACACCACCTCTCCCTTTTTATTAAAAAAATATATATAAAGTTGCCCCATGAAGAGACTTTTTTTTTCTTTTTGCTCTGATAAAAAAGCATTAATATTCAAGTTATTAAAGGTTATGTTAAGCTGTAGTTATCAAGGGGCACAGAAGTCTAAATGGATTTTTTGATACAGATTTTACATGCTCCTTACTTAGTTTGTAAGGTCACCTAATCTGCCATGCTATACTATATAGGCTGGACCCATTTTGCAGGAAACGCTTCATACCCCAAACTGATTGTGAATTTCAACTTTGATCCTCAGATCTCTGCCATGAAATGCGGCTTACTACCAGTCAGTCAAGAAGCTTTAATATGTGGTAAAATCAGTTACCACGACTACCAAGGAGTCCTGACTGAGCCAGAAGAGCGAGATAAGCTTGCTAGAAACTTGGGTGTTCATAACAAGGTTAGTTTAGTTCTTTGCCATCACATAACAAAACACTCTCATTAGTTAAAAGATAAAACAAAAACTTTGAAATGTAAAGTGAGAGGAATAAGAAGATGTATTGGAGTATCATTGAAAGCTTTAATACTTATTATTGTTTATGACTGGATTTAACATACGTTACTGTTCCACAGACTAATCATTGTCACAAAAATTATTTAAAGAAGTATTTCCCCAAAAATGATTAAATGACACAAATAACTATCCACAGCTATATTGTTTAATCTTATTTTCTCTTCCTTTAGACAGACAAGTAATCAAATGAAGGTCTTAAGTTTTACTTAGTGTAGATATAAGAGTAAATCAATTGGTCCTGTCTCATTTCATCTGGAGTGCAGGCCTAAGTATTTTAAGCTATCCCATAATTCATACTTTTCATATCGCAGGTCATGGTAGTGAGAAATAACGGCATCGTAGCATGTGGTGAGACTGTTGAAGAGGCTTTTCATTATACATTCAACATCATGGCGGCATGTGAATCACAGGTAATTAATTACTCAGCTATTAGTTTATTTGAAAATCAGAAATGTACAGCAGTCATAAGCAGCTTGAGACAACGGAAATTGCTAGAGATTCACTGGCTTAACCAGTGTCACTAACATATCTATAAAAGCTTCACATCTAAATGTTTCTGTAGATGAGCATTCTTTATGTTTTTTTTTTTTTTTTTTTATTTGATACCCTTTCTAACTTGATTATGCAAATAGTGCCTTCTCTCCTATAAACATAAACTGAACATCAACTTATGATAACTAACTGTACGGTGTGGAAATAGCTTATAATATTATAACTGTGCAGTTGCCCTGGAAGAGTTCATTTGGTAAACAGTACACCTGCATGAGCTGTCAAGCTTAGTCTAGGCTTTTTAATGAAAAGTCTATGATATCGTTTTTCCTAAGAATACATTCATTAAAGTGTATCTGAAATCCTTTATTTCTTCCTGATGGTGATTCATTGTTTTGATTAGAATATTTTGATTTTTTTTTTTGCGGTCAGATTTCACAGGCTTTTAAATTAAATTAAGTAATAATATGTCTTGTCTTGCTGAGAACAGCAAAAAGTTGAAAGATTATTACTCATTTTCAGCTTTGTGTTTAATTAAAAAATTTTCCAGTCAGTATTTTGAAAACTGTGAACCCATTTTTTGGTATAAAGAAATTGTTTTGAAGATAAAGAGAAGATAGAGAGAAAGTAAAACACCTCATAATTGCCATGAATGCTGTTTTCATGTAGCAAGCTAAGCACTGTATGAACCTGTTACAAAATCGAAGAAGAAAATGATGCAAAGGAATATATATATTTCGTGCATATATTTTAGACCCAGAAGGAACATTAAAAGACCGAAAGGAGGAAATTTCTCCTCAGAGATCCTTTTGCCCATGTTGCCTTTTCTCATGCAGAAGCTAGAGGTTGGCTTTGCATGGGTTATAGTCTTTGAGATCCGAGTAACTTGGAAGACAGGAAAACATCAGTGGCTATAGACAAGTCCTTATACAGCACATTACAGATTTAACAAATACACACACCCTTGCAAATAAAAAAGATACATCAGGCATCAATCAGCAATACTCAATTATTGCTAAAAAAAAAAGGTGAAAACTTAACAGTACCAAATTAGCCCATCTTTCGCTCATCATTAAATTGCATGAGGAACACGGAAAATTTCTATCATGACTAAGTAATAACCAAAATCACTTCATATTCCTTTTATTTTGTTTCACTCTGAAAGGTTATAAAACAATGAGAACTTCAGGTTTCAAGGTGCGATTCTAGCCCTCCTCTCACTGAATGTCTCATGTGAATAGTAATTCATCCACATCACTCCCTAATTTTGCTTGATAACTTGGCTTGGTCTTAAAAGAAACTTTTCAAAAATTTCAGTTGTTTCTCATCACTATCATAGATGTTGCCAATAAATGTTATACAGGCATTGCTCTCATGAAAATCTGAATTCCCCTTCATTGAAGGCCTGCTCTATACTACTGTAGTAAAATCCATACTACAGTGGCTCAGTGACGGAGTGCCTTTCTGGTACAAAGACTCACCTTTGATTCTTGTGCTTTGCATTGCTACTTTGGTAATGTCGCCTCAATCAAAGAAAGAGGGTTAAAATGGAATAGTATGGTAAGATGACACATGAGTGAGTTTAGATAGATCTCTACTCAAGCAAAACTAAATTTCAAAATATTAAATCCTGAAAATGAAAAATTCTGTGAAATCAACTTACTGCATATGACAAGAAATCAATTTAGCAGCTTTACTTCCTTTTTTTTTTTTTTTTTTTAAAGATATTGTATCCAGACAAGCACATTTAATTGTTCCATTTTAAGAAAGAAAACTGTTTAACTGCACTTACTTGATTTGTGTTGTTCTTTCAGGCATCAAACGTCCCTAAATTTCCAATGGAATACAATTACAAGACTGTAGTGTGTGCTTATGAATTTTTTTTTTTCATTTTAGAGAAGAAAGCTGATAAACCTGCTGGGCGCTTTTAAAATTTTCCACTTAAAGAGGGAAACTGAGAAATGTAACAAATAAAAAATGTGTTTTTAAAATTTAATCTGCCAGATAAAGCTAATGCCTGCAGGCTTAGACAACATTGTGATTCCTAGTGAAGAGGCACAGGAGCAAGCCTTTAAGGTGGCTTCCTCAGGTGGAGGCGGAGTTGAGACAACAGGGCGCAAATGGAAAACAGGAGAGTTGGAGTTTGAGGCACTAATGCGCACACTCGACAACTCTGTAAGTGTTAAAGAATTGCTAACGGCCATTAATATTTTTATTGCTAGAGATTAGTATTTGGATCATACTTGTGATATGAAATGCCATTGTATTGGATCATTTTGGATTGGAATACTCAAACATAATTTTGTATGAAGCATATTTTGGATATTTTTTTTTCCATAAAAACATTTCTCCTTGTTTCACTTTAATTTTAGGGTTACAGGACAGGCTATGTTTTCAAAATGCCTATGGTGAAACAAGAGAAAAAGGAGAGGTCCAATAATGAAGTGGAAATACCCCCATCCTCAAGTTCATTCACATACATCTTTGATGATGATTATGAGAACTCTAAATATGCGTAAGTGCTTATTGAAGCTTATTTTTAGCCAGTTTTTTTTATTTATCTCATAGAAAGCAATTGATTATAAATACATCTATGTAAAGGATAACTAATCATTATTTTCTGTTTCTTGTTATACTTGAGGCTTTTTGAATTTTATTGAAAGGAAGCAATAGAATCCAACTTTGGTTTTGAGTTTGTGCGAAAGAAAAAGAGTGAAGTCACTTGACATTTCAGTTTTCAAAGTATATTTGCTGGTTTTTCATTTCAAATGAAAAAATTGGACAAAGTATGATTGCTGCATGAATGATAATTAAATTTAAAAGTAAAATCAGACAAGATCACACTTATAACCGTTCTGACTCGTAACTCTTCAATGTTAATGGTGACAGATCTCCCATCAAGGCTGCCATGGAGCGCCATAAGAAGGCTTTCAAGGCTGGCTGGCTCACCACCCCAAATACATACAAAAAGCATGAAGTAGAGGAAATAGGCACAACAACACCCAAGAAGATAACAAAGGTATGGAATTGAATTAACATCTCATAAACGTTCAGTTAGGACTGTTTTTGGTGTACTTTATATTCTCTGGGATGTTTAATTGTTTTCAAATTGAGATAGCCCATTCATTATCTCTTATAGATGTTTTAAACAATTTCTTTTTGGGTTGAAATTGACAATAGTCATGGCACCCAATACCTATTTCATCTAACTATTGTTGAGATGAGCTGTTTTGTTACATCAGTTCTAGTTACAAAGCCAGTTATTGCCTCAGCTTTAGGTCTGATTTTCTCAAATAGGATGTGCTTAAACGTACTTTTTTTTATACAATTTGCTCTTTGGGATTTTTTGATGGGTTAGAAGAGACATGCGATTAATTTGGCTTGATGGCTATATCAGTTGAGGAGTAATGATATAAAAATGTTTTGGATATTCCTTTTTTGTTCTTGTGATATTGCCTTTTAACTTTTTTGCCATTAATTTTTCAGCTCATTTTTTGTGGATTTTTTTTTAATCCGAAGAAAAAAAAACAAAACAAAAACAAAAATGAAATTTTATTGCAGTTTTCAAATGCTTGTTTTTTTGTTAACTCAATTTTTAAAATCTATATAACTGTCTTCCACTGAAAAAAGGAAGCAGATAGATTGTTATTCATATGTTAAAATAAAATATCTTTTGACATAAATTAGTAATGCACCCATCTATAACTACTGATTCATCAATGCTTGAATTAACTTTGTGAGAGTTGCAAACTGATAAAACAGTCAAATCTCACTTTCCACTAACATCAAAGCACTGATTTTTTTTTTCAGTGGGTACCTGAAAGTGATGCTGCAAACAGACCAAGCGGAACACCTATCAAAATTGATAATGCCAATCAATTTGCACCTCAGGGTGACAATCCAAAAGAGCTGAAGCAGAAACAGAAGAGTGTAAGCCTTGCAAAAGTTTACTTTAAAAGTATTAATTTTTGCAACCTGCCAGCACTGTGTGTATTTCTCATTCTTTCCTCTTGGCAATTTGTCTTTCATGAAATTGTATTACAACTTTCACAGAATTGCATGATTCTCGAATTTATCTGAGTACTGTTTGTCAGCTAGAATTTTTTTAAAAATATAATTTAAATGAGTATACCATTGTAAGTAGTAAAAATGATCTTTTACTATGATAGTTGAGAGCCACAGCTCTCTTTCTGTTAAAATTCAAACTGCCCAATCTCAGTGACACATGATCATTAGCATAATATATGATACAATTCAGATTAGACATGTGCTTCTAAAACCAAAGAAATGATAACACTCACAATTTTCTCCACTACTATTGTGTTATGAAAGACTGAAAGGATAGAACAGAAAGAAGCTTAGGTCTTGGGGGAAGTCTCACCACTGGTGTCAGGCATCCCAAGCAGCATATGGAATGGTTTCAATCATTAGAACACTTTTCATGCAGAGTAAGAGATAGTATCGGTTTTACTGGGCTAGACATTTTTCGCATTATACTAAAAGCAATATTTTTTTGTTCTACAAATGTGAACACAGAGGCAAGCTTCTCATAAAAAAGATTATCTTTTTACAGTGCCAGAACTGAAGTACATGTAAAGGATTTTGATCCAATGGCAACTGCCATATCAATAATATCGTCAATCTCTTTCCATCACGAAACTTTACATTTAAGCAGGTAATTAATATCAGTGCACACATTTAAATCCTTTTTGACTAAAACTTGTCTTCTCCTTGACAGATCAGAAAAGATTACTATGAAGAGAAAGTGTCAGCTGGTCCCCAGTCAAAGATTTTAGATGGCATTTCATGGGACGAGGCACAAAGAGCAAAGGTAACATCAGCAAATTCATGCATATTGGTTTCTCCTCACAATAAGTAATAAAAGAAAAGTAATAAAGGTGTTATTCTTAAATCTTTGGAAAAAAATTTTTTTGAGTTATAATGAAAGATTAGATTGGTTTTAGGTCTCCAAAACTTCTCAAAAGATGGTTTAATATCAAAATAATTTAAGATTAATTGAATTTTTAAGAAAAATATAGCACCCTCTACTGGTTTCAAGCTTTTAAAGATGTAGGCAATATTTAGCTTTTAAGCTCAAACTGGTTGATTTACTTTATCGCTCTCAAATTTGCTTTTTCCTTGGGTAATTTAAGTTGTGACCAGAGACCAGCAGGTAAAATGTCAACACATATTTATATTCCTTTTTATTCTTTATTACATGAACAAATCACATGCTTGAATATATTTCAAGTTTAGATTTTTCAAAATGTCTTGGTATGCAGTGAAAAATAGCATGTAAAAAGAAATATTTGAATGCGTTTTTGACGGCTTTGTTAAAATGAAAGTGCAGAATAATTTTTTTTCTTTTTTGAATGATTATCCCAGGATTATGATTTGTTTGATTTTTTTTTTTCTATCTTGCGATCAAGCATGGCTTTTTCAAGCTCTTCATAATGGGGATTTCTTTAGATCTTCCCCTTTCGTAAATTGAAACTATTCTGATTATTTAAAAAAAATTAATTTCCAAAGTGTGCAGATTCCATGTGCGCTTATCACTAGATTTGGCATCCGGAACAACTAAGCTTAAATCTATAGGAAACTTCTTAAACAATTCTTTACTGCTAAATTGGTGTGATGTTTTTTTTTTTATTATATTTTACGTTATTCCTCCAGGTCTCAGTTATGAGCTTGTGACAAAGCTCAATTTTTTCTTTAATTTTTATATAGTGAGATGTTCTTAAAAAGTATTTGAATTTGTATTAATTTACCAGTTCTTTTTTTATGTCATTGCTTGCAAAGAATGCTGATTTTATGATTTTTTAGCTAATGTTGCACTGATCAAAAACCTCTAGAAAGCAAGCATTTATGGGAAACATAAATAGATAAAACATACAGCGAAAAAATTCAGACATCAGTCATTTTATTTTACAGCCATGTCACCAAAGTGATATTGATGTAGCAATAATAATTTGCATTTACTAATTTGTTCAAATAAGTATTTTTATTTTTTGGTTTCTGGACTCCATTCTTTTGTAAAAGATTTGACAGCTAAAAACATAGCTTAATGAGGCATCCTGTAGAATCGTTTGTAGGACATAGGAAGCTAGGTCAGTCAGGTATTTGGCTCATTCTTTCTCTTTTTGACTGTAGGATGGCCAACTAAGTGGGGCCGGTGATCAACTGATAGTAGTAGGTGCAGCTTCCAAGGGAATCATTCAACGGGACCATCAACATAACGCTGTTGTGTACCGCCAATATTATGCAGCCAATCCTTTTGAGAATATGTCTGAAGCAGAAATGGAGGCATACCAAAATGAGGTGCAGAGGAAGGAGAGGGGAGAACCAGGTAAGTGAAATTTCTTTTAGTTCTTATATCCATCTGTTTATGAAGAATAAACAACTATCTTCTGCAGAGAATGGTTCTTAAACTTTGCATTTAAGTTGTGATGAGGCTCTGAATGACATTTTCCCCTCCCTAGAAATAGTGGGCAATATTCCTTGTACATATTAATCAAGGTAAATGCTCCATCAGGATTCTCAAAATTGAAATAAGTGTGTCTAGGTATCCAATGTACTCAAGCAGTGTTCCTTACTTTTAAGTTGAATTTTATCAAGTTTATACTTGTAAATAACAATGGAATTGGAAAAGGCCATAAACAAAATAATTAATTGATTATGTACTTTTCAATGATTACCAGAACAGAATTTAGAGTTATCTGTGCAGTGTGTTTCAACAAGTCTTCTAGGTACCTTCAAATTTAAATTGGGATCATAATTTTGGGAAAAGTTTTGTCCCAATGGAAGGAAAAAAGTTGTTGCTTTCGAAAGTGTGAGAAATATAAGTGTAGATAGGAGCAGAGCACCTTTTTGGATCTTCATGCGTATTATTCTTTTGTTTTATTTAAAAATAAAAAAAGAAGTATGCCAATGATGTATATTAAAGCCAATTTTATTTCCATTTGCTCTCTTAAAAGATAACTGCGATGCTCCTTAGGAAAATCTGGTTGAAGTAAAAATTTAATATTCATGTCTCAAACATCACCAGAAAGGGCACGTTTTAAATTTTTTAATGAATTATACTCTTTAATTTCAATCTTTAATATTTTGTTGTTGAGAAGTATTAAGAAAACAGATTTGACTATTATTTGATCACCATTGTATAGACTTTATTGCCCAAAGCGTAAAACAGGAAGAAATAACTCTGGTTTTGTCATGCAAGGTCGCAATATGACAAAAATCATGTCACAGCTGATTCTAAATACTTAGAGAACAATAAGAGCTAATTTAGCTATTACGTCAAACAGTGAGTTTTTAATCAGCAAATAAAGTCCAATAAGGTCATTACTGTTGAATTTGGTAAATGTTTTTATTCTGTGAGACAATCTTGCTGTAGAGAAATGGTGAACCACAACTTGTGTAGACCAAAACATTGTATTAAACGATTATTCTGCAACAGAGCCTGTTGTGATCCAATCAGAGCCGGAGCCTGAGCCTGAACCAGAACCAGAGCCAATAATAGAAAAGCAGCCAGAATTGCATCAGCAAATAGAGCCGGTCAGGCAAGATATCGAAGGTCAGTAGGAAAAACCAAGTTCCTACTCATTCACTTAAGCATGTGTGACTTCTCTCTTAAAATTTAAACTAGATTTGCAAAGTGTTTTTGATTTTCAAATGATGGCCTGCTTCCCTTTTCATACTGTAGAGCATTTTTACAAGTGTAAGTGTTGTGCATGTGTAGGTTACATATTTTGAATGTATGGTTTTGAGATTCCTGCATAAAATGATTTTTACCTGTTTTTCACCAATCAATAATTTGTTGTTTTTTTTAATGGAAAGTTTTTGTGTGCCAGCTATGACATATATGCTCCTTTCCTTATTTTTTTTCTTTTTCTTGTAGTAAATGTTTGGCATTTTAATTTTTAGCCGAGCACAATAAAATCTCATGTATACCCTCTCACAAAAAATTACCAAATCATTATGTAAATAAGATATTTTAAAACTTCCAACATTCTCATGAGATTATTTAAATAGTTATCACATGAGAATTATCTGTTTTCCTCATTTAGCTCAGCAATGCTTTTCTTGTTTTCTCTTCAGCATCTTTCAGAAACTTTGTTGCTTTCAAAAGTCTTACAAGCCCTCCTTTTCAACAATATTCTGTAAGCGTCACCTATTGACCTTTCAAGCTTTTCTGATCAGTCAACTTTTCTAACAGGCTCCTTGCAATCATCATTTACAACTGACAAACTAACGAAGAGGAGACATACACAAGGGTTTTTGTTTTTTTTAAATATATTTGTGTTTTCCTCCAAAATTGTTGGAACTCATTCTTGTTTCTTGTTGGTTTGAAATTATTTCTTACACACACAACTTTGAAGGTGCTGACAAAATATCAATATGATGAAAAGATCTTAAAAGACTAAAGCCAAAACTAACCCTTCCCCCCTAATGATTCTTGAATAATTATCAGTGTCTACATATTGTTTTGGCTTATTTAACTGTTTCTGTTCTGCTTGTTTTGTCAAATGCATGACATTTGCTGTTATTGATGTTGTAGCCACAGCCTCTAAGAGACCTGGTGGAGTTAATGGTGTGTCTGATCCTCCTGCTCCTGCTTCAGCCTCCTCAGGTAGGCTTTTTAAAATCCACTGCTTGGCATTAAGTCTTACTTGTATGTTACTGCTTATGAAAACTAATTTTACGGACGACATGTAAGGTCACAGGTTTTTTAGGTGTAAACAAGGTGAAACAGAAAACTCACAATATTGTTAGCTATCATGCACAAAGAAAGTGATGGTGAAAACCAAACAAGCTAAGTGTGATTTTTAGGAAAATACATGGTATTGTTTTTAAGTTGATTTTCATTTTTTGATATTCTAACCTTTGGTATTGGTTTAAGGCCCATTTTTTTTTCTCCTCTCTACAATACTCTGCAATAGCTCATCTTTGCTAACCACTCCCATGCAACAGAAGCATAGGTGCCTGATAAATGTTTCTTTGGCCTTTGTGAAAATAGAAAGGGACACATTTATATTCATAGTTTATTGTTTCTGTTTTGAAAGGAAGTGAGAACTTGAGAACAGTTAATGACCTTTTATTGTATAATTATTATTTTTTTTCACATTTAATATTCATTGTGAAAAATCATATGCTCATATTATTTTCTGCAGTAACTATTGCAAATATTGATGTCTACTTTGTAAACACTTATTTGCTCATTTTAGTTAGTAAACGAACCTTCAGATTCTAGCCAAGAAGCCTTGAATGTATTTCAAAATTAAACAAAAAACAATGATTTGTATGCAAACACTTTAACTTCAGAAAAATCTGTCTTTATTTTCATCCCTTCGGCTCAGTAAAAATCATCAAGTTCAGGCACCTGTAGCTTCTTCCCACTGTGCACCTAAATGTCAGCACTGCAGATCAATTTCTATAGCTTCCATAATGTCCTGTTTAATGAAAGAATTTCTTTTAAAACATTTTTACTCATCACACTTCTTGTAATTGGAACAATTCTTAATTTTATTTTATTCTAAATATGCAAATAATCCTATGGATTGCTCTGGTTCAAAATCTACAGGGTTTCATTAGGAGAGAAAACAATCTATTTTTACTGATTGCATAAAGAAAAAAAAAGATCAACAAATTAATTTTTAAAACAAGTGGGTGTTGCATGGGACAAATTTCAAGGACAGAAATGGAAGCTTACATATGAATTTTTTTTTCTTTTTATACATTTCTGTTCTTTAAACATGATGAAAATGGAAGAAAAGAATGTTTTAAGGAGCCTGACTCATATTAATATATGTAGAAATAATTGATTTTAAAAGAAATTTTGTTACGTATCCTTTTTTTCATTTTAAATTTTTTATCATGTCTCTATTGGTACACTAGACTTTGCTTAATCTCACCCTTGCAGTTTTTCTTTTTATGCAACAAATTTTTTTCTATTTGGATACTTCCCAATTATTAAATAAAAAATTTTTGTAATTTCTTAAAGGGTCAATCAAGCAAAGTCTATCAGTATCAATGACTAACAATTGTGTCTGCATGTTGACCTAGTCTGCTGTTGGCGCTTCTAGGGCCCCAGGGAGATGAGGCACTGGTGCAGCTGGCCGGCAGGGTTGTACAGGCAGTCATGCGAGACTCCCTGGCCATTGTATGCCAGGGTAAGGGGCAGCATGCACTTACAGGGGGTGACCCTATGCACTACCAACTCTATTTCTTCAGTCTTTTGTTGGGAAACCAGATGCTGTTAGCCTATAGGAACCAACACGTGTCAATTGAGAAATGGGGGGATTTAGAAGAGCTGTACTCCTCTGAGAATGATTCTTGCGAAGAAAGTCAGGTGGTAGATTCTGAGAAATATAATTTCTTTATAAAAAATCAAAATGCTAGGGAGCAAGGGAAGTTTGGGGCAGTAAACTCTTCTCACTCACAGTTTAATCCAAAGAAAAATCCTGGGTTTAAAAAAAAGTTTAGAGGAGGATTAAGGGATGCAGGGGTTCCATCAGGCTTTATCGCACCAGAAGCCATTGGAGCAGCCACAGGAGACGGTGGAGAACAAGAAGCTGGAGCTTCAGATCAGACTGGTGATTTTGTAACTGTGCAAATGAACCCTATTACTCTCTATCATGGTCAATCAGAGTCTGGGGTGATGAAAGTCAAATTCTCCATTGTATCCAGCGTGAGAAGAAGAATCATGACAAATAGTGGGTCAGCACATGGCCCTTCAGAAGACTCATCTATTGAAGAAATATATGCAGCTGTCAGTGATCCAGTTGTACAAAACTTTGAAGCTGACTGTCCCAGTTTAGAGCAATCAAATTTATCAAGGACTGAAAATATTTCAGAAAGCTGTAGTCAGCAGGTGATTATAAGAGAACACAAAAGAAAAGACAAAGAATACAGCGACAATCACCAGCACATTGATGCCAAGCAACAAGGAAGATCTTGTGCAGTGGTAAGAGGAGAAATTCCACTTCCGCAAGTAGATCCTCCAACTCAGAATACTATTGAGATAGTGCGCCCAACAACAAAACCATCTGCATCACATGTCTATAAGAAAAAACCTGCAGATATCGAGCGTAAAATATTTCATGGGTCTCCAAGGATGGAGGAATTACAGCTTCAACAGGTTGATCCACCCTTTCTTCCAAGAGTTGAAATGCCATGTCTGATATTAAATCCACTCAGTTGCAGTGACATATCAGAATCTATAAAGAAAGAACCCAATCATAAACCTGAGATCAATCAAAATAATTCACCAATACAAGTAGAAATGAATACCCACAAACCTTCTGATTCCTCTGGGATCCAGATAAGCCCAAATGATCTTAAGAAAAATGTGTTACATCAACCTATAGAGACAGCACAAAAACAGCTGCCATTTCCACAGTCAGACATTTTAGACAAAGCTAAACTGCAGACCCCTGTAAACACCAGCCCTCAGTTATCCCTGCCAAAAGTTGATGTAAGCACACCTCTTATTTTGTCCAAACTAAATGAGCAATGGAAATCTCAAGAAAATAAGATACCTGATCCTCCTGGAGTAGATGCTGTGGAGGACATACCATTTGCAGATAGTGATGTAAATGATATTTGTCCAAAGAGCTTCTTCTTATCCTCTGAAAAGCCAAAACACTATGAAGAACCTAATCAGGTATCAAAAGCAGCCATGGGCAGAAATGTGTTATCTCTTTCACGACTGTCTGGGCGAACCAGATACATTAAATCCAGAAAAAGACTCAAAAAGCAATTGAACCGACCTAGTGTTCCTCTGTCACCTGTCAAAGAAGAATTTGGTGATTCTATTGATGAGATTGAAGAAATGGCAGCAATATATGAAGATTCAAATGATAGCTTTGAGCAACTTTTGGCCTCGGCTGAAGATAGCCTGTTGATTTCTCCAGGGAATAGTTCTTGCAACAGCAACCCTACACTAGATTTAAGTGCTTTCATTGGGTCAGCTCCATTGGCTACAGGGGATGAGGATGACGATTTGGATCAGATATTGCCGTTAGAAATTACAGATCCACCTGTGAAAGAGATGCAGGTTATGTTAAACAGTCAACTTTTAGATCCTGAGACATGTTGCAGTAATATAAATGTATCATCAACAAACCACTTTCAGACCAAACAGTTGGAAGATGAAACTAATATGTCAAGCTCCTCAGATAATATTAGTGACTTTGAGAGTGCAGAAAACAGTAGCCAAAGCAGGGAGGACAAGGAAAGTTTAACCAGTGATACAGATATTGAGGACAGTGATGGGAAAGATACTTGCTCAAAGAAAAGTGAAACTGCACAAATCCTGCAAACTTTACCCATAGCTGATTTAGAAGCTGAAGAGCAAGAGGATACTCCTGAGCATATTGATACAAAAAGTTTAAGCTTACTAAATGTCATTCCAACTCCACCTGCTGATATTTATGAATTATGCAAGGAGAAAGAAACAGACATAGATAATTTTGATGAAGACAAAAAAACTGATGATGAAAGCATGCAAACTCCAATATCGAAAACAGTTCAACCGATTAGGTTTGTTGATAACATGTTTGTGGATCTGGAATTTCATCCCAAAACTGCGGACATGAATGTTGCAGATCATGCTGACTCGCTTGTACAAAAAAGAGACAAAAAAAAATATTCTCTCCCTGAAATGGAAAGTAACTCTTGGATTGATCATCGTGAGGAGAATGAGAGAGAGTCAAACCTTTGGTGGGGGAAGCCTCTACAAACAAGTTCTCCAAAATTGGACAGGATAAAACTGAAACCCGCTGTTGAGCTAAATTCCCAGAATTTAGAAAAACTGAATAAGAAGGAAAGTACAATCTCATTGGAGCTGCCATCATCTAAACTTATGACAAGATGTGAGAACAAATTTGCAGAAAATGATGGCTGCAGTGATGAGGAGAAGCAAAATAAAGTATTGCCACTAGAGACTATGAAATTCAAAATTAACAAAGAAAAAAAGAATTGTGAGTCTTTAACATCACATCTTAAAGAGTCTGAGATGGTAGATTTTTCACTATGTCAACATGCAGGTACTCCTGAAAGAAAGCAAGAAAGTGATGTGAATGATGTAAAAAATGATCAAATACCAGGTCTACAACCCTCAGAGCTACTTGACGATGGCAGAGACGAGAGTTATATGGGCAAAAGAAATGTCAATCAAGTTTTAGAGAAAGAGGGAACTATGTTCATGGGTGATGAATGGAATATTTCCAACGGAGAATCAGCAAAAGAAAACAAACTTTTAAATGGCGCTTCTAAACTCCCTAACAGGGATGATGTCGTTGATAAGGATACCACCAACCATCTTTTAAAGATCGATGCTCATAAAAAAGAAACAGCCATAGATGATGCCTTTGATAATGATGCCCCCAGCTATCTTTATGAGGTCAATACATATCCTAAAAAAGAAATGGCCATAGATGATGCCCTTGATAATGATGCCTCTAGCCATCTTAGTAAGGACAATGCACATTATAGGAATGGAACAGTCATAGATGATGCCTCCAGTCATCTTCAAGAGGTCAATGAAAATCATAAACGTGAAATGATCATTGATAATACTTCCTACCATTCTTTTAAAAGTAAAATTAAGGAGACAACTTTTCTGAAAACTAAACCAATTTCTGATTCTCATTCACTGAATAGGAGTGAGCAGACCACATCAAATTTGAAAATCAACACTCAAATAGAAATTGAGCAAATGATTGAAAGGCAGGGAAAGGAAAGTCCAAAACTCATACATTTAGATAAATACCATTTGAAGAAACATGATGAAATGATGGAGCTGTCCAGCTCTAGGAGTGTGTTTAAGGCACCACCAACTCCACCCTCTATGGTTGTGTTCCCACTGACCAGTGACAGTTTGCCACCTTTACCAGACACAACAGATGTGCCCAGTATATCGGACACTGAAGGCCGCCAGCGGCTAGAGCAACAAATGCAGCAAGAAAGGGCCCAATCTCTGCATGATCCCAATCAAGTATGGCAAGACAGTTATGACAATAACGTTCAGATACCAATATTGGGACACCCAGACAGAGACAGGTCTTTGGCAGGCAGGAAACGTTGGGTGCCCAAGAGAAACAGAGAACGTAGACGGGCAAACCAGCCTTTAGATAAGGAAGAGGAGGATGTTAGTGCAAGTGTTATAGGGACATCCAACATTGGCAGGCCTGATGAAAGGAGCCAGTTAAACAGGACTAGGGAAAGCCAGGGCTTTTCTAGAAGTAGACATCATGAAAACATTATAAAAACTGAGAAGATGAACAAATTAGTTGATGAGCTAAAGCATATTCAGAACCTTCAGCTTCAAAGAGATAATGCAAGACAGAATCAAGATCAGAAAAAAGCAAGTGAACATTTCAAAGATTTAAAGAGAGAGAAAGATGAAAAAATGCCAGCCATTGTAAGTTCACAACACTTTAAGAGTAAGGAGAAACAAAGTAAAGAAGAACCAGATAGGGAAAAACACAATGAGATAGGGTTAGAGGGGCCGAGAAAAGAAATGGAAGTTCAAAAGGGGCGAAAGGATACTCTGGAAGACACCAATGATCAATATAGGGAAGGAAAAGAAAAAAGAGGAAGTGTGAATGATCTGCAATATAGACATAAAGAAATAAACCAAGGTCACAGTGATAACAAAGAGAGAGACAAGAATACAGAACGAAGACACAGAGATGATGAGGATAGAGAAGAAGCTAGCAGACGAAGACACAGAAATAATGAGGATAGAGAGGAGGCTAGCAGACGAAGACACAGAGATGATGAGGATAAAGAGGAGGCTAGCAGACGAAGACACAGAGATCATGAGGATAGAAAAGAGGCTAGCAGACAAAGGCACGGATACGATGAGGATAGAGAATGTGCTGGCAGACAAAGACACAGAGATGATGAGGATAGAGAAGAGGCAGGCAGACAAAGACACAGAGATGATGAGGATAGACAACAGACTAGCAGACGAAGACACAGAGATGATGAGGATAGAGAAGAGGCTAGCAGACGAAGACACAGAGATCATGAGGATAGAGAAGAGGCTAGCAGACGAAGACACAGAGATCATGAGGATAGAGAAGAGGCTAGCAGACAAAGACACAGAGATGATGAGGATAGAGAAGAGGCTAGCAGACGAAGACACAGAGATTACAAAGAAAGAGAAAGGAATCACAGACGAAGGCATAAAAATGATGAATTCAGAGAAGAGGATGAGAGACAAAAATACAGAGATATAGAAGAAAGAGATCAGAGCCAAACAATGAAAAATGACTGTGAAAGAGATCAGGAAGGCAGAAAAAGATATAGAGATGTCAAAGAGGAAAGCAAAGAAAAATTGGGAAGGCATGTGGATGAAAGCTTGAACAATGAGAGAATGATAGGAAAAAGAAAGGTAGGGAATAACAGAACCAAGCCTGAGTATGATTCTGATGATGATAAATATGACAGGGACCGATACAATAGGAAAGCTAAAAATAATCGAGGCAAAGACAGATACATGTATTCTGAGGAGAGAACAGAGAGATGTGGTGAGGAATGTGAAAATGAAGACAATGAGTATAAAAAAGATCTCTGCACAACTAAATTTGAGAAAAAATCTCATGATGAATTTGACAGTGAAAACAAAGGGAACTTTGATAGTGGACAAGAGATGTCAAATGCAGACAGAAATTTGGAATATAAATGTCATGTACCATCCATCTGTGTAACAGAGAAAGATGATCCTGTGAATGGTTACTCAAGAGAGATTGATGAGACTATGAAACCTCATGTTGTGGCTGTGGACAGATTTCTCAACAGTGTTCATGATGTTGATCGGAGCAGTTCTCCTCGCTTGAGCAAGAGGCGTGGGGGTGCTATAGCTTCTAGCAAGAGCAGTGACAAGAAGAAAAAGCCGAGAGAAAAAAATAGAAATAGCCTGGGTGTACCAATTCCAGGTAATGGCCAAATATCCAACCTGCATGCAGCAGTCCTGACCAGGTCCAACACATCTTTGGCCTCATCCACTCTATCCAAAAGGTCCCGTAGTGAAAGCCCAAGGATATTTGAGAACTCACCAGAGTGCCTTCCTCCCAGACCCCAAATTGACCCACTCACTGGAGAGCCATTTTATTTCGTGCACCCTCTGATGGCACATTCAATGGATAGCCTAAGGTCTCTTGAACACAAACCAGATGATTGTGAGCATAGCACTAGCGATGGCCATAGCAGAGAGAGTCGCCAAAAGATAAGGGATATCAGCGCAGACAAAGTTAGTGATGCTGTAAAAACCGATATGAAATTGTTTCAAGAAAAAAAATTAAATGAATCTTTGATACCTCATGGAAATAAAAAATCACAACTTGTAGAAGAGAGGCAAGTTGAAAAGGATGTGCAAAGAACATGGAAGCCTAGAAATACAAATGATTCTTCGAGGAAAATTAAGGAATTGGGTAACAAAGAGCATCCTTCAAAGGTTAGTGGTTTTCAGAATGTAAGCAGTAGAGTTGAGGAGATATGTTCAAACAAGCCTCAAGAGAAATGGAAAGCTACTGGTGAAGGTATGAGTAGATATAAACCAGTAGAAGAAACATACCAAGAGAAAGAGCCCAGAAAGACTGAATCAAAAGAAGAGCGTATGTCAGCTCATGAAGGCACCTCAATGAGAGTGTACAAAGATGATGAGTTAAAGCATGATACTGTCAGAACTTGGCAGCCAGAACAAGGCAGGCAAATTAGGCGAGGAGTTTGGAAGTCAGTTGAACCAGAGTTGGAGGACACACAGAAAGCCAAGCTACAGCCATCAGATACAGTCAACAAAGCTAAGCCTAGGAAGCGAGAAGAAAGCTTTGAAGATTGTCTATTGCCAACAGATCCCACTAACTTCACCATTGGGCATGAAGATTTCAAACCTGATTTAGAGGAACAAATATTTTTGTCGCAAAAAAACAAAAAAGGATTGCTCAACCGCCTTAGTTGTATTGGTGGTAAAAGTAAGGAAACAGCAAAACGTGCAGAGAAGGCTAAGGGTAAAAGTCCAGTTTCTAGACAAGTTGACTATTTTGAGGAAGGTGAGAAAAAAAAAATAAAGAAAGTGTCTAAAGACAAAGACAAAGAAGAGAAAGGCTTGTGGTACTTTCAAAATGAAGAGGATAATATGCAAAACACTGAAGCTGACACTAAATCATCAAATGATAAGTTTGAAAATGAAGATGGAGATAATAATGAACCAATCTTTAACACTTATCATCCAATATACAAATATGAAAAGAGACATGATTCTGGTGATCAGAGATATTTGTCAACATTTTCAGATCCTGTCCCGACTATTGATCCATTTTTAGAAGAGAAGGAAAATCTCTCAGGTAGTCTTCAAATATGGAACTCTGGTCGCATGACCCCTGTTCTGGAAGAATCTAGTGTATCTAGTTTTAAATCTTCAAAGAAAGAGGGAAGTGAACATAGCGTATTAAGAAGCTTTGGAAAAGGGGAAAAAACAAGGGAAGAGGTTTCAAAATTTGATTATAAAATTGGTATCAGGAAGAAGGAGGATACAAACAACAACACTGACTACATAGACCCACACATAATGCATTCCAATGAATCCATTAACAAAAACAAAGATGAAACACCACAACTTAAATGCTGGGAACCATGTTCAGATATAGGGAAGAGTTATGATTGGCAACCAAAACCTTGCGAAAGCTTAGAAGTTTCGGTTGAATCGGCAGTGCAGAATGATGTACCAGAGGATCTAGATACTTATTCTTATGCACTTAACAACTCAGGAGGAAATGCTGATCATTTGGCTCAGGTAGAACATCATTTTCATATAGACACGAATGAAAGTTTTGATTTAACAAAGGATGATTCAGGAAAACTTGATCAAACTGCCCTTCCACTTTCCCTTAAAAAAATTAAAAATCCATCAAAAGTTACTCCTGCTCCCCATATGAAGGAGGAATCAAGCAGTGGGTTCAACGAATTAGAATCAACAACTTTAAGGACTGCACAGGAAATCAGAGGTTTAGGCAGACCCCACAAAAATGTGTTTGGTCCAGCATATGGAGAAAATGAAACATCTTTTGAACCATCAATGTCATTTGATAGTGCAGATTACCCTGTAAGGAGCAAAAATAGAGCCTTTTCATTTGATGAAAGTTACAACCGCCATGGAGAAAATCCACCCTTTGATGTGGGTGCTGTGCAGGGAGCAGCAATGGGCATCAAAAGACGAATATCCATAGTGTCCACAGACTCAAATAGTCTGAGAGGTGGGAGATCTCGTTCAAGTTCTACAACCTCAAACCCACTAACTTATGAACCTTGGCGTGCAAAGGCCAAGCGCCGATCTCACTCCATGTCTATCAGTGAGATTATGACTGTCCGTGGAGCCCCTCGCAATTTCACCCATCCTCACCGTTCACGTTCGCGCTCATTTAGTGAGATTCCGCATGCTTATAGTAGCACAGTGGCAAATAGTTCGGCTCGTCGACGTTCGCGAACTCAGTCTCCACAGGAATTAAGCCCTCGTATATATCAGCCTCGGCAGCGTAGCCGCTCAAGAGGTTCTCTTGGGGACACCTCCCTAGGTTGTGGTGCTGCCCCTGTCACACAACACTCCTTTGACAGCCCGGAGTGCGGGCACCACCCCCCTTCCAATACAGGTGCCCTTTCAGCCGGTAACACTTTTCTTGTTTCTTCCCAAAACAAGTCCTTACCTTCCACTTAATCCTTGCATGCTTGCAATGCCAGAAGCGAAGCCAGTCAGATGCCTATTTCTGCCATAACCACTATAATAGTTTTAGTACCAGGAGAGCTAAACTGTCAGATGTACCTCCTCTGACTGTATATCATTGTATCGATAACTTTTATTTTGTATTACTCATAACCCTTACAATGTGCATTTCATGACACTGGGAACTGGTTTTTTGTATCCACACTATTAATGGTGGAAAGATTCATACATTATATTCATAAGGTTTATCAAAAAAAAAAAAAAAAATAACCGAAAAAATCAAACAGTTAAAACTAAGTAAGAACAGATTTTTCAAGAGAAATTGAAAGGACACAAGAAAGAAAAGAAAAATAATGTTGCTCCAAGATGAACCCAAGTTGAAGAAGCATGAACAAAATCTTGCATGCATATCTCCTGTAACAAATCAGAATCTGTCCTTAATCAGTGGTACTGTATACTTAAAATATTTTTACACTTAAAAAAATAATATTGTAAGTGTAACTCAATAGGTTGAATACTCTGAGATGAAGTAAAATTAATAAATGTATACTGTAGACAGATCCTAAAGATTTTATCATACTAAAACTGTAGTGTATTGTGTGGTTTGAATGGTGGTGGTGTTTCCACTCTTTATCCTGACTCCATACACCCTCACTGCTAAAGAAATCAAAACTGCCTCACTTTGATAGGGGAACATTTTGGTGTGTTTCAAGAATGATGATCTGTAAAAGCTCCTTACATTTTAGAGGTGACTGTCCTTTGGTGGAATGATTTTTTTTTTAAACTTGCCTATTGCAAGGTCACAAGAAAAGAAGAATTTGGTTTAACTTTTTATAACAAAAAATTATGAAATTATTTAATGCATATTCAAACCTTGCTTTAAAAATAGGGTTTAATGTGAAGATTGAATTTGAAAGATCAATCAATTAAAAGAAAATGTGTTACCATGAAAATTTTTCACAATCAAATGATGTCTAAGTATGTGGAATTGCTAATATGTAAAAAAACTAGTGGTTAATATGTATTCAAAATTTTTTAAAGTGACATCATCAGCGGAGATTTAAAACCTGCAGCCTTTAAATCAGTTATAGTGTTAATATAGTTTATCATATATTTTGCTTTGATAGTTTTTGCAGCTAATCGCGTTTACATAAAAATGATTAAATTTGTATGTAAATAATTCATAAGCTTTAGATAAACTTCTTTTAGTTTATGATTATCTCATAGGTTTGCAAATGTAAAAGTTGGTAGGAGCTCTAGAACGTTAGATCAAATTGGAGCTTCAAGGGTGGAAATGTTAGATTATGAAAACAGCAGGTATGTCAACATGGAGCTCTCCCCACCCCTCGCCTCATCCTCTTGCCCTTGCATAAGAGTTGTTCAGAATGGACCTGTAGTGCTGCAGCATCTGGTGTCTGTTCCCTCTGATAGCACCTCCCTCAAGTTCCCAAATGTACTATGTTTGTCTGCTTTGCATTGAGTGGGTACCTGCTTTGTCTGTGACATTTGTTTGACCCACAGGAGCACAGTCATACATTGATGATTATTACACTTGGATTGGCCATGAATCCCAAAGTGCACTGTATTCCTTTGCAGATATATTCCCCCTCCTTCCCCTCTCCCCGGTGTTACCTTTTTTTCAATATTATGGGAGTTCGGGTGTTAGGAAAAAAAGCCTGCAACTTGAGCTTTTATGATTTTCAACACTCACTTTTACTCCAGTTGCAATGTTGTAGCTTATTTACAGACTTCACAGTCCAGTGAAGCTTATCATTGGCTGAAGCTCTTTTTTTACATCTTTCGGTCCAAATTTCACAGTTTGAGCTTCCTATGGTATGTTGGCAATATTATTGGTTTGGGACCTAAAATTTTTCTTACTGCAGTACTTTATCGTAAAATTATATATTTTTATCTATGGTCCTTATGGATGAGGACAAGTTTGTACTATTTATTTCCTGTTTGATCTTTGCCTGAAAGTTCACGGGTCACATCTCATCTTTTTAGTCTGCTCAGGATAGCAGGGACTTGATCCATTGGGATAGATAACCCATACATAGCCTAAGATTATTTTGATTCATATTTGGGCCTGGAAATGTCTTGAACTCTGAACGGAACCAAAATTCAACTGCAGCAGCCATATCATGTGCTGAACAAACACGTTTCTTACCTTTCTTCAAAGTAAAAATACTAAATAACTATTCAACCCCTTATCTCTCAATCTTTTTTTCCTCATGATTTACTACCTTCTCTCTCTCTCTCTCTCTCTCTCTCTCTCTCTCTCTCTCTCTCTCTCTCTCTCTCTCTCTCTCTCTCTCCCTCCCTCCCTCCCCCCCCCCCCCCCCAGCCTTATTTTGTAGGTGGATATTGGTGAAGGTGATCTTTGCTTTAAGATTATTATTTATCTTTTTTGTATAACTTACTAAAATGAAAATTTTAATACAGCCCAAAGAGAGTCATGGTCAATTAAGACTGAATTTGTCTAAAAAATGGTTAAAGCCCCTTTTTTTTTTTTTTAGTAAATGCTATTCTCCAAGTTTTTGTTTGTTGAATATTTCAATCAATATATTTCTGTACATAGCATCTACTAATGCATAGATCTATATCTGTTTTACCAGCTTCAACTAAAACTTCCTGAGATCAAGCGTTGATCACATGCTTTAATTGTGACCCTATCTACCTCCTTACTCTGCTTGTGGTATTGTCTTTGCTTGTATTGTCTAACAAAAGTAGCCAGTAACACTGAGCTTGCTCTTAACTGACAATGACAAGATAAGATCACAAACAAGTACATAGTCACAGATAGTGAGCAAAGTTTGCTTCCTTAGTTTTTAATGGTAAAAAATTTTTTTGATTAAAAAAAAAAAAAGAAAGAAACAATTGCCAATTTCTTATTCTTTTACTTAGGTGGCTCCCAGTGCACATCTAGTGAAGAGGAGACAGATAATGATTCCTCAGGTTCCTTTGAAAATTCAAATGTTTTGTTTGTTTTATTTCTTTTTCTTTAAAATTCCCTGACCAAGTAATCAAAACAGTTAAACAAATTTCCTGTTTTAACATTGCACTGGTTTTAAAAACACAAGAATTTGATGCATGCAGTAACTAATGAAAAACTGCTCATGTTGTTTTCTTTTGATGAATACTGATAATAGTATCAAAAGTTTCAAAAGTATTTGGAAACTGCGAACATATGACCTTCTCACCAATATTCAAAGGTCATATTGATTGCTGAATGCATGATTCATGTTTTTATTGTTTGAAGATATTTTTTTATGTTCTCTTTTTTTTTTTTTTTTGTTGGGTTATTTTTAATTTTTTTTTTTTTGCTGCTGTTGTTGTTGAGCATTGTGTTGCATGTTCTACTTTCTTATTGCATGTGCTGACAGAAAATGAAGGCTATTTGGCAGCTGCTGCTATCAAAAGGTCTGAGTCAGAGAGACAACCTGCTAGAAGTAAGTCATTCAGGTCTTGAAGCTTGGACACATAATTGTATAGAAAGGAATCCTTGAAATTTAAATACCTGTCTAAAGATCTCATGTATGTAGCTGTGAAAAATTTTATTGCTTATTGGCACTGACTGCTCATAAACCATGCAGCTTTTTTACCTATGTGGTATGAATTGCTTATAAGCACCATAAGTTTTCTATCTTTGCTATATTTTTTTAAATTAATATTTTGTAAACAAAAGCCCTACATCCCCCAGTCATCATGGTCTACTTTCTTCCTGCAGTCTCTCAATCATCTAAAGTTAATTTGATTTAACAATAACATATCTAATTTTATTATCTTAAGCTGAATAAATTTGATATATATCATTAAAGTTCTGTGTCAAGAATCTGATAGAAAAATATCTGAAGCCTGATTGGGTCATTCTTTTTAGAGCCTAGAGAGTTGTATTTTCTGCATTAGCTCTTATAATTATCCATTCGCTAATGATAAAGAATAAAAAACAACAACTAAAAAGCCTTTATAAAATAAGTCAATGAATGGATAACACTCTCATCATGGCCAAAGTAAAAAGAATCCCCTTTGCCATGGAATTAATACTTGGGATCAGTTATCAGTTTATTTGCAGTGCATGCAGATAACGTTATTTTGGCATATCAATGCACTAAAACAAATTGTTGACAATGCAAATTTAAATTAATGAGATTTTAATAAAAGACTCTTGCTTCAGAGATGTCAATCTGCACTCATAACCAATATCAGTGGGCAAAGTTTTTTCACCTCTCAGAACAATGCTATTATTGATGAAACGGCAGAGAGAGGCTTGGCTGAAGAAAAATCCCGTAATGGACCATTTAAAACCATCTAAAAATAAAAAAAAAATACCAAAGAAATATATGTTAATGCATAAATCAATTCATGTACTCTCTGAATTGTTGCACTTGTTTAAATTTCTTCATTCTATTGCATACATTGATTTAAACCAGTTGCACTCATAATATCTCTAATATGTATAGTTTTTTAACTTGTTAGTTGTTGTCAAGAATTGCTTTCCTCTTAATGTATGGAATTTTTTTAAGGCAAACTAGGGTAAATCATTTTCTCTCTAAATGGAGAAAATGAATGTGTTAAAATTCGCTAAAGCTACTCATGCTTGTGATTTCTCCCACATCATGTTGTGGGAGTGAAAAGAAAAAATATATACATATAAATATGTAATTTTGCAGGTTTTTAAAATTCTCTGATGTTGCATGTGCAAATTTTTATCTTTTTTTTTTTTTTTTTTTTTTAAAGTCAATTCCTAATTTATTAAATTAACCCCCCCCCCCCCCCCAAAAAAAAAAAAAAAAAAAAAATCTCAGTCAGTAGCACTTTTGCTAGAAAAGCTGTGAATACTTGAACTGACTTAACCTCTTAAAGTTAAAAAAAAAAAAAACATCTTAAAGTGATCCAGTTAATAAAGTTGTTTTTTTGCTTTTACCAAGAGTAAAGCCACATTAAACCTGCAAGCAACTGAAGATTTATGATTTTTTTCTTTTCTTTCTCTTAAAATCAGGGACAAAGAAGACAAAAATATTTGTTGATCTATGTAAATATTAAAGAGCATGAATACAAACTTAACTTAAGCAGCTGCCTTTTTTCTTTTTTTGTTTCTTCAAAAAAAAAAACAATACTGTCAATCACATTGTCAAGGTTGCTGCATTTAAGATCAAACGCATGATTCCTTACACTCTGCGTAATTTTAGGTTGTATTTTATTGACTATCAGTTTTTAATCCATGGTAAGACCTTTGAGGTAAACCTAATTATATTCATGTTTGGTCTTTATAATCCATGCTTTTTTGTATTTTGATCTTTAAATTGTCTTTGATCATTTACATTTTACTATTATTTTGATTATTATTATCATTATTAATATTATCATCATCATCATCATCATCATCATTATCTTTTTTTACTATTATTATTATTATTATTATTATTATTATCGTTATTATTTTCTGAATCGATGACTGCTTCTTTGAAAAGGCTTGTGTGCCTGATTATACTGTGAACTTTTTTTTGGTAAATTGTTTGCAAAACACTTTGAAGTATTTTTCCTTTGCATGAGTTTATATTTGCCTTGTCCTTTTTTTTCTTTTAAAATAAAGTGGCAGAAGACTCAGAGCGCAGAAATGTTGAAAGGTCAAAGTCTGATAGACGCCAACAGCTGAGTAAGTGCTGAAAAAAAAAGAAACACTTTTTTTTTGGTTAAATATAAATAAGGATCAAATGCCAATAAAAGGAACAAGCTCCTTTAACTCGGTATCTTTTACAGAAACTGCAAAATCAAATGGATTTTTTTTCTGCACACTATCACTTGTTCATAACCTTAAATTACAGATAAAGCTATTAATCTATTTAACTCCACTGATATTGTTACCTAGATAAATATGCAACAAATGATCATATTTTTCTTTTGGTTTAATGGGTGTTGTAGGGAACTAAATTTATTATCACATGAAAATAGTGTACATTTTGAAGAAGAAAATTTTAATTAGCTGGTTTGATTTTTTTTTTTTTTGGTGCTTTATGTGTGCATATGTTGCGACCTGATAACAAATGCATCTAGCATGTTTGACCGGTGAAAAAGGTTTTATAATTGCAAACCAGTTCTAACCTGTATTAGTACTAGTTCAAAATTGTCAATTGAGGAAAACACCACTTTCATGTTTTTATGTTATTTTTTTAAATTACCTTGTACCAGCTTCTCTGTCAATTCCATATCTTTTTAAGCTAATCAAACTGCATAAGCAATTAATTAAGTTTCCAGTTGATTGCTGAGAAACATTTTTTTTTGTATACTAACACTTTCAAAGACATTTAGTATTTATTTTCAAAATGCTAGATATATTTCCAGCCTTCAGCATTTTTGTCCACTCAAAAGAGAGATGAAGAGGAGGTTTTGTGCAAAGAAGCAAAAACTGGATTTTGTCTTGACTCAAAACAAATTTTTCATAATCTCATTAGAAAGTCATCACCCCCCTATTTGCTTTTGTCAGCGAAAAATGAAACTGTCAAGAGAAAACTGAAATTATCTATTTTCTATTTTCATGATAAACTTTTGACACTGGTGATATTTTGTGCTTTTGATTGCTATTGATCAAAATATTTAAAATTGATTCTTTGGAAAGGATCTGACATTCATGAGCTGAGATTAGGCAGAGATGAGAGTTAATTATCTGATTTTTTTTTTTTTTTTAGTTATTGTTGAACTGAGAAAGATTATTTTTTTTTATAGGAATAGTTACCAAAAATGGATGTAATATGTTACATACAAATATATAAGTTGCTAGTGTTGTAAATTTCTAGACATATTCAGCTTAAAATTAGTAGATATCCTCAAACAAAATTTAATCAACTTGTGTAATATTTTAATGTATTCCAGTTGAGCAGAACCCTACTTCCCCCTCCAAGTCAGACACTCTGCGGTCCACAGACAGTGCTAGTGGAGGAGAAACACTTGAGGAACGTAGTAGTAAAGAGGTAAAATAACATACAGTGTAAAGAAGATAGAAAAATGGATCGAAATGCTTAACATGTATGAAAATGTTCTGGCTCACCCAAAGTCTTTTGTCTCAAATTACTAATATTCAGCAGTTTAATATAGAAATAAAAAACTCTCCAGAAAGACGGTGAAGAAGAACTTCTTATGTTTTGCATGCGAGTAAAATTTTTAAAGAAGAAAGTTTAAGGTCAATTATGGCCAAGAAGCATACTGCAAATGTGAATTCAAATGATACATCTAAATATCATCAGGTGGATACACATTTAAGAATTCATACACTGTTGCCATAATTGGCATTTTACAAAAGATCAAACTAAATACAATTTTGATAGTTCTAGAGTTGGACTTTGATTATCTGCATTAAGTTCTACAATTTTGATTTTGGTTTCTTGCCAAATGTTCATTTTATAAACTCTTGATACTCTAGTCTTGTAATCTAAATTACCTATATTTTTGGAGGGGATAAAGCCTACTTTTGGAGTCTGAGCCCTTAGCTATCCACTCCACTATGATGAAAAAGGAAAAAAAATATTCATGTGTGAAAAGTTGACTGCCATTTGATTTTTTTGCTTACCAAATAAGCACATTTTTAACTGAAGTAAGTTGTCTTTCAGTAAAATTTATCAATCTAATTTAAATTGCTGTCTGTATTTATTTTTCTACATCTTTATGCAAATTATTTTTTTTTCTGAGGAGGTTTTAATGGAAGAAATGTTAATTCTCCCTCCCCTTCCCCCCCACCCAAGCTTCTCTTCCAAAAAAAATTAAAATTTACCTTTTCCTTTTATTCAACAATAAAAAGATCTATAATGTGGCAGCATGGAGAATAAGTATATAGATATTATCATAGACAGCAATATGTTAAAAGCTTTTGGATCATTGCGTCTAAAAACTTTTAAACTGTGTTGTCTTGGTCAGATTGTGTGCGATCTCCAAATTATGTTTTGGTTGTTCAGTTTATTGGCATCACCGAC
Organism: Elysia crispata; assembly: GCA_033675545.1. NCBI lineage: Eukaryota > Metazoa > Mollusca > Gastropoda > Plakobranchidae > Elysia > Elysia crispata. The sequence continues at coordinate 388,380 of JAWDGP010001658.1, read as the reverse complement.
TTTCTATTTTTGTTACCAGGGCTCCCCAACAAAAGAGCACCCGTCCCCAACAAAAGAAAAGAAGAAGAAGAAGAAGTTCCGCATCCCTTCTTTCTCCAAGAAGAAGAACAAAGAAAGCAAAGAGAGTGCCATCTAGAATTGCTAGTGTTACACTGCATCTCAAACTAGAATATTTGGAATCAACATTTTAATCACTTATTGCTTTCTTTGTTAGTGTTATAAATCTCCTTGATCACTTTTCGGTAGATTGTCATTATATTTTTTTGGTACCATAAGAAGAAATTTATTGCATAGCTTGCCTTCTTCTCTTTCGTCAGTAAGGGTTTTATACTGGAATGAGAAGAATGAATTTCTGAACAAGTTGTTTTCATTGGCTTTTTGGATTTGATGAATCATGAATCCAGAAACGTGGCCTAAAAGCTGAATAAAATAAATTCTTTTGAGAATTATGGAAAACCAAGTTTCTAAATGTTTTCATTGTCCATCCAAACAACTATATAAACCATGAACCCTCTTTTCTTATGGATTACATGTGGACTGCAAAGCATGTGCATGGATGTTTTAATGGCATACATGTAGCTTTGAAACTCTCATGCCTTGTAGAAAAGTGAATTTATACGGTCTCCATTGGAGTATTCTTGAAATAACACGCAAGTATAAAATTATAAAAAGGAAATTACGTTCCCAAGTTGTATGCTTTCTTTGTTTGTGCCTATATTCATAACTTAAGGGATGATCGATATAGTTTATGTGTATGAATCAGTGCTGGGATTCACAATGTGCGATGATAACACAAATGCATTGATACATTGTACTGTAACCATTATCAATATTAACGATTTACCTAAATGTATAACAAACATGGGAATTGCTTTCTATTTTATTATTTGCTTAGCAAAAGCCATTTTTCTGCCTTAAATGCTTGTGAAAATCATTTTGTATGGAGTTTTCATAATTTGTGTTCAAACTAAGTAATTTTGTCAATTTCATGTCAAAAAACCACATTACATTTTTCAACAGTTTGTCATATAAATAACTCTTCATTCTGGCAGAAGACAAGTCATTTTCCATTACCTTTCTTCATGTTATTGTTGATTTTTATAACCCTCAGCTGAGTAAGTATTTTGTTAACTATAACTTTGAGAAGTTGAGATTGTTGACCCATGGAGATGTTATTGAAAGTGCTCTATCCACTGAGATTATGATTCTTTCAAAGACCTTCATCAGTTTTGAAATTCTTGTTTCTGGATAGATTTTTTGAAGCTTAGTTTTATCCCGATCTAAGTGTTCAGAAGGTTTGTAGTACTCAGTTATCCTCTCAAGCTTGAATTCTCATTCAAGTTTGATGAAGGGAAAACATTTCTTTTACATGCCTTTCTCAAGGGCACATTACTGTTATATCAGGAATACTCCTGCTTAACATCACAATTTTTAAACCTTTTCCATTAGCCATATCTCCCCAATTTTCTGCTCTGCCATTTGGGTGAAATTTTTATTTAGAGAAGTTGTAATGTGACAAGTTTGACTGTGAAACAATCATGATTTTTCTTTTGTGTCTTAATATGGTTGTGGATGAAAAAGTTATTGAAACTGGCAGATAGAGATTTTATAATTCATCAACAAAACATTAATGGTGAGTTATGTCTTTATCTTCCATACCATTGGTGTGTAGTGAAGTTAAAAGCTTATTCTGATTTAAATACACTTATTTCTTATGCTTCTTTGCCTGATTTTTTTTTAATTGTTGCTTGATCCTCTGGTGCTGCCCTCATCTTATACAAATCCAAATACCCCTTATATGGACTTTGAACCAGCATTTATCTTTCAGGAGGAATTAATTTCTGTTGTTGCCATCTTTATTTTTTTTTAATTTTAGTTCTTTTTCATTCTTTCTTTTGTCTTTTTATCACCCCTTCCATATGTACTTGTACACATTGAAATGATTCTTCATTTACTCAAGAGGAAATGAGCTTATCACAAAGAGTAAAATCCAAGAGATATAGGACAGTAAAAAAAATATTTCAGTAAAACTACTTTCTGAAAAGTTAAGTCTATTAATCTAAGAACGTTTGAAATCTTTTCAGATGTTTAATTAACATTTTGTCTGTTTTTAGGATTTAGCTCTTGTCTTACTGATTTTGATTAAGAACATACATTTACTTTCTATGCAAAGTATGAAAGAAATCAAGCTGATCATATAGACTATTAATTTTCTTTACAATCCATGTGAGAGACTTATGTATCTTGCCAGTTTCATAACCTTGTGAGGCTGAAAAATCTCAACATCAATTTAGGAAAGATGGAATGAAAGAGTCCCAACTGAGGGTTTGTATGTCATATTTAAAGATTTCATCTCTTATGTATGCTTCACATTCACAAAGGAATGCTATTCTTACCCTCTGATTTTTGTTTAGAGTAGTAACTGGGATGGTTTGTACTATCTGTGTGAGAGTATACTCGCTTATCTGCACATTTGCTTGCCTAATCCAAGACCATTTGCCAGTTGTATTTTACTGATCTGTTCAGTTTAAAGGGCTTGTAAAGGATTGGAGGTGATGGTCATGATTCTCTGTATTCTTATATTTTAAAGTATTTGATGCCTGTATACTGCTTTGCACTATCACTTGAAAGCCCACATCATTACCTTGTCTGTATTTTTTTCTCTTGATGCAAATTTTCTTATGGATGGCTGTGACAAGTGCATAATGTCCTTGTTATACTTTGTTTTTCTGTCTATGAAATCTGGCTGATATGGCAATTGAAAAATTAAGACTACAGGGGGATTCTAACGATTGATTTAAGTAAATACTAGTCTGTTGGTGCCAGCTCTGATTCAAGCTAGCTGCAAGTTTTAAAGGATGTTTTAAATTTTCAAATATTTTTCGCCTAAAGATTGTAAGCTGCATTCATAAATGAGAGTGATTTTTAGCTTCTCTGAGCATGCTACATGACTTAGCCATTGTCGTTGTCTACTGACACATTTACTATTTACGCATATTAGTGTATAATTATATCTCAGAGCACTTATCATTATTGAATGTAATGTAGGCACATCTCCCTTTATTTTTTTTTGTGTGTGTATAATTGTTATATATATTAAAATAATTTGAACTTATAGATCTTTATTTTATTCTTTTTAAATATGCTCTCCAGGGTTATCAGTAATTAACAATTTAGAATGTGAATGGTGTAAAGTTGTTTTGCTACATTACATAATTAGGGAAACATGGAGCAAGTCTGTTGTGTGCATGGTCTTGATATATTAACAGTGTAGCACCAACAAGAGTTGTCATATTCTTTGTGTGTTGAGTTTTGCATTTGCTCATCTGCTGGTTGTTCAATGTAAAAAAACCCTTTTGTTTATTTGCTTGATCACACTGGACAAATATTTGTTCCAGCTGTAAATACCTTGATTTAATAGGAATCGCCTAGGTTTTTTTTTTTTTTTTTTTTTTTTTTTTTGCCTTATTTTGTCATACTATCACTAATCTATGATTTTTTTTTCAATTTGATTTATTATGAAACTGTACCCATGGCCCGTAAATTTTCTAGATTCATGTTGTTGATGTTTGCAGAAAGAAAAAAAAAATGATAAACAAAAACAGGGTTAAATTAACACAGGGGAAAAAAACAACTTTGAATTACATGTAAAATAAACTAAGCAGTATGTCGAGTAAAAAAAAGTCAGCCAGCTGCTGGTTACCCTTTTTCCACGCCCCATCCACAAAAAAAAATAAAATAAAATAAATAAATAAATAAAGATAAAACAATAGCAACAAAAATTTCAGCAATCGCTAACATATTTATTTTGATTTTACTGTGAAATTAACTTAAATTTTGAAAGAGATATTGCTGTTTGGTTTTTTTGCTTATTATCTTCTTTAAGACCCAAATTTTAATCTAGAAGTTTTTCTCTTATTCCTCCTCACTGTGATTAGTCAACAGTACTTCAGGACCTGCTAAGTGTTCCTCTTTAAAATATGGAGAAACAAATTTCAGTGTAAGAAAAAGGAGCAACTCAGCTGTGCCCTTAGTGCAGGTGTCTATGGAGACTAAAGTAATGTGATTTTGATGTAACCATGTTGTGGAATGCTAATAAGAAACAATTGAGCTACCTTTCCTCTCTTTTTCTCTCATAAGCATAGAAACTCAGGATTTTCATTCTATTTGGCTTCTATCTCTTTATTTACCTCTTAATCAATTTTCCTCTGGTGATGATCTTAGTACTAGAATAGTAATGTGCAATGAAGATCTATATGTTTTTATTTGGAAATCTTGGCTGACATGAGCATTCATTTTTAAAGATGAAATAGATTTTTTGATGCTTTAGGCACAGAAATATTTCTCACCTCTTTAAAATTTTATGATGTACTAATTTTTTATTTGAGGGAAAGCTTATTCATGCAGGCTTTGTTCCCCTTTTTGTTTTTGATAGTTCCAAAATGTGACATTTGCAAGAGACCTGTCAAAAATAGTGAGCACTATTGGTTTTTTTCTTTCTCCTTTTCTCATAACAACTTAGCGCCACTTAAGTCCTCACAATTTGTAAATTATCATTTGATAAATGTAATACTTGGACTTAATGAACCAAATATAAATAATCAATATACATTTGTATATCTCATTTATTTAAATGGAAACCACTATAAGAGGTTAATCAAGAAATACCATACTTTTTTGTCAAGCTTTTCATTACCAGAGATAGTAGGTTGTGACAGATCTATACCACCGTCATATTTCTTAAATATTTGTCATTTTAAAATATTGCATTATTGCAATTTTTATTAATTAAGAAACTTAATATTTTTATTGCAGCAAAGTTTCTGCGGCTCATAAGTGGTTAGTTGCTTCAATAGTCTTGCATCATGAAATAAATTCTGTACCCCTAGCGTCCATCCTTTTATTTTGTACATACCCAAAAAAATCTCCCCTTCTCTGCATATACGCAGTGCTGTAACCAAGAGAGTTGACACTATTTTCTAATTTTTTGTTAAATCGAGGATGAGTGGGTTCAACTCACAGTCCCTGCTTTTAGCCCAATTCATTGATCAGTCATCTGAGCTTTTAGTCCATTTGTAATGCTGTGTCTTAATTAAAACTTCTCAAATTAAAGTTAACTCTCCTTGTGTTGACTTATTTCCTTAATTTTGTCATTCCCTGTCTGTACAAAAAGCCTGCAGTTTTTAAGGGACATAACAACGGATCAGAACTTGTTTGCATCTCAGTACACATTCTTTTTTTTTGAAATGAGTAACAATTAAGATGTCGCTTAAACAACCATACATGTGTATTCTTATACTGTTTTAGTTTCTAGTAAATTCTTATTATTTGAAATCTAATATATCTTGCAACAATGCTATGATTTTAAATTTAGAAAAAGCAGTATTTTAATATATTATACCGTACCCGAATAAACGGGATTCAAAGAATACCTTGCATTCAAGGAGCAGAGTAAAATCCCCGTTTTTTTCTTCTTTGAATCTCTTAAAATATCTTGAAATTTGAATCAACCAAACTATTCTCAGACCCATCCTTGGGTTCAACGAACCACAAGTGTTGACAAATCCACTATAGAATGTTTATCTGCTTAGAATTGAAAAGTTTCCATTCAAAAGGTCCATTGTGGGCTGACAAGAAATACGTACAGTGTATAGGTTACATCATGCCATAGAAATTGAATGTCGCAGTGGAGCTTTGTGAATAGTTGTCAAGAAATATACAAAACAAAACAAAACGCGTGAGACCAGATAAGAATTTAATGAAAATATACTTGAAAGAAACTGAAGAATAGTTGGAGAATAGGAGTACAAGAGAAAGAGAAAGATAGATAGATAGAGAGAGAGAGAATGTGGGGGGGGGGGGGGGAGGTGGGGAAATGAGAGAAAGTTAAAAATCAAGGCCAACAGCTTAAGGAAATCTGTAGGCCAAAATTTCCTGAAAAAATGTTTACATTAATTAAGTAATTTAATATCAATAGGTAGGAATATGTAATGATGAAAGTATAAAAGTATATTTATAAGACTTATCTCAATATGTAGTTGTCTCTAGGATCTTAGAAACAAAAGATATTCACATATTGAAATACATGAACAAACTATAATAAAAAAAAAAAAAAAAAAATTATATATATATATATATATATATACTGTGTGAAGCCAAAACCTGATGTGTTTTGTTTTGTACATTTTGGAGCTGCACTCTACCTATTTTTTTTTTTTTTTTACAGTTCTTCACAACTACGTTATGCCATAGTAATTCTAGGGGTAGGGAGAGAGCAAAGTATGGACATACAGGGAGAAGATAATAAAAAGAGGGGGAAGGGGTCATAGGGTGGCAGCCAATTCAAGGGGTAAACATGACACAGAACAATAGAGCCAAAACGGCGGTAACTTGGGTAGTGGATCGGAAGGATAAAGTGTGGCTTTTTAGACATGTAGTCAGTTGATAAAAACAAGGGAGATAATCATGCAATAATTTGACTTATGTTCGTACTTCCCCTGTGGTTTCTTCTGACATGGCAGTAATGTACTTTAAAAAATGACAGAACTAGTTCTTTGAGTCTGAGATGTGATGTTGTTTTTCTTTGTAATTCTACTCTTTTAAAAAGCAAAAAATTTAACATAACTCTGATAACTCAGAAATTTATGCTATTTCCTCGTTTTCAAAGCTCAGAAAAATGCATTGTTCCAATTATGATTGCAATGTGATCAATTTGGGCTGGTTGCAAGACATTAATCTTTATCTGTATTGCCAGAAGGGATTTTTTTTTTATCATTTCTTTACATGTTATTCACAATAGTGTTTAAGTTTCATTGTTATATCTAAAATAGGAACTTTCTAGGTTTGTCGTATCCGGATTGTCTATGAGCATTATCTGATAGTTTAGGAAAAAAAAAACTGGTTTAATTTTACAGCCAATGGGGTTTTTTCCCCTTTGTTTTCAATATTCTTTTCCTCTTTGTAGCTTAGAACTTATTGCTTAACACCTATCAATTGTTCAGTATAGCAGCACACATATATACTTTTTCATTACATAAAAAATGCAACATTTATTTTTTATCAGCCAGTATACAGAAAGAGCTCTGAATATTTTTGCTGTTATTAAGATAAAACAGATGCTGTTAGAAAATAAGTACAAAAAAGTGGTTTTAGTGTGGCCTCTTTGCTGTTATTCATATACAGTTAATGATAATCTGTTTAAAATTAATCATTTGGTCCACTTAATACAAAACCTTGAAAATTCTTATTCAAGCTTATTTTAAAATGGATTAATTTTACTTGATATCTGCCTCTTTACGTTTAATGTGAGAAATGTTGGTTAGGTTAGATTTAGATTTTTTTTGTTTGTTTTGTTTTACTTTTTTGGTATTGTACTGAAAAGCAATGTTCTGGAATGCTGAGAAGACAAAACAGTGCTATGAGCAGTGAGTGCTTTTCTAAGGTTGTGTATGCAAGAACTTCCAGGCATAAGGATAAAAAGAGGTGGCAGAAGGAGTTTGTGGGGCTCAGATATGAATCTCTCCTGGATCGCAAGAGGAGAAGTGATGCACTTTGTAACTGATCCAATCACTGCTGACCAGATATAGCCCATTGGTTAGACTCTGGTACAAATAGAAAAATCTAGGTGATTTTTTTTCTCTTATTCTCTTTCTATTCTTATTATTTGAATTTTGGTTAATATCATTAGTCTATGTTTAATCTCAAAGACTTTGAAACAACAAGACTTACCTGAAATTTTGATTACAATTATCCCTGCTGATCTAATTATATTATCATTTTTAACATTTCAGTATAATTTTTTTCTCACCAATGTAACAATCGCTGCTGTTTGAACACTGACCAAACCAAATCCAATAAATAAGGCATAAGAATTTAAAAAATAGAAGGAGAACTTTGACCCACAACTCCTAATCCTCACAGGTTTGCTTCACACATAACATAATGTGAAAAATGAAATTTGAAACAGGAGAAATGCGACAAACATACCACGATCTGCTGAAGTTGATAGTGATAATCTGATACGCTAAACATGAAATACAGCTCGTTTTTTCTAAACTTCCCTTTTTCACTCTGGATGTTTAACTTGAAGATTACTTGTACTATCATAGTACTGTAAGGCATAAAAGATAACTGGGCAGATCCTATTATTGAAAGAAAATTTTTTTTTGTAATATTGTATTTGCAAAAAAAAAAAAGAACAGGCTCCACTGTAGTTCTACTGTATCTTCAGTAAAAAGAAACCCTTAACTGCGCAATTTTTTTATATACCACCAAAAACTAGCAGAGGGATCTGTTGACAGTAGCGCCCTTCAAGACCTTAAGTTTAAAGATTCAAATTAATTAAGGGGCCTTTCCTAAAACTTTTTTTTCCATTTGATTTTGAACAAGTTGGACTCCAAAATCTTTTTTCAAGGTAGAGTTTTAATAGCAAAATGTCCACTTACAGTTATACATTAAAATAAATAACATTCCAGGTACATCATATTCGGATTCTACAATATTATTAAACTAAATTAACAGAAACAGGTTACAAAAAGAAACAACACATTTTCTACAGGCACATTTTATAGTTTTATTCTTTTTTATTTTGGCAAGCACAGATGGTTTCAGAGTAATCTCAGTACAATAGAAAACAAAAAAAAAAAAAAAAACCCACATGACTTTATTATTTTAAGATTGAGAATTTTTTTCACATGTATAACTTTTCTTTTTAAGTCTACATAAAATGTTAGAAGACACATAATCAGATAAAAATGAAAAAGAGATTATTATCTTCGATCCCTTCCACCACTCTTTGTGTCCAAAAGTTGTATGAAAATTGAAATAAAATCATCAGCTGGAACAGCTCGGAATATAGCTTGGTTGATTGAAAATTACTTATCAGATTTTAAACAGTAAAGAAAATGGATTTGATGCAAAGAATTCATTTCAGGCATAAAGTCATTATATATAAATGAATCTTTCTATTAGTTGTGTCACAAATGTTAAACACATTGCCCAATATAAATTATAATGATAGAAATATTAAAGCATCTATCACTATATGTTTTGAAACAGGCCCTATATAGTCAAATGATGCACATTTAAGAAAATCGTATTAGAAAGTAAATGAATTATTCTATTTCTGAATATTTCAAAAAAAGAATAAAATTGTATCTTCTAGATAATTCTGTTGGTTTCAAGCCATTTCTATAAGCAAGTCACCCCGAAAAATGAATTGTTCTAAATCATAACACTTTTAAATGCGATACATCCCATTTGGACGAGGTTCAAGACATGCATATTGTACCTTTAATCAACATTTTTTTTAAAACCATTTTGTGAAAGCTATTGAGAAGAATAACAATGCAATCTACGCATATAGTTACTAGACCATCTCTGTAAATTGACATCATTTGAAGAATTTTATATTCATACAAAGTTATTTTCCCTTTTTTTTTACTTTTCTTACAATATCAGTTCAACCCTGAGCAACAAACTTCTAATAATGTCAAATAAGGGCATAGCATTAACAGGTAAGTCTTTAAACATTTTGTTCAAATGTCAACTTTATTGTTGCAAAGTGTAAACCCATATTTGATAAACAGTTGTATGTTTTTGAGATAAGAAGGCATTTATTTTCTGATCAAGGCCATGACCTAAGGCAGAAGCAAACGTGGCAACCTCCATCATCTGATAAAGGTTGATATAGCTGGGTTAAAATGCTTTATAAGAGAGTAGTATTCAATATAAAATATATGGTGCAGACAGAAAAAATAGTCGTTTATGATTTCCTTAGCATATGAACATCTTAAACTAATTGATTGTGCTGTGTACGTACATTGTATGTGCCTATCTGAAGGGTGTCCCATGCGCTATGTACGTACTCTGTATATGCTCAGTACAGCAAGTTTTGTTTCACCACATTGAAAATCAGTTTCGGTTTCAAAGAATAAAAATAGTGTCACTTTAAATAGCTAATGGTACCATCGAAGCCGGACAAAGAACGTTTAACACATTTGAAACACACACAGAGCCAATCCTGTGGGTTTGGCTTGTAGAATCTAGATCTAGCCCATAAGAGTGTAAGTCTTGCCTAGGTCTAGATATTGACAAGCAAGCCACGGCTTTGCCTTTGATGTATAGTTTTTGGCATCTATCGCTATTATTTGTAGATCTAGAATTGTAACAATTTTTTACATGACAGGCATATCCATAGTCTCACAAAAATTTCCTTAGCATGGTGTGGGAAAAATTGTGTAGCAGTCAAGGGGTTAATGCTGCAGGTCACCTCATGAAATCATGAGATCTTGACCACTACAGGCATCAAACCTTTTGATCCGACATACCATTAACTCAATATGGAACAGAATCTTCAATAACATGCTACAGTTCAAATTATCACTCAGACAACAGGCCATACATTTTGAAAGTTTTTTTTTAATTACTTGTCATGAAATGTCACAAATAACAGGTATAAAGGATATAAGATGGAAGCAACTGGCTGATTCACAAAACAAAATCCTTTTTTTAAACTAATCTACATAAACTGTGTCATTGTGAAAAAAAATTATTTCTTTAGTTATTGAGTTTCTACATGTTTCTATGTCAAACTCCTTCACATACCATACAGTGAAGTACATCATGCAAATTACACTTTCAAATTCTTTTGTGGTTTTAGAAGTTTGATTCTTTGCAAAAATTCATGGACTATTATTTAAAAAACAACAAACACCCACAAATAGAACATAACTGAGACAAACAGATCTAATTTTCCTATAAGAGAAATTAATATGAGAATAAACTTATCAGAACTTGAGTTGACAGATTGTAATCTGAATTTGGAATTATTGAATATGTAGTCTTAAAATATAATTTATCTGCAGAAGGGTGACGGTTCAACGATCAGGTCTTTACTAAATCAAAATGACCTATTTATAAACAAAAAGGAGAAAGAAAATCTAATGTGACCTTCATTACTTGAAGTTCTCAATTGAAAACATTCAAGTTTTAAAGGTATTTGCTTAATTTTTCCACCTGGGCTGATGCTAGGGTACAAAGATCAGATGTGAACATATTAAAAGTGTCTGTGCATATCATCCAATAGTAAAGTGGCAGAATCAATTAGCTCAAAGAGTGTCAGAGATGTAAAAATTAAAATGTTTTTGGAACCATTCATGTTTATCAAGAGAATAGCTTAAATCAATGGTCATTTCAGAAAATGCAATCCAGGACACCAAAAGCAAAAACTTAACAGCTCATTCCTGTTTAACTGAAGAGAAACTTATTAAATTAGAATGCACGTCAAATAAATGTGCATTGAATAAAGATGAAGGAGTCTGCTTCATAAAAGAACTTTGAAATGACTGGTGCAAATCCAAGCGGCAATTTTGGGCAAAACTTGCTACGAACTGTTCTAAGTTAAAGCCTAATAAAGACAGAATTCGGTAAATGGGCTTTTAAAAAAATTCAAGATTTGTGACTTCTCTCACTTTTAAGGAACAGAAATTTAACTTTTATGTGTTATTATTATCCTCACAATTGCATTGAGTCACTATTCAAAGTAACACAGAAAATAGCAAAAGAAAGTCAGATTTCATGAGTCCAGCACTGAGCCACTGCGTGTGTGGGAAAACCGCATGAAAAACCCAGGTATAGATATATAACCCACTTAGCATCCCCTATGTGTGTATGGTGGGTCATAGAGATCATTGAAGCTCAGTAAGCAAAATGAAGTCCTAATTTTTTTTCTCAGCTTCAATATTTGGCCGGTAATCAACTATTTTTGAGCAGTCACCCAAGTCACACTTCTGGGTCTATTAAAAATTGAAATATTTAATTCAAAAGCCATACATTCAACATATACTTTAAAAGCCATGCATATATGACATTTATCTTTATACAAAATTTGAGGGAGAATAAATGAAACATATTCTTTGGGGTAATATATCAGCACCAATACATAGAACAGCTAAATAATGTCAACCTTGTCCTCACAATCAGATATCCCGTAGACTTCCCCTGCAGGAAGACAAATATAAGAGCATTTTGCAACAATATTTTTAGAATAAATCAAATCTTAAGTACTGACCAATATTTTCAACACAACTCGAGAGTCAACAAATTTTAAGCCAATCTTTTTTTTTCTATGCAGCACCAATTTTCAAAAAGAACAAAAGATATACCTGGTACCTGAAACTACTTGCATTTCTGATAAGCAAATCTTCCACGTGACAGTACAATAAAAATTTCGTCCCCTCGTACAACTTCTCACTTCCCCCAGTAGTCTTCGCATCCCGTTTAATAAAAAAAAGCCTGAAACAATATCGATACACATGAACAGCATAGCCGCTTTCATTCCATTTGCTAGTCAAAACAGCAGGTCTTTTCCAAAGAAATTTTGAATCGTTTGTTGAAATGTTAAGAAGCCCCATCACATAAATACAATACATAAATGCCAGGCAACCTTTTCTTTGCCATCTGATGAGAAGAAAAAAGCTAGAACATCTAGAACTAAAATGATCGAAAGAAAATAGTTGAAAATATGCTGTATGGACTAATAAAGTGGTCAAGAGTAGAATGAGTGAAAGATGCACTGCAAGTGACAAGGGATAGAGAAGTGTGAGACGAAAGACTAGGGCACCTGATTGATTGAGCCCCATCACAGAGCAATAGGAGCAAATCTGGCTTGGCTAGAGTATTTTTCCATCATTTTGTGAATGCTGATACATACATTTTTTTTCTTCAACATCTCCCCTTTCCCTCTAAAAGTCTTTCACACAACCCACTGAATTTTCCTTCAACTCTGTCATTAATCTTAAAATTTTCCCTTGAAGAGCGACTTAGTAATGTCGATTGAACATATTTTTTGTGTCAATTTTAAATGTAGAAAAAAAAAATGATTTCCTGTAAAAATGAGCACAAACTATGGAGTAAAGTTCTCAACTATGAACAAAATAGCTTATATATATTTAATACTCACTATTCAGCTATTTATTTTGAGCATTTGCGCTGAATGCTTTATATAAGGTAAAAAAAAAGTCTGGCTTGACCAAAATCTACTGAACACAACAAGCGCATAGTATTATTGTTTGCTCAAATACTGCAGTTTCATATTTTAAATTAAGTCTCTCCACGCTGTTATTCATTTTGAAAGACAACTTCTTTTGGCTCTGCATCTTTTACATAATTTCTATTTAGGTAAGTTTCTTCTGCTTATACATTCAAAATCAGCATAATGAAATCACAAAAATCCATATTTGCCTTTCAGCAATTTTTCTTCTTCACAAAATGAAAGCTGAACATTAGGCCGATACATCATGCATCAGGACTCCTTTCATAGAAAGCCTCAGAAGTGAGCATAGACAATAAATTCCTGTATAAGATTTCTCAAGAAACCAACCTAACCTAAGCTTTAAGGCTGTGTTTTTATTTTCACAGGGGTGCCTTATTTGGAAAGCTGATAAAAGATTACAAGCGATACAATCATACTTTCAATGAGTGAAAATATACTATTTTATATGGGAGTCAAACAAGTCTAGAATGACCTCAAGATTACAATGCAAATACAATATACACTAAGAATAAAAGTGAACTATGTCCAAATCCAAATTTAACCTAGAGAAGAGCTGATTCTAACTTTAAAGTTCAAACAGTTATACTGTGCTTTGTAAGATTAGTAAGTTAGCCTAGACCTATATTTTAAGCCCGAAAACAGCACAGACAAGATGGTTATTTGCAAGGAAAGCCTGCTTCCTTGAATAAACAGAGTTTGGATTTTTACAATATAACTAAAAGATATGCTCCACAGGTTTGAGCTATGTTGAGTGCGATTTGGATATTGCATTGACTTATTCACTACGGATGTATTATGAATTATTTAAAAAATAAAAGAAAGAAAGATTTGGATCATAAGCATAATAAATATGCCACAATATTACTTGGTCAATAAAATATCTTTCTTTCCACAAAAGTCTACAAGACACGGCAATTTATTTTATAACTATCTGAGAAGTGATCTTGAAACAGATTTTTAAACAATCTTTTTCATTGGGATAAAAACATTATTTAAAAAACTTGGCTAAGAGTCATACATGAACCAAATTTTAGATTCAAAACTAGAAGTAGTATTCTAAAAATACAATGCTGCTAATACATTAAAAAAGGTTATAAAGAAAGAACAATTGACATTTGTTTTTTTGCATCAAAAAAATAAATCTCCTTAAAAGGCACCAAACGACAGAAAAATTGTTGAAAAGATTGAGAAATCAATCAGACAAATTACACTTCATAAATAAGTCATGTAAATTTCAATATTTCTTCATGCAGCGCATAATGAAAAAGTGTAGCCCATAGTATATTTAAAAATAAGGTGTAGAAAAGCTGTAGGCATAAGCTGCTATATGCCTTATAATATTTGTATATGTAAAAGTCATAAACACAGTAGCTACGATAAAAGCTGTTGTAGAGCTTCAACTGTAAATGAAGTTGAAGAAGTGGTAATGATGCTAGTATTGGTAGGATGGTTGCCTTAAAACTAATTTAATAGTTTGATATTTTTTTGTCTACACAAATGAAATAATTAAGAACTATTGAGGTATGTGTGAATTTACTTAAGATTATCCTGAATGCAGAACATGGTCTGATGGGAGAGTAAAAAATTAAATGATTAAACAAGCATAAGATCTTATAGGAGGAATACAGCACATTTGGCTTTCAATTTAATAACCCTACAGCTGTTCAGCTGTTTTTCTTTTTGCATTTAAGTAATCATCTAGAAATGCAATAGCTAAGATCACAATCACAGATGCTTGTAGAAAACACAATATAAACATAATACTTTTTAGCTTTATCACTTTTAAATTACACACTAAAAGGGGAGGTGGAAATAAAAAAAAAAAAATTTGCATTTGCAGTTCAATAAATTTATAAAAAAATTTAATGCACATGAAAACATATTTCAATGAAAGCTCTGTTCCACGAATTCAATGATTCAGGAATGTACAAGGATTTTCCAAGCTATATTTTACAACCAGAACACACAAATCTTTTGTTGGATGCATCCCTAAGAGGTACCATGTATTCTTTGTTGTCTGGAAGGAGCAAAACAGACAAAAGTTGGATTAATGCAAGATCTGTAAAATAAACTGACAATAAAAATTTTAAAACATCATTATCACACAAAAAAAGGAACTTCAGGAATTCTCTTAGGCCTTAATTAAAAAAAATCTAAACAAAGTGAAGCCTATTGAATTCTAATTTGAAACAATAGGAAGTATGGAAAATACTGTAAAAAACTGGTATAAAAAACAAGTCCTAGCAAAAAAAAAATAGTTCCTTATATCAGCAGTTCTTTACTTCAGTCAACATACATCTGTTTTCTTAAATACTTCATATCAGGTATTGTAATAAAAACAGCATGTAAGGTATTGTAGAATAACACTTATTTCTTTCCTAGAAAGAGTAAAAAAGATGTAATAGATGTTTGCTGATTCTCCCTTTCTTCTGCATTCATCACAAAACTTAGCACGTCATAAAGATCATCAAAAAATGTTCACCACCATTGATTAGAAAGAAGTTTCTTAATGTCTCTGCATTTTGTTTTGCCTCTGTGGAGATCACTGTTACAGTTTTCAACTGCTCATCACCTTCACCATCTACACATTCTTCAGAGTTTACTTCAGAGGCTCCAATCATATGCCCTACAATTTCTGTATAAGAAAGCATTGCTGATGATTGAACAATAATGTCAATGTCCATAAATTGAACTGTTGTGCACAACTATGAAAGCAACAGAGTTGCAAGGCGTTCAAATAGATTGTCAACCTCAACTGTTTCTTGCTCCACCTCTGCTTCATCAGTGTGTCGGAAAGCAAGGGGCCAAAATGAAGCAGGTTGCCAGCAGTTGTTCACTTTTGATTGCCCAACCTCCCTCTAAGCTGATCTCATTGTGAACAAGGCATCAAGAACAGTGATGTGCATACTGTCTGCACTGCCACCAGAATCCAGATGTGACAGTTACTGGATCAAAACACTCTGACCATAAAGCAGCTTGAATGTTTATACGATTCCCTGATCAGGGATTAGTGGGTAAAAACACCAACTTAGTCCCTAACAAACTTTTAACTACAGGGTGAGCAGAGCAATTGTCAACCACAAGCACAATCTTTCTTTCAAGGGAGTTCAGTTGACCACCTTTGTTTGCCTTGTTACTTCAGTTGTAAATAACAAGAAACAAAAATTGCTTGGTCAAGAATATTAGTTCCCTAAAACCGTCAGTTCGTTATCATTGTTCGCTACATGTGTCTGCAAAGATGGGACTAAAACAGAGTAAATACCGGGTGAAGAAATGTTTTCTTTATTTCAGTCAATTAGTTTCAAATATGTTCTTTATTTTTGTGCTCTTCTATATAAATTTACATCATCACTGACAAGAAATTAAAGGAGGATTACCAGTGTTGAAACTTTCCACTCATAAAATCAATAAGTAACACACAGGGATTGCTCTTCTGTTTTTGGACAACTTTGAAGAAAAAAAAAAGGTATTAACTGGCTTTCCTAGACAACATTCAAGGAGTAAAGTGAACATATCCAGCCTAAATCTAGTAAAATTACGTATTTCAAAGCTCATAAAAATGTACTCATTGCTTGTGCTGAATTGTTCGAACGAGACAATGTGCTTTAAAAAATCTTTACATAAGATACAGAATATAGAAACATGATGAAAGATGCAGTACTACTTATATCAATTAAAAATAA
Organism: Elysia crispata; assembly: GCA_033675545.1. Classification (NCBI taxonomy): domain Eukaryota; kingdom Metazoa; phylum Mollusca; class Gastropoda; family Plakobranchidae; genus Elysia; species Elysia crispata. The sequence goes on along the minus strand of JAWDGP010001658.1, from coordinate 371,643 downwards.
CCAAGATATTAACAAGTTCTTCGCTATACCTAGTTTCAAGCCGATAAGAGAAATGAATGTGACTGTACAAAATATTATGCTGCTTGACACTGCCAAGGCTTGAGATAATCAACCTCAATTTTTCTGCAGTGACAATTGCTTTATAAGAGCCATAGGCCTTGCATTGCTAAGAATATTATAATGTTTTGTGTTTGAAGGAGTCAATGCAAGATGAAATACGAAGTGTAAGTTGCAAGGTTAGTCTGTGATAAGACAGCTGAGCAGGTGATCTCAGTTAATAGTTCCGCCTGCCTCCCTTTGATAATTTTTTTTTAATCAAGGGGGCTTTTTGGACAACAGTGCGCAGTGCTTGCACTACACAATACCGGTATTATGCAAAATATTCCACAAAACACAAGTCTTCACTTATCAACTTGTCAATCGCAGAGGCATGCTGAAGGTGTATCTATCACAGTTTCTCTGCACAGTGAAGCTTTATAATGTCTAGATCTTGTGGGCTTGGGATAGATCAAGAAGGATAGAAATCAATTTATAAGACCAGGAATGCAAACTTAGTACTACTCATTGCCATTGAGTACCTGCTGAACATATCCATACGTTTGATATGCTAAATCTAAATTCAAACACACAAAGGAAGTACTTCCTAGTAAAGAGTATGAATTAAACTCCAAGCCAATCTAAAGCTTTCGAGATGATAAAGAAGACCTTTGACCACTCATTTAAAGTCAAACCCAACAAAAGGAAAAGCTCTAAACTGAATTAAATTTAGAATACTTTCAAGTTAATTAATAATTTGATGATACTAGATGCAGGATGTTACATTGACTGAAATAAATCCTGCTATTACATAAACAACTTCATCATCAAATTAGCTTAAACAATACTCAATTTTAGTGTGAAAATTCAAAACATATACCTAATAATTTTAAGAGTGAATCAAAATTTTCACTAGCTTGGACAATAAGCAAAGCTGACAAATTTTTAAAACAATTTCTTTATAAACAGAACCTATGGCAAGACCTCTGTTTGATATAATGATATAAAGATATGATTAATAACAAAAATCATAATCGCTTACAATAATAATATCATATGTATTAAAACAAAAGATAACTATTGACTATAGTCGTGGAAAAATAAATGAACCACCTTCCACCTCCGTGTTCTTCAAGGATTTGAGGTAATCTGAAGCAATGTTTGTAAAAATCAAAGCTGAAAAGAATAAGATGGAAAGTAAAAGCATGTAATCAATATCATGTCACCAGCTCCAAACAAAATCTTACCTGAACTGGTTTAATACTAATCTTAGCTGCATGAAACAAGCACTTTATCAAAAGAGAAAAAAATCCGCAAGAGGGATATACAAAAAAATGGCCATAAGAAACTAGTAAAAAAAAATTCCATGTTTCAGCATAAACCAATTATGATGAGCTTACAATTGGCAACAATTTATTTGCCAGCAAAATTTAATTGAAAGCATCTTAAAATTGAAAAAAAAAAAGAAAGGTAAAGACATATGAACAGAAGAAGTCAACCAATACAAAAACAAATTAAACTAAAATTTTAGTTGGATCTGATAATCATGCAAACTTTAAGAAAGTAAACTAATAAAAAAAAAAAATTCATTCTAACTTGCACAACTAATTTGTGAATATTTCTTTCAACATTTCATGTGCACTGATAGTCCTAACAAATTTTATTCCAGCAATTCTTAAAAAATCTGCTGGTGAAAAATTGAATATTTTACCACTGTCTGAGAAATGAATGATTTAAAGATTGGCCTCCCTTTGCAAATTATTTTCTTCAAATACCTGGATTGTTGCATTTAAATACGCAAAGGGCAATACACGTTATGAAACGATAATTCCTTTTAAAAAAAAAATTTGAAAGATAATGATCAGAAAAGCAGAATAATCTTACCAACATCTTTCCCTGATTTGCTGGATGTTTCATACACTTTCCCTCGTACATCTGAAATGATTGTATGTCTAGGGTGAGCGCAATATGGAAAATATTTAAAAATGCACATTTCTAATTGTACACTTAAAAAGAATGCAAACCAAATTTTGTAAAACTTTAGCACAGAAAGAGCCAAGCAAAAAGAAGACAGTCTACTCTGTCTCTTCCATGCAAGAAACGACAGAAGACTAAGTTGGGTTGAATTTTTGTTTCTCAATACTGCTGATACAAATGTCACATCCTCTTCATCAGCACACTTTCCACAATCATTTACACCAAAACTAACCTCTTGAACCATTTTTTGTATAATTTTACAGATTGTGGCACCGTCTTCTTTGTCTTATTTTATTTTATCTTTTTTTTTTTTTTTTGACAACAAAGCAATGATCTAAGCATAGTGAAGTAATGACAGACCTGCCACTCTCCAGGGAAAGAAAATCTGAATGATTCTGTCAAAAAATCTGAATCAGCCGAAAAAATCTGAATGTTTCGCTTTATTTTTGCCCTCTACCACATCCATTTCAAAACACATAATGCAGTCTTTGGTCAATGTTCATTCACCGGTTTAGCTCTGAACTCTGATAAAAACTAGTTTTCTTAACTTGTAATTCTGAAATGGTGAAAAAATCTAAATAATCGTAAGATCTTTTTTCCATCCCTCTGTCTGTTTAAATCAAATACTCTATGCCTTACAATACTTTTAAGTGACTCAATAAATTGGATGGCATTGGCATTATGCAGCATTTCATAAATTCACAGAGCAGAGCTGTCAACCTAGCTCCTGTGGGAAGTGTACATGACTTCAAAAGGCTTATTTTTATATGAAAATGAGTAAATGTACTCCTTACTGAAAGGGTTAAAAAATGACATATTTGATGCTCTTTCCTGATTTCAGATATTTTTCCACATGGTATATAGGCATTTATCACACTTGATTCGGAAAATTAAAAATCTTATGAATTTTGCTGGATCCAGCTGTTGAAAACGTAACCAGGTATTTCATGGGGAGCAAACTGACAATTTGCTGGAAAGTTGTAATATTTTATTTTATAAATAATCTAAAGAGCGTACACCACTATATTGTTCAATCACTTCATTGAGAAACAGTTCAATTTAAATAAAAAAATTGCGCTGTGATGTTAAGACTAGTTAAGCATGATGTAGCATGTAACTTACATCTAGATTAGATAAAATGATCAAAATCATAGATCTTGTGCAGATTGTAAAGTTTGCATCCGGATAAAACTTCTTCAGCCCATTATCAGATCTAGATTTTACTTTTAACAATTACTAAGTCTCGTATCATTTCATCTTGATTTACTCTAGTTTTACTTAGGATTTCTCAATAAATCTTGACAACTAACAAGATATAGATGAAACAAAGACTGTCCTGTAGTAGAAATTACTCTTGGAAGATAAAATAAGAATAATCCTTTGTTGGAAATTACGTCGAAGTCTGGATGTGAAGATAGAGAGAAGGTAGCTCAGACGAATAAACAACTCAGCAGAATCAATATTTGGGATAGTTACAACTAAAATATTAATATCTATTTCAATACCGCATTTGATAATATATAATAAAAAACAATATTGATATATAGTATAATTATATCAGCCATATTTATTCTTTTATGCAAGCTGTCTGTTGATCTTGTAGATCTAATTTAAAAAAAAAAAAAAAAAAAAAAATATTTTTAATTGTGGAGGTGAAAAGTTAGTTTGCAAAAAAAATCGGAATATTTCCTCAATATTTGGAAAATCGGAAACGGACCAAATTTCCACAAAAAATCGGAATGATTCCGATTAAATCGGTATGAATGGCAGGTCTGTCATGATCTCTTCAGAAGGATGAAAGAAAGACCAAATGTGAATTGAGTTTGTTGCTTTCCCTCAAAATTCAAAAATGAGAAAATTTATAGTTGGAGTGATTAAAAAATTTTGCTCTGACTTTGTGACATGAGGAATGGCCTAAAAAACAAAAAAAAAAAAATAAAAGCTAGCTATTTGCCACCAAGATCATTACAGGAAACAAACTGAAACAGAAGTCTAATGGAACCAAAAGCTGGGCTATCCTTAGAACCTACAGTACTCAGTCAGTGTTGAAACTTCTTGGGTTAAAAAACTTAATAATTGTTAAAAATATAAATCTTTCAAAAGATTAAAATTTTGAGACTGTCATCCTACATGTGTATTTAAGTATTAGGCTAAAACAAAACATGAAAATATTCAAGAAAACTGTTATTGCTTTATATCTGTCTAAATGAAGCCACATATTCATTTTGTGTAAAATCATCCAACTATCAGACTACGCTTCATTATTAGATGTTACAAGATTATACAATTCATCTTCTTAATTAAAAAAAGATTGTAATGAGCATCTTAAACTCATTCCAAGTGATTACATGAAAGGTAAAATGAATTTAATGAAGATGACATTTCATTTTAACTGGCATGATTTTTAAATGTAAGACTGAAAAGACTGAATTCCTTTTCAACATTTATACGGATAATCTGGACCAAAAAGAAACTAAGAAACTTCAAAAATTTAATTCCACTCTCTATTTACATTTAAGATTCTTCCAAAAGATAATAAAAAATGATAAAATTGTAATTAATAATACTGTTGAAGTAAAAAAAAAAGACACTTACCAATGTTTAATTGACTTCACCAATTATTTGATAGAAAGCAACATGATACTGATACAGATGAGATAATCACAGAACTGACACAATTTAAGTAATAAGAAAAGACTTCTGAGTAGTTAAAAATATGTAATAGAAACATAAAGCAGTAGTGCAGGTTGAACAAGGGGATCAGCACATTTTGAAACATAAAAAGAAGTGTTAGACAGATTGAATTAACCAATGGTTTGACTTGTTTTGTTTTTTTTTGATTATCCAGCAGTAAATGACATGGCTGCTATATATAAGAACTACAGAAACAGCAAAAATTTCTGGTCCTAACAAAAAAGAAAAATTTTTTTCAACCTTGCGCTAGAGCAGCTGTTTCTCTCTCCTCAATTTTACGTAACTCAGGATTCTCTGCAATAAGGTCATATTTAGTCCCACATAAATGAATCTGGCATCCCTGAAAAAGAAGAAAATATAAAGATAAACTGATATTTCAGATGAAAATGAAAATGGTGGCTAAACTCTAGATAATCCAAGTAGGCAAGTAGGGTTTGTATAGTATAAAAAAAATGCAAATTCCAAAAGTTTTTAAGAAGTTCACAAAAGAAAGCGTACCTTATTTACAAAAAAGTGATACCAGGACATCTTTCTGGTGAAGCTTCAATTACATGCAATACAGGACAAAAATTTATCTTTGTATGAGCCTTTTATGAAGCAAACTTCAAGTAAATTTAAAGAATTCTATCTTAAGATAATATTTTAGATAACTTTCATGTCACGTAAGTAACAAAATAATGCATAGGCTAGCCAGTAAATGATTTAAAGTTAGGAATCAGGCCTATCAAATGTGACAAATTTTTTATAATCCAGATGCTACATCAATTATTGATTTGGTGAAGATGAAGCACTAGAACTAGACAAGCTGTCTGGCCCTTGAATGCAAGTAAGTAATAATTGACATCAGCAAGGAAAATAATGGAACGAAATTTTAAAAAAAGCTAAAAAATTAAAATAGTTTAATAATACCAGCAACTTTTAAGGACGGTTTAGATATCCTAAAATATTGAGATGAAACTTTCCATGCCTCACAAAGAAGTATATTGCCACAAGATTAATCAACAGACCTCTTCATGCTTTTGAAGCTCGCCAATCCAAAACCTTGCTCGATCAAAGCTTGAGCGATCAGACAAGTCATAGCAGATTATAGCAGCTTTTGCTCCCCTGTAATAGATACGGCTCATTGCCTCATAACGCTCACTGCCTGCAGTATCCTGAGGATTATTTAAAATTAAATGATCAAAAAGATATATTCTCAGCTGCATGTTGTTCTAGCAGCAGTACAAGTGGGCATTTAATTACTAGTGAGGGTAGTGGTGGTGATAGTAATAAGTAATGATAGTTCATTAGTTGTGTTTAAGACACCAGTTGGTGAGTTAAGCAGTAAAGCTACAAGATCTAAATCTTTTTCTTGAATTCCCAATTTTTCATATTGCATTAAATGGTCCTAAAGATTCCTAGTTCATATGATTTTAACATTTATGAATAAAGAAATTACATGACTTTGTCACAATTTTGTTAGACACTTGACACTTCCAGAAAAAAAATCAACGATGTACGTTTGCATATTGAAATGGTATTTCTGTCTCTCAAGCATCCAACCCTTGTTACTGTGAGACTACCTATCATATATGTGTATATATATATATATATATACATATATATAATTGTATTTTGACAGGCTCTAAAATTTTGATGATTAAATGTGAATGTCCAACAATCATAATTTAATTCCTGAGGACTAAATTTGTGCGTGTGATTGTTTCTTTGTATTGAATGCATGCTATTGCTATGCTGACATGCAGTTTTCTAGTGGAGAAGGGTTGCTTATCATTCATGGCAACTTTACAATAAATATGGATCAGACTTGGGGTTAGCTGGCTATTCCAAGAGAGGAATACTCTTTTTGTGTGTCACACAGTAGACAGAGATTCTTTTGATTATCTACACCACTTCACAGCCCAGAGTCAGGACTTCTAAAGGTTTGATATACATGTACCTACGGACATGTCAGAGCTTGCTGCTGGTTCCTTGTCTGAACCTGGTGACAGGTCAAATCCTAAACAATTTTGCTAACTCTATCAGCGATGTGTCCAAGCCTGATGTGGCTTTACTAACTATACCTGGTGATGTCTTTAAGTCTTCTTTGATTTTGCTAACTGTAACAGGTGGGACCTAGGGTGGCTTTTGTGATCCTCCTCCATTAAGACGACCAGTGAAACACTGTATCTTATTTTTCCGCCAGATGCTCGCTGTCATTTCTTTTGCCCTTAAATTTGACTTTTCCGCTTTTCATTTTTGTCATGAGCAGGCCCACAATGTATTCTGGCAAACGTACAGTTAGCTTTCAAGCAATCATTTATTACAGTGTATAAATGTTTACTAAATTAAAAGCTTACCCATATTCCAATAATCACATTCTTGTTGTCAACAGATACCGTCTTTGCACCAAATGCAGCACCAATGGTCTGAGGGAAAAAATATTCAGTGTATCAAAAATATGAAAAAAACAATATTAAAAATCAAGCTGATAATCAACAGATATATTGTTAGAAAAGTCTTCGACTTTTAATAAAGAAGACATCTTTTAATTAAGGTCCAATGCAGAATGAGGCCCAAAGTTTTCAAAAAATGACCAAGTTGACTTGAAATATGGACTTTTTAGGGTTTAGCTGTTCAACTCTTGAGAATAAAAGACAGGTATGACCAATAGAAACATAAGTTTTGAGTATAATAACTCAACTTGTATTTCAAATGGTTCTGTAGGTTTAAAAGCCCTAAACTTGTATTTCAACAATCTATGGTATTTTTACACAGCAGGTCTTTATTTCAACTAAACCATATAAAATAACACAATAGCTACAGTTCACAAAATTTTCATTGTAATCCTTTCAATATATTTCATATCGATAATTTGGGCAGTATTTCAAGATTTTTTAAACAAGTGTTTGGACCAGTTTGGGCTTTTAAAGATTGTCAAACTGTGATTCAAAAAACATGGTTTGATGAATAAAAGTCTCACAAAAAGTTTAAAGCATTACATTTGATTCCAACTCCACACTGCATGATTACACATTAGATAAGATCATTGTTAATAATAATGTAATACAAAATCAGTTTTAGGAAACTATCAATTATCTTGCTGTAACTAACAAGGTTTTAGCCTTTCACAGCCAATATATTGAAATTTAAAAAAGTAAAAATAAATATTAAAAAAAAAAAAATATGTTATATACATAAAATATTAGTTAGTAATAAAAACAATCCTAACTACATGCAAATATTTTGATGGTGAATAAGTGAAACTTTGGGCTATTAGGAGCAAAAAGCTGATATTTACTTTGGTGATAATAGAAGTAAGATTTTCATTTTAGAATAGTCTTCAACTTGTATTAAAGGAGATATCTCTCTCAGCAATAACAAAGAAGACTTACATGAAAATGTTATTGTGATAATAAAAATATGCCAAAGAGACAGCCCTACTTAACCCTTTTGCTGCCCTGTTATATGTCCTCCAAATAGAGAGAACTGTGTGATGTAGAAGCACTAGATACACCCATAAACCCATTTGTTTTGTTGGTGCTGCAACACAAGACAGCTTTTTAGTCATAGGGCAAGGTTAAAAATTTTGTCATGAGTAAAAATAAAACTCAGTGTCGCATCACTCTTTTCTGTTTTGGACTGTGTTTGTAGCCATATTACCCATATTTCGACGCACTTCTTAGAAAATTAGAAGGCAAGGGGTTAATTTTAATAATGTGTGAATTGAAATAAAAAGACAAACAAAAGTGGACTCTCTTATATTACACAATATCTCTGACACTCCAAACTGGATTATGTAGCCCAAAATATTTTACCTATTTCAATTATGCTCTACAGATTTTTAGTACTATAAAATCAATTTCTTTTTTAAAAAAGTAATAGGCCCAAAACTGAAACAAGTATACAAAAACAATTGACAGTACAGGGACAACCTTTTTCTATAGTCTTGAAGGCTCCAGGGTGGATTGGAAAACTTTTTTTGATGGTATTCACGAAGAAATGAAACAGATTACAGTACCATGAACTATCATAGAGTGGAAAAAAATAATAAAAATGTGATTTCAGACCCTGGTAGGTTTACTTCTCTGGCATAGAGGATGTCCTTCACAACCGGAGGGGAGAAACTCTTGACTATAAATTTGGACAGACATTGGCGGGCAGTCAGTCTAGAAGGGCACAACTTGGTACCACTCAGTCTACTGGCAGGTGAATTACCTGAGATAATAACAGATCTGCTATCAAGCAACTACTAGACTACCTTTACAAGGTAACTAGAGTCATCCAGAACTAAGATTGTGCATGAACAGAGAAAAAAAAATGGAAGATACCATCAACCTGGCAGAGCGGGCAGATAAGACCTTGATTGTGATTGTAGAAGTTGATATATTTAATTACCACCTTTCAAAATAAAGCTATCCTAAAACAGTCTGAATTGGACATATTGCTCATAGTGAATTTGCAATCGAAGATTTTAATTCTTAAAAGTTGCAAATTTTGTTATTTTTTTCAAGAATTGAAAACAAAAAAGTATTTCAAGATACAGCATGCACAATTTACTTTAATGGATTCTCAAAGTTCACTATAAATATTCTTTCTAATTCCAATATCAATGAATCATAATCTAGAAACTAATAATCTAATTACACAAAAGGACCAAAGATATAGAACATCAAATGCATTCTTGCAACATAATCCAAGTGGAATGGGGACATAAAAACTGGCTTCCCTGCCAGATGAATAATCAATTAAATTATTTCATTAAATACGGATGTAAAACCACCACCACAGTGTAGAGCATGAAAAGACAAAAAGGTAAGTACCCAGACAACCAATAGCATTTTAGTATCCACTAGGCCAAGGAAGAAATAAGAGTGGCAGGCTGAGGCATGCAAGAATCAGGTTTAACTTCAAATTTAAGAGACAAGGAGATCAAACCCTAATGAAATAAAACTTAACAATCATAGCCACCCCTTCTTTCCTCCCCATTGCTTTCAGGGTAAAATTATTGCATCCTAATGGAATTACCAAGAGTGCCTAAAAAACTTGTGGATCCAAAAGAAAAAGGCAAGCAGCACAGGCAGCTACAGTGAAAACCAAAGCACAAAACAAATAAAAAAACATTCATTTACAATTACGTTCTGATAAGGAACAGTGTCACCACTGAAACGGTTATGTATGTAGCGCTCCACAAGGCTGGTTTTCCCTGCATAGGCTTTTCCAAGAAGGACCACCTTGATGTCCACCTTAGCTCCACTCATCTTGAGGTCATCCCTTAATCCTCCTCAATCGTAAAACTGTAGATTGATAACAAGTGATACACGACTTAGGTGAAAAGAATAAAAGAATAAGTAATTAACCCTCTAAAGTTAAAAAATTTTCAAAAGCACTGATATGTGCAAGAGTAACGTGGCTTGCTTACATTTTACTCTCCCATTCCTGTCTCCAGCCTGTGTCTACTCAAAGATCAACAATCAGACTTCCCTCTAATAAGTCTAAAAATTCACTGTCAAAACTATCACTTAGTTAAACTGAACTACATTTAAGATTAAACAAAGAGAGGAAAGAGTAGCTTTGAGGTACAGACAGTTTTTTAACATAGAAGAAACAGCAGCCAACCTATAGTGTAGACAGAGCTGAAATAAATTAATTTTTCTTCTTTGTATAACTCCAAGCAAAAACCAAGCCCAATCTTTTTCTATAGTCCCGATCAAATGGAGCCCTCTTTGGTGTGTAAATTAGTCCGGACTTAAAGGAACTCTTTCCCAAAGGGATAATAAATTATAATTTGCCTCTAAAATGTGTGTAAGAGTTAGAGCCCCCACACCTCCAAACAAACAACAAAAATCCATTAAATTAAAAAAAAAAAATAGTAATAACCAATCATAATGGGAAAAAACTACATCAAGATCTAATGTTACATACCTGTTAAATTTTAGTACTATTGGGTGGTTATAAATCGATTTGAGGAAATTAGATCTAGATCTTGATCAAAAGTAGGGTAAATTTCTAGATCTCCTGAGGTCCACACTTTGAACAAATCCAGTTAAAGATACTCTTCGAGACTTGGCCTAACTAGTCCAGATCAAGAGGACTCATCTAATTTCTATTCTATGGAAAACCATCTTCTGAAACATGATTTGATTCCAAGCTTTAGTCAACAAATTTAGATCATAGATCTACTCTAGATAAGAGACCTTAGGTAATCTTGATCGAGAAAGATGTGGCTAATAAGTTCATTGAGTTGGATCAGTCTCCTCTCAAGTCATTCAGGTCAGATTTTGTTATTTAGGCTAAACGAATTTAACAAAAAAATATCTATAATATGCTTGGCTTATTCTGGTCAGTATATTGCTATAATTATTATCATTCTTCTTCCCTTTCTTCCTCCCGATTCAACTCTGTGGATGAATTTGGGAACCTTCGAAATCTCATAAGATTTATGGAAAAGGTCTGAGATTAACTTGTAAGCGGGTTATATTAAACCACATTAATATAAAAGCTGCTTTTGTATTACCATAAACATCGTAATCTCAGATAAACTAAATTTTAGCTTAGAATGAGCCAAAGAGGTATCTATAACCCTGCAAAACAAAGTAGGATACAAAAGAGTTCTATTTCCTGATTTCACTATTTCATTGACAATTTTTCTTCTATGATCCAACTGCAGGATCTCAGTATACTTTCTAGTCGAACACAGGAGATCGATTTAGATTGAGATATACATTTAGAATACTATTATGGATTCTTATGATGTAATTGCAAACCAGCCTGTTGTCATAGATAATGTAAGTACCCCTACATTGCATTATATGTCTGGAAATGACACTTCTTAAGACAAGATTTCTGTTAGATTGCTATGGTGTTGATCTGGTTGATGACTCACTCTTTTATTACATTTCTAAATCCAGGCCTACCCTAGATGTAAATCTTTCGGTTGCATTGATCTAGACTCTCTAGATAGACAAAGATTTATCTAAGGCATTATTTTTTCAACTTATCTTGTTAGAGCAGTCTTTTACAATCACGAGAGGATCAAGACTAAATCAAGGCCTAGATCCCAAATCCCAGTTTCCGCTTAGAAGTTTTAATAGATCTTCATTTTTATCTAGATCTAGTCTAGATCTATTCACATTTGAAAACCGCTTTTCATACTGCATTAAATTTTTGTTTATTAATCATCCTTTTTGAAAATGGGTGATCTTTCAGATCTAGGCCTTTAAATATTTTAGAGCTGTCAACCAGTGCTGACTTCAATAGTTTACTTTATGTATGTAAAAAAGTAAAAAGATATAAGAAATATATCCATCTTTTCAAGGCAGTTTTAAAAAAAAATGCAAATTTATTTAAAAAGAACAACAACCTGGAATGTTTCAGAGTGAATTCTCTTGTTATTACAGGATTGTGGTTATTCCCAAATGTGTACCATGTATAAAGGGGAAGCAACCAAAACACCCAATAGCCAGTGTAGAACTAGTAGTAGTATGTGTACTCAAGTGTGATTGCAGAAAGTTCATCAAATGCCCCACATGCTAACTTTTTTCACCCCTCCCCCCACACACACGCACACAAATGCGGACAATGACTAAGGTTGGCCCTATCAATTAAAAAAAAATGGTCTGCCTCGCCCGGCATGAGTGACAGCACTTCTGTTTTTAAGTGCAAGCCGTTGTCAATGATTCAGCACCCTGGTGATTATCTTATATATATATATATATATCTTACAATGACAAAGAGAGAGAGAGAGGAGGACGGGGATGAACATGCCTTCATATTTAAACAAAAAAAATATAAAAATCGGCATAGAGTTTGGAAGGAGGGGAGAGAGAACGACCCTCACCCTCGGGCACTCTAAAGAGTTGGTTACAACACTTTAGGAGGAGTATGTAATAGGAAGTTAATGGTGAGGCAAGGCGAGGCAATGCTAAAGCACACCATGAGGTAACCTGTTTTCTAGTGTGTACGTAATGGCTGTCTGGCTATGTCTAGATCTAGCTGCCCCTGAACACGCCATTTCACTGGCTCTATTTTTTTTTTTTAAAAGTGAGGCACTTAGGACTTTTTATTACCGAGGTTGGCATTTTTTCTCTGTTTTTCGGAATAATTTATATAGGGCCCAAAGACAGAAAAATTTGGGGATTTGAAATTGTTTAGATGTTCAAGGGGTTCTCGTTACTCCTGATCTTGGTTTTTTGGGCTCCACTGTAATAAATTGAGTTATTGAACTTTATTGATTAGCTTGCCTTAAGACAACATGTCTGTATCACCAGTATACCCATTATTTTGGTTTATGCCATTTTGAATACTGAAATGGCTTGTTGTAAATTGCTGAAATAAAGTTTCATCAGTTATGAAGCTGGGGCTGGTTGGCAGCTCTTGAATGAATATGACCCATTAATATGTCTCCTCGTGGAAAAATCTGGGTCAAATTGAATTCAAGTGCAAAATTTTAAAGTTAAAAAAAAATGTATTAGCAGTCATATCATTTGGTATATCTATGATTAATGATTTTTAAGATAGTTCATTTAAATTTTAATGCACTTTGAATCTTTGGTTTCGAATTTTTTTATTGCCAATTAGGACTGCCCTTAAGATTTTTTTTTTTTTTATTATTTTAAACCTTACTTCAACTTGTCAAAGATTGCCTGAATAAAAAAAAAAAACATTAACAAACAACTTCATTTCATGCATAGAGAGTAGCTTTTCCTTTAGACACAATATAGTGCACATTTTTTTATTGATATATTTTCCATTTCATTGATACTTGAATTAATTTTGTGAACCCCCATTTTTCATAGATTGAAAACCACAAACTAGCAGTAATTTAAGTGGTGGGTTTTTTTTTTAGAAATTAAAAAAGCATCCTCATCATGAATTGAAAAACTCTATTATAATGAAAAAGGAGCTCATCCTATTTCCCAAACACTTAAAAGACAAAAAAAAATATTGTGCACTCAACAGGAGGGCTGCAATAATATAACATTTTTATTTTTCCAGGGATCAGGAGTGATAAAAGCAGGTTTTGCTGGAGACCAGATTCCTAAATACATATTTCCCAACTAGTGAGTATAGATATTTTTTTATTCAGATGTCCACTTGAATGGAACGACTTTTTTCTTCCATTGAACGTGTGATTACCAATGACTTTCAATTCTTATTAAAGTACTTGATTCGTATCTAGACTCAATTTAAAAAATTAAGTGATTTATATACATGGGTCTTAAGTTTTTGCTTGACATAAGTATTCTTGACTCCACAGTTCTAATGAGTAAAACAACACACACTTGGCTTTCTTAATAATTTTTTTTTGTTTCCTTATTCTTAAGAAAATAATGAAATTACACCATCTCAAACGAAGAGGTTCCTACATAATTTAAATTTCAACTCAGGCCGCTGATCTGTCCTCAATTTTATACAATGCATATTTTTTAATGCCACAGTCAACAAAAGATCAAACATGTCAAGTTTTGTAAAATATTTGATTATAAATAGTAATAACATGATTAGAAACATGAAAACAATACCAAAACTGAGGTTATTAAACTTTTTTTTTTTATTGTAGTATCTTAGACCCAGGTGGACCTAGATGTAGTATGTATTAGATTACAAATCTGTGTCTCTTGTGTAGAGTGTGGCTTCTGTTGGCAAATTTATTATTTTCACTGTTAAGGAATCATCTATCAATTTGTACTTAAAAAGGATACCAATACACTTTAATACTCTATTGTTACTTCTCTTTCTGGAAGCAAGAAAAGTTCCCATGCTGATAGAGCAGATCAATCAATGTCTTTGTATTTTACAATCAGAGAAACATAATCAAACTAAATATCTGAGAGAAGATTGAATGATTTAACATTGTTTTGTTGTTTGAAATATGAAGGCCCTGAATTTTACCAAAGGAAGTAAATGCGGAACTTGCTTCAAAAATCTGCTTTTCAGAAATTACAAAATCATCATTTTTCTTCAAACATTGGCTGAAAAAAAATAATTATGCTGGCATTTAAGAAAAAAAAAGTTATAATCCTATTGGCAAGAAACTATTAACATACATGGTTCTATCTATACAAACAAGTTCTTATACAATGTTAATTAATCCTTGAAAACTATATCTCCAGTCTGATTAAGCATTTTTCCTTTAACTTTTAACTGAGTTTCAATTTGGATGAATATATCAATTTGATGGAAACTTTTAAGCAGTATCTAAGCTTTGTTCTAAAAGGTCAAAGAAATATAAGTTAGTTTTAAAAACTCATTGGATATCATTACAAATTAAAAGTGATGGTGAAAATTTAAAAAAAAAAAAAAGAGAGAGAGAGAGAGAGAGAGAGAGAGAGAGAGAGAGAGAGAGAGAGAGAGAGAGAGAGAGAGAGAGAGAGAGAGAGAGAGATAGAGAGAGAGAGAGAGAGAGAGAGAGAGAGAGAGAGAGAGAGAGAGAGAGAGAGAGAGAGAGAGAGAGAGAGAGAGAGAGAGAGAGAGAGAGAGAGAGAGAGAGAGAGAGAGAGAGAGAGAGAGAGAGAGAGAGAGAGAGAGAGAGAGAGAGAGAGAGAGAGAGAGAGAGAGAGAGAGAGAGAGAGAGAGAGAGAGAGAGAGAGAGAGAGAGAGAGAGAGAGAGAGAGAGAGAGAGAGAGAGAGAGAGAGAGAGAGAGAGAGAGAGAGAGAGAGAGAGAGAGAGAGAGAGAGAGAGAGAGAGAGAGAGAGAGAGAGAGAGAGAGAGAGAGAGAGAGAGAGAGAGAGAGAGAGAGAGAGAGAGAGAGAGAGAGAGAGAGAGAGAGAGAGAGAGAGAGAGAGAGAGAGAGAGAGAGAGAGAGAGAGAGAGAGAGAGAGAGAGAGAGAGAGAGAGAGAGAGAGAGAGAGAGAGAGAGAGAGAGAGAGAGAGAGAGAGAGAGAGAGAGAGAGAGAGAGAGAGAGAGAGAGAGAGAGAGAGAGAGAGAGAGAGAGAGAGAGAGAGAGAGAGAGAGAGAGAGAGAGAGAGAGAGAGAGAGAGAGAGAGAGAGAGAGAGAGAGAGAGAGAGAGAGAGAGAGAGAGAGAGAGAGAGAGAGAGAGAGAGAGAGAGAGAGAGAGAGAGAGAGAGAGAGAGAACGAACAGTAAATTTTGCCTCTGTAAAAAAAAATCACATTCTTTTATTTTTTTTTTTAACAAGTGTTATATAAAATAAAGTGAATCTATAGGAAATGATTAACAATTTGATGTTCTCAACCTCTCAGCATTGGCAGACCCAAACATGTGCGCATCATGGCTGGTGCGCTGGAGGGGGATATGTTTCTTGGACCAGAGGCTGAGGTAAACCAAACCCACCACAGCAAATTATTCTGGAGAGGGGGAATATTTAATTAACACCCACAATATTATGATTTTATTGCAATTGCATTATATTCCTTAAGTTTTTTACATACAAAACCATCTGATAATTACCAGAGGCTTTGTATCACGGTGACTAAAACCGATGCAAAAGTGGATCTTTAGTTTTTCCTTCTTTGTAGCCTTTATCTGCGCAAAGGTGGTAGATTGACCACTAACTGACCCCTGATATGCGGTGACTACCCTGAGTGCCACTGATAAGAATTGTTTTATGGTTCTTCCAGAGAGTGAGGCAAGTGGAGATAACTGGTCCGATTAAAATTGATGATTTTTGAAGCAATATCATCTAGTCCTTATGCGTGATCTACGATGCGGATGCTCAAATGATTACTACAGCCTTGATCTTTAATTTTTCTGCTCTCATTTAGTGTTTGTTTCTTTCAAATCCGTTAAGAAGTGAGAGTTTTATTAACGATTGCACACGGTGTGTTTCATGAAGTGAAAAAAAAGTGAGTGCAAATTTTAATTAATAATAACTAAATTTTGCAACCAACAATTTTTATTTTTTTTATTGCTTTCAATTCATTTTTCTTTGAAGATTTTAACATCGAAAACCGTATCCTAAAATGTAAAAAAAAAATAAAAGATTTGTGCAGCTTTGAACTGAGGCTTTCCATATCATGGGTTGTCATAGAAAATTTTCGCCAGTCGTATATTATGAAAAATATGTGTTTGTTTCATAGGGTCTTAATGTTACTCATTTGAAGTTAACATAGCTATACAGTGATGGATAGTTTTTTTTTTCAGTAAGATAAACTATTTTGTCCTACCTTTTTGCTTCATGTGGGCATGGGTTAAAACCTCTCTTCATTTGTTTTTGTAGCTTAGCATACTGGAACATTCGCATAAGAACTATACTGACAGATTGAAAATTTGTGCAAACTGTGCGGCAGAAGATGCTTGAATTTAGTGCAAATAAGAAAAAGCCTAGCTAGAGATGCTAAGGATCAAGTTAGACTAGCTTTTCATTGCGGAATTTTTATACGAAATCTTTGCCAGCAATACTTAAGCCCAAAAATCTGCAAGCAACTAACAAAGACAGCAATAGATACAGTGGTAGCAAACACGTAACAAGAATCTCTCATCACCAAAGTAATCCAGTTAAAATTAAAGTATAACAAGATGAACTACAGCTTCAGGGATGTACATGTAGCAATCTCACACTCGCAACCAGTTTCTCAACTGACATAGATAAGGCAGATGAAGTTATTGGATTATAAATGAAGTACTACAGATATGCATTTCCAAACAAAATAACCCCTAAGCATCATATTTTAGAGAAACATTGTGTGAGCTGGATAAGAGCCCAAAGATTTGAGAATAGAGCACAGGGCAAGAGGTATGAGATGTGAGAGAACAAAGACAGCTTTCACTATGGAGACATCAATTTTGCAGACCACCCAAAGCTCACTAAGAATAAGATTGTAACAGAACCAAAATCTCACAAGTGTTAACATTAATGTTAACACACCTTTGAATTGATTCGTGTGTATATAATGTGTACATTGTGGCAAGCATACTCACTTCTTCTAGCATTATAAACTTCTTTGTTGCTCAACACACCTCCTTTTAACAGTCATTCACTTTATTACTAATTCATAAAACAAACCTTATCATCAACGCATCAACAAGCTAAAGATAAACTAACACCCTAGCCCAGATGATCAGCCTGTTATCTGCCAACCGGCAGCGCCTCTCAAGCAGCGACCATGTAATAAACATCCCCTACTGACAATTTGGTTCTACATTTCAAGCTGATTTTCATACCACTGTAATCTCAATTTTTACTTCATTTTCTCATATTACTTTGAATAAAAATGTTGGTTGCAAATAAAAGTTATCCAAATTTTAACCACTCCTGCTTTTTCACAGGCCATTTGAAAAAATAGCTAGTTTTTGACCATTTGTAAGTAAGTGACAAGTGTGCATATTTCATACAAAAATGTATCAAATAAAACGGCTATATTTTATCTGCATGTTCCTAAAGTTAAAATAATAATTGAATATCATTTAATTTAAATTCCATTGGTCTTAAAGTTATAAGAAAATGTAAAATATCAGTCAGAAAATTGACTGGCGTACCAGGCTTACACAGGTAAATTTTATGACCCGTGACCGTGATTTGACCCTGGTGGGCGCGTGAGGGGTCGTCTTAATGGCTTTTCGCCCAGTGAACTAAAAGTTGGGTAGTTAGTCGCCGTGGTATTGATGTTATCTTCAAATCATGGTAATTCTAGATGGTTGCAGTAGCTCTGATATCTGAATAAAGATTAAATATAATATCCAGACTCTAGACAGGTCTAAATTAAATAACATGTATTCTTTTTGATTGAATATAGTATGTTTTTGATGCTAAGTAAAAAAAAACAATTTAACCTGAGGTTGTGTTGATTTGGCATAAAAATAAACTTAGAGTTTAAACTCCATTAGCAGAAGGAATAATACTCATTCAATACTTTTTTTAAAATAATTTTAAACATTTTATTTTTGTGCAAACTATAGGAGCACAGAGGTCTTTTATCTATTCGATACCCAATGGAGCATGGAATCGTCAAGGACTGGAATGATATGGAGCAAATATGGCAATATATTTATTCCAAAGACCAACTTCAAACCATTTCTGAAGAAGTAGGTGTCAGAAAAGTTTAGCAGATACTTTTTTTTTAAATTTATGAGCAATTCAGATTGTATTATTTCTTCATGCCAGCAATTCATATACTCTGATTACCATTTTTATTTGATAATATCACAGGAAAATCTAATCTATTGATTAGTTTAACATCCTCTAAGCTTCCTCAGTTCCTGAAAAACCTTTTACCGATACAAAGAAGGTGTGATAGAGGATTAAAGGGGGGGGGGGGGGGGAAGGTAAATTTATACCTATTTTTAATGATTTCCTTTCACTGGTGATTAAGGAGCTCATGTTTCAGAGCATTATATTTTTTCACTAATTGTTGGTCTTTAAGGTCTTTAAGTTGCATTTTACTCCTAAATAGTTGGGCTTATAATATAGGCCTCAGGCGCCTCAAGCTTAATCTTAAAAAAAAAAAAAAGATTGGGAGAAAAAAAGTTTATGATGTCTATTATAGCCTTAGACTCACTCACTTGAGGATCCTGTAGAATGCTTTGAAGTTGCATGCTTTCATTTGTAATGATTTGCTTGCTTTTTTTTTCTGAGAGTTGCTTGCATCCCTGATTAACAAATCTTGCAAGAAACATAGTTGTCAAAGCTAAGCAAAACAAACACCCCCAAGTTAATTTGGGGTACAAATTTAATTATCCTTAAACATAAAACCTTTTTTGAGGGGCTTATTTATACACTTACTGTAAGAGGGATTTCTTCTCTGAGGACTCCCTGTTATCTAGCTCCTCCTTTATTTTCTACCTATTGTACATGGAATGTCCATTGACTTCTGGGATTAGGCCTAAGGATATTATGGAGAGACACAAAGACAGGTGATTCAGGGCCTAGCGGGCTAGCAAACCCTTTGCTTTTAAACCAACCTATTGCTAGAACGAATAAAGAAACATGCCACCATAATCTACCAAAAGAGGGAGAGAATGATGGATTATCGGTGACAATTTGATCATGACTGGAAATGTCCACGAACTACGAGATCAGACCAGAGGAATAAGATAATTTCTCTGATATTGGTCAACAGAAGATTTTGTTTCATACCTTTAGTTGAAGTCTTGGACTACTTCAATTACTAATTCTATTAATAATTCTACTACTTCTGCTGCTACACGTTATCTTCATATAAAAATCTGAAAAACTAAGGGATGTTAAACAAAAATTAAAACTACTGCCATCATTTTGCTGTATTTTACAAGTTGACATCAAAGCATTGCATCTTTATCTTCTCAGCATCCTGTGCTCCTCACAGAAGCCCCCCTGAACCCACAGAGAAACAGAGAAAAGGCTGCAGAAATTTTCTTTGAAACATTTAATGTACCAGCCCTGTTCATCTCCATGCAAGCAGTGCTAAGTCTGTAAGAAATAATTTTTTATTACATGGTGTAATTTTATTTACTATGGAAGAAATGAACACTTATCCCTGTTACAGCTAATAATTTAATTTATACAATTTCTTAATTAATTTTTCCTTTGTAGATGCTTTGAGACATTTTTTTTTTGTGTAGTTCTACAATTATTGCAGTTAACTCAATCCATCGGAGTATTCTCCTACAAAATCAATATGTGTGCAGGTATGCCACAGGACGAACTACAGGCGTGGTTCTCGATGCTGGTGATGGTGTGACCCACGCTGTGCCAATCTATGAAGGATTTGCCATGCCTCACAGCATCATGAGGGTGGACATAGCTGGACGTGATGTCACACGCTACCTCCGACTTTTGCTAAGGAAAGAAGGTTTTGACTTCCACACATCTGCTGAATTTGAGGTGGTCAAACAACTTAAAGAGGTAAAATCCAAGAGTTTTTTTTCTAGCCCCTTTTTAAGTTGTGCATCTTGTGTTATAAATATACTTGAGTCTCATTATTGTGACATCAACAATAAACGTATAAAAGAACCTTAAAAATCACTTTCCTGTTGAGGGTAGTCTTTCATAATTTGCCTTGTTTTGGTCTATTTTGGAAAAAAATAATTATTCTTCTCTTTGTAAATAAGTTTTGTTCAAGTTACATGTTATCTATCAAGTCAAATCAAACCAATATTTAGTTGTAAAATAATTTTTAGTGGAAAGTTCATTTCCCAAACTACAATACAATTGTACATTGTACAGAAATAGAGCCTATGGTTTTGCTTAATTAAATACAGATTTCAAATATTTTATGATGAAAACAGTTCTTGTATCTGATGCATTTAGTGTTGCTCAAAATTTTAATTTTTCTCTCTCTCTCAGAGAACCTGCTATCTTTCAATCAACCCTCTGAGAGAGGAAAGCATGGAGACTGAAAAAGTGCAATACACTCTTCCCGATGGAAATGTGGTTGAAGTAAATAACCATATTTTTATGTATCTTTCCTTCATTGCTTTACATATGTATTAAAGACTACTTACTTTAAGTTTTAAAAACACATTTCTTGTTAAAGTTCACATTTAAATGGATTTTACTGTTAAACGTTAATCTATATGTTAATCAAAAAACAATATTAATCTTTAAAATATTTACAATGTTGAAGATTTGGGAATGAAATCAAGGAAAGTTTTATTTTGATGGTAACACTATCATGAATTTTTTTTAAAGCATTACTTTGCTGGTCATTTGTAAGGGCTACATCTTTGTAAAGCGAGCTTATTATTGCTATTAAAGCTACGAGTACAAGAAAAGAAGGTTCATGATCATCATCATATTTGCAAGTAAATGAAACATACCATCATAGATTGGATAAAAGTACTTTACTATTTATGCACATAGATCATATAAATAGAAAAGATTTGTTTAGCTCATGCTGCATTCAAAAGTGCATTGCATCTTTTCCTCTCTCTTTTTGATGTGTTTTGCTGTTAAAGAAATATTAAAGTAATTTCTTTTTCAAATGCTAAGCTTTATTTGTAAGAATTTTCCATTCCATGTGACTACAATGATGCATCAAATGTTCTTAAACTTTTTCCTATTCCTAGATTGGACCAGCTAGATTCAGGGCACCAGAGCTTCTATTCCGACCAGATCTGATTGGAGATGAGTGTGAGGGTATACACGAAGTTCTCTCTTGCTCCATACAGAAGTCAGATCTGGATCTTAGAAAAACGCTATATTCCAATATAGTGCTCAGTGGTGGATCTACGCTCTTCAAAGGTACTGGAAATTATATGCTCATACAGTTAGATCCTTTGTTTAAGTATAAGTATGAATGCTACAATCTAGTATTAGCAGGTACTATTTCATCTTGAAATAGTATGAACTATAGCAAAAGTACTATGTCAGGGGATATAGCAGCACAGTGACTTTATTTGATTGATAAGGTCGAGGAAGAGAGAAGGGAATACAGACCTGCCACTCAACTGGGAAAGAAAATCTGAATGATTCTGTCAAAAAATCTGAATTTGCCCAGAAGAATCTGAAGCACTTGCTTTATTTTTGCCTTCAACAGCATGTTGCAGTCTTTGGTGAATGTTCATTCATCAGTTTATCTCTGAACCCTGATAAAACAAGGTTTCTTAGCTTTCAATTCCTCAATGGTGAAAAATTCTAAATAATCTTAAGATCTTTTTTTCCATACCTCTTTCAGTTTAAATCAAGCAATCGATGCCTTACAATACTTTTAAGTGACTCAATAAATTTGGTGGCATTGACTTATGTAGCATTTGATGAATTCGCAAAGAGCAGAGCTGCCAACGTAGCTCCTGTGGGAAGTGTACTTGACTTCAAAGGCTTATTTTTCTATGAAAAAGAATAAATGTACTCCTTACTGACGGGTTAAGGGTTAAAAAAAAATGACACATTTGATGCTCTTTTCTGATTTTAGATAATTTTCCTACATGGTGTATAGGCCTTTCGCACACTCGGAAAATTAAAAATCTTATGAATTTTTCTGGATCCAGCAGCTATTGAAAACTTAAGATATTTCATGGGCAGAAAATTGACAATTTGCTGGAAAGTTGTAATATTTTATTTTGTAAATAATCTAAAGAGCATCATCCACCCTTTTTTTTCAATCACTTTATTGAGAAACAGGTCATTTTAAATACAAAAATTAGGCCTACACTATGACGTTGAGACTTGTTAAGTATGATTTAGATGTAACTTAGATCTAGATCTAAATTCTAAATAGATAAAATGATCAAAGTCATAGATCTTGTGCAGATTGTAAAGTTTGCATCCAGATAAAGCTTCTTATGCCTATTATCAGATCTAGATTTTACTTTTCACAGACCTACAATTACTTAGTCTCGTGTCATTTCATCTTGATTTACTCTAATTCTATATAGGATTTCGAAATCGATCTTGATGACTGACGAAAAAAAAAGCGCTGCCCTTTAGTAGAAATTACTCTTAGAAGATAAAATAGGACTAATCCTTCATTGAAAATAACGGCAAAGTCTGGATGTGAAGATAGAGAGACAGTAGCACAGACAAATAGAGGATAAAATAAACAACTCGGCAGAATTTATATTGGGGGTGGTTACAACTAAAATATTAATATCAATTTCGATACTGCATGTGATAATATACAATAAAAAACAATATCGATACACTATAATTAAATTGTGGGTATTTATTCTTTCGTGCAGGTTTTTGTCGATCTTCTAGGTCTAATTAAAAAAAAAAAAAAAAGAAAAACACTGAAAAAGGTTTTTAATCGTGGAGGTGAAAACTTAATTCGGAAAAAAATTGGAATATTTCCTAAATATTCGGAAAATCAGAAACGGACGAAATTTGCCTTAAACATCGGAATGATTCCCATTAAATCGGTATGAATGGCAGGTCTGGGAATACCCATAATGTTTGCCTAGGAAAGTAGCAGTTGTATTTCAATTGTGTCCCATCACTCTAAAGATATTTAAAAGTAATTTCTTGTGAATTATCTCCAGGTTGGCAGTATTATGATTATTTCTTACTCTTTCCAGTAAATCAAATATTTAAAATGAAGTTGATGAAATATGAAGAGTTTGAAAATGGCTCTTGAACTTTATTTTGATATAAATAAAGAAATGGGAAATTAATAAGTGATAAGATTAAACTGTTCTAAAACGAAAGTCAGATGCCCAAAAAATCTCAGAGATAGATTTTGAAGTATTTTCAAAGCAAGGTTTTCTTAAATAATCAGGCAGAAGGTTATCAGGATCATTTCCTTTACTTGTTTTTTTTTTTCCTTTTTGTGTTTGTGTAGACTTATGCATATTCATATTTTTTCCTTAGGCTTTGGAGATCGCCTCTTAAGTGAAGTTAAGAAATTGTCACCACGTGATGTGAAATTGAGGGTAAATATTCAGAAGTCTAGTTTTAAATATTGATGCTGAATTTTACAATTTTCTATCTCAACACCTTTTTATAGGGCTTTTAAGATATATTATTCAGATGGAAGTAAACAGTGGAGTTAGATTCTTTAAAGTTTGAACTAAAATGAAAGAGAGAAAATGTTTATAAAGCAAAAAGAGACCAAAAAGAACATTAAAAAAAAAAGACAGCAAAATTTTAAAGATGAGGTGAGATCCTGTTAAAATGAATAGCACAGTGGTTTTGTTTTCCATTTGATTTTGGTTAAAAAAAATGACCCCTTCTTTGTGAATATATCACTTATTTTACACTATTGGTTAACATCTATGGGGTCTGTGAAATGAAGGTAATATTTTCTCAATATATTTTAAAAGTCAATTCCTCAAATGCAAATATTTATTATTTAAATTTTCTGTCAGGTAAAGCATTCTCAATTGCATTTGCTTAAGATTTATCTGTACCCATTTTATACAGATATCTGCACCACAAGAAC
The DNA here is from genome assembly GCA_033675545.1 of Elysia crispata. NCBI lineage: Eukaryota > Metazoa > Mollusca > Gastropoda > Plakobranchidae > Elysia > Elysia crispata. Next base: position 347,198 of record JAWDGP010001658.1, on the reverse strand, counting down.
GTCTTTACTCAACATGGATTGGGTATGTCCACTATATTTTTTTAAAAGAAAATAATATTTTCTTACATATGAAATGTAATTGTGTTAAAAAACAAAAATGAGGATACCCCCAAAAATGCAGTTTGAAGGACAAAGAATATTTCCTTTAATAAAGGTGGAGGGTGTCTTTGTGAAACTGCCCTTATTTGATGGAATATAGCAGATTAAGGGAATGAACCCTATTTACTTTACCTGCAAAGATTATCTAAAAGAATCACAAAATATAATTTCATATATATAAATGTCCAAAGGCAGTTAAATCTACATGCTATGAAAGAGATTCTTTCATTTTTCACTTTAAAAGCCTTTATGATATACCTGTGTTTAAAAAGCTACAATTGAAATGAATTTATTAATAATTTCAAACTTTCTAAAATGACTGATTCAAATATTCCATTTACTTCCTTTCAAAATTGTATATTTGTTTTTAAAACATCTGAGAATTGGGAATTTAATATTTAAAAATAAAATAAAATTTATATGATTATAACTGATATATGATGTCTTTCTTATTGATTTAATTTGGGATTTTGATTTCAGAGGCTCCATTTTAGCTTCACTGGATACATTCAGAAAGATGTGGGTGTCCAAGAGAGAGTACCATGAAGAGGGAGTCAAAGCTATTCACAGAAAGACTTTTTAGTCACTAGGATCCTTAGCCTTTTGTTTTTTAGTCAACTAAAGCCTGTCCCCCTCAAATTACTCTTTCCAGATCTCTTATGGATATCATGCTGTAGCAACAAACAAAACTTTATTTATTTAGAACCCAACTGATTTAAAAGAAGTAAAAATGCCCATTTTCAGTAATTGTAACCATCCTTATGGCCAGTTGTACGGGAACTGACAGCTTGTTTCTCACCAAGCCAGGAAAGTGGTATTTTGAAGTTTTCTTTAGTCAGCTCTGTAAATGTACAGGTCTTCCATAGCTGTGATTTTTTTTATTCATGATACCATGTTGAAGGGCATCTAAAATAAACAGGGTTTCTAGTTATGATAGATAGTTGTTAGGAAAAAGAAAACCTTGACATAAAAGATATTCAGGATGAACTATAAATGGAATTTATGATTGGATGTAAAGTTAATTGCTATAAGCAATTGTCTGTTTCTGTCATTTGACTTATGCTAAGTGCATTTGTGCAATATCAAATCTTCTTTAATGTTCAATAAAATTAATTTTTTCTCCATAAAGTAAGATATTTTATAAGCAGCAAACCTCAGCAAAGAAAGACACCTCAGCTATTAGACACTTCTGGATTATCTATTATAAAATACCAGGAGATTTTTTTTTCCAGTTTGCCAAGCACCCTGAATTAAGTCTGTATGTTGACCAAATTTAAATACTGTTTCATAGGTTCTCTAATTACTATATTACTATACTTAGGAATAATATTTTAAAATTGCTGCTTGAAAACAACTAACTTTTATGAGAGAGTAAATCAATTGCACTTGATAGCAACACCTGTTAATTTGAAATGGGGATCTGTGTTTTGCTCCCTTTAAGTTAAAGCACTGCAAATGGTTGTGCCCATTTGTATCCTTTCTTTGTGATTTTTTTTTAATATCTTCAAATTGTTAGTGAAATTTTCCAAATATGACTGACCAGTGTACCTTAAAGAACAAAAATTGTCCAGTGTGAAATGTTATTTCTAGTCTTTGGTTTTCTTTACACTCGCTTTTTTTTTAATACATGATAAAGAATTCCTTAGCTCTTTGATATTTCCTTGAAAGCATTTTTATATGTAATATAATGGTGAAACTTTTGGTACTCGATGATCTGTTCTTACATTTTTGTTTGTGTATTAGTGATGCTGATCATGAAAACTCATATTTTGTTAGCTTTTAATTATGTCAGAGTATCATTTTGTGTAAAGCAATACACAAATTACTAAGAATTGTAAAGTAATTAAATGTCGCCTTTTGAGATTAGAATGGGAAATTTAAGTTTAATAATGTGAAAATTTAAGTTATATAGGGAAAAAATGGAAAAATAAGTTATTGAAAACGATATGTTACTATCACTTTAAAATTATGATGTTTAGCATAAAAACAACTTATTTGTTTAGTGTTGGAATGAAAGTTTCAGACATTTAATTTTTAACTGGAAGGCATCACAGAGAGCAAACTACAGCAATAAAAACTACTTACAGATACATTAATATTTCTAACTTAAAATCTGTATCATTTAAATTATGCGATTCCTCTTTTTTTGCTTGTGGGCATGGTTATTTCATACTTTTAAACTTATGTGGGTCAGTGGTCTTATTGATGTATTGCAGTGTTTTTGTAGTATCTAAAGTCAATGTCAGTTCAGTGAAACTGTTAAAATTGTATAGCAGGATATTTCTGTTTGCCTCATCAAAGGCATTAAATACTAAAGTATACAGAGTTGAGTGAACAATCTTGGTGTGCTTAATGAGCTAATTATCATCAGTTTGTTAACATTAATGGCCTACCTGAGAGAGATAATAATACAAAACTGATCATGAATTTGAATCACATGAACTATCTCTGTGTTTATATTTTGTCTGTGATTACTGCAAGGAGAGTAATGAGGCTGTATATGAGCAGAGTGTTATGTTCAAATTTTGACACATCAATTTTGGCAAAATAATTTAGAATAGAACAATAGACTGATTTCCAATCATCAGACATTTTAATCAAAAAGTATAAGAAAAAAAAGGTTGAATAAGATTTCAAATACAATGAAGTTGACTCTAAATGAGACTCAAAATATGAGTTTACTAGACTTCAATGTTGGTTATTTTTAAAATGTTGATCACATTATTGTAAAGATGAATGTAGTTTATGAATGTTTGTGAAGCAAAACTGAATGCAGGATGTAGAGACTGCCATTCCTATTTGACGAATGTTTTGAATGTCTCTTTTTTTTGTTATTGTAAACTTTCAAAAAAATGAAATGCTTTGTAGCCTAAAGCGATCAGCAAGATGTTGCTATGCTGCTCTTGTATCTTTTTTTTGTTTTTTGTTTTGTTTTATTTTCATGAAGAAAAAAAAATGCTGGCTTTTCAAGCTTTACATCTTGCCTTTTACTCATTTTATTCATCCCTAGTGTTAGCTACTCATTAATTTCCAATGAAATCCATGATACTTTTATTATAAATAATTTCAATATTAAAGAAAACTTAGTTGGCACTGTAAAGCTGTTCCAAGATAGGAAAACAATAGGTAAACTTATGTTAATAGATTAAATTAGCCACTTCCTTCTGCCAAAAAATAAATGGGGAACTCTTTATGAGTGACAATAAATAGTGTAAGCAAAAGCATCTGTCTTTACAGAAAATCGATAAATAATGCGTTAAGACTAAAGCCTTCTTGGTGAGTCAGGATCTTCTAAAATGATGTTGGAACTTAATTACAATGGCTTTTCATGAGTTTTGAGTAAAATACTGACTTTGTGTATAAGAAACATTGATGTACTGGATGGCACACTCTTAAGTGAACCATCTCTTACTTCAAAAAGAACTTTATAAGTAAAGACTAGAAGTGCCTCAGCTAGTGCCATAGAACTTGAATCTTAAGTTCTTAGTAAAGACACTGCATTTTTGGTATCTGGAATAGTGAGCAACTTGTCCATTTCTGTCAACAAGAAACAACCCTCACTATGAATTGTGTACTTCTTTTTAGAGCTCTACTGCCTGAAGTTAGAATGACCAATAAGGGTTTTTTTGTGCCAGTTTTATGAAATAGTTTTTTCTGCAGGTCTATATTATTAAGTTACAAAGATGATGGATCACACTTGTGGGTTTGTATGCAGCTCCTTTTTATTCGACTATTTTTAAAGAATTTTGTTATTTATTATAGTGATAATTTTTTTTTATGCATATAAGCTACATTCACAAATATAACTATCGTATTGAATCATAATTTTGCCTTGGTTATTGCCAAAATAAAAAGGTATGCCTCACAAGTTTTTTTCATTTGCTTCAATACATGTAACTAGTTTTGAAAAGGTAAAATATAACATATGTTTCTTCTTCTCATTGACTTGCTTTGATGCTTGTTGCAAAAACAATCATTAGAAACTGATATTTTAGTCATCAATCATCTTGAGCTGTAGAAATGGCTTCTATTTTATTGAATGTTACATAGGTAGCTGTATTAATCACCTTTACTCTCACTGCATTTTGTGACATCAGTCTATCTACTTTGAAAACTTCTGAAATCCTCTTGAAAAGTTTGGAAATCATAACTATCATCTGCTTATTTATGATTTTGATGAAAGAATAAAAAAGGTCAACAGCGAAGCAGATTACCAAAGAGGGACCTTAAGACAGTTTCTCCTAGAAACAATCAGTCTCAATTCTACTGATTCCATGGAGCTTGCTTCGGATTACACTAGACCAAGTCCTGGTGTTGAACTTAATGATTTGAAAAAAGTCTTTAAAAAAAAATTCACAGAAACCCTGAACTCAACACAATGTCTACTTGGCAAAAGGGGTTAAAAGTTTAACACCATAAATTTACATTCATGATTCAGCTGTGAAATGAGCTATCAAATAGAACCACTGGGCTTTCTTTTTTTTAAATAAAATCAGCAAGAGTAAAATACAGGTGAAAAAAATCAAATCAAAAGCCATCAACACAACTTTTTTGGTGTTGGGGTTGAAAGAGAGAGATGCAAGGAACAAGTTGTTTGCCATGCTAAAGGGCAAGTGTTGTATTTTATCTATGCAGGGAATTCAGTGGTCACAGAGCAAAGATTCCCCTCCTTGTCCATAAATTAAATTTTGCTGACTTTGTGTTTGGCATGCACCATTATCAAGTCTTACTAAGTGTTGACTCTGCACTTCTATAAGGAACTTAAGTAAACTATATCTATACATCTCATTCGGCTGCAATCCTACTTTTTACTCTTGTCATCCCTTCAGCTGAAGAGCATCTCTTGATAGCTATTAATGAAAAATGTGCACTTTGCTCAAGAAAAAGAACAGATCAGAACAGAGTATGGGGAAAGTATGAACTGCCTCAGAAAAAAAAAACATGCATACCACATTACGCCTACTCAGATGACCCAAATGAGATATAATAATTAATATATAAATATGAAGTGCACGTTTATATAATTATACACACAATTGCTTCGCTTGTCAAACTCATTCTTCACATGGCTGGATAAGACCTACCTACAACCAACCTCGGCTGCTATAAATTACATTAAACTTAAAACTAATATACCAGTGATCTATTTGATTAGTGTTCCATTGTTAGGAGACTATACATCCATTTCTAAGGTTTAATAAAAATGTATTAATATCTAACAAAAACCCTCAAAGTACATCTAAATTCAGGGTGAAATAGCTTTCAAATATTAACTGTTCTTGTTATTCTCGAAGAGGCCATTATCAAATTTAACTTGATTTTCGATGTTTCTGTTCCATCAGCCAAGCAAAGATGGACTGAAGGTCAGAATTGCAGAAGCTAAATCTCGTTAGTTGGAGAGTTGAGTCATCAATTATATTTCTCTTTCCATTTCTTTTTAAAAGCCTGTACTGTGTGACTTATGCAAAATAAAAAAAAAGTGACGTAGGTAAGCCTTAATTGAACCCAGAATTGATCCAACAATCAAGTTAGTACTGTAGTATTTGATCCCAAAACTTTGATGAAGCTGTGTTAACTTTCACTAAGTTATAAACTATGTGTATCTCACAACCCATTCATCATTATATTCAACAAATAAAAAGTCAAAAGCATTTCTTTAGTGATACACCAATATTGAATCGATTATCTACAACTTTTATTACAAAGTGCTTTAAAGAAAAAAAAATATCAAAATGGTTCATGGTCAACAAAGACCAGCTTTGCAGATAACAAAAAGTTTGCTAAACTTTTTTAAATACATAGATAATTGAGACTATTCAACACAGAAAGTACTTAAAGCAGCGCACTTAACATTGCATAAATTTGGAGCATACATTACAATTGTAAGCCTGAATTTGAAATACTAAGCATATTAACCATACATGTGCAAACTTACTGCTACCCATGATATCACTGAAATAATTTACTATCTGTCCCTATCCTCAATTCTCCAGGGCTTGTAGCATAACGCGGTACTTAGACACCCGACAAGACTGCCCTGGACATATCAGTTCACTAGTGCTGTATGCAAAAGCTTCATATGTGCTAGTTGTGAAGTAAACTGCACATAAACACAGACTAAGACAGGCTTGAGGTATCGACAAGGCCAGCTTTTCTTTGCTATAAATATAACAGTGGCAGCAGCAGCAAGATATTTGTGACACGTTCTCAGACGAGAAAGTATTTCCTGAGACTGACAGAATTCGTCCAAATAGTTTGATGACGCTATTGTGGGTGACCACTTATTCTAGCAATTTAGGAGTCTTCTTATTAGTATAGTGAGGTTTCTGTGCTCTTTTACTGCATCTTGCCATTCTTAGATACTGAGATTGATCTAAAACTAGAAACTGACTTATCCAGATATAAATGTTGATAAAAATTATTTCGTAATTAAAAATATATTGCTTAATTAAATCAATGTTGTGTCCTTAATCGAAATCAAGTGAGGTTTCTAAACAGAAACAAGTACCAATATGTTAGCAATCACAGATAAAATTATGAACAGCTGAAAAGGGGAAGCAGTGTTTAAGCTCAAAATAATTGTGTTGCCATGTAAACAGTTCTAACAAAGGATGATGGTTTTGCCCTTGTGCATTGGTTCTTACGGCCGTTTACAGTCATAAAGTCTCTTGCTGAAAGAAGGGATAGCAATTACATGTATCCATTGTGCATACCCATTATTGCTAGTTGTGGACCATAGACTAGCTAGTTTATGACTAAAAGTGTTGTGCATACCACCCTAGCAGTCTCAACCATTAAATAAAAGACCTTTGCCATAATCCCAGAATAAAAGGAATTTATTATGCAATCCTTCAATGCTAGACTCTTCATGTAACAAAAATAACTTCTTATTCGATTGACAGAGAGTTCATTTTGGTAACATGCCCCAGTTCCAATAAATAAAAGGTCAGAAGTCTTATAGGTAAATAAAAAAAAATGACTTGTTAACTTTTGCTTTGAGTTATATGCTGCTAAGGTCTTTATTTTTAATCCACTACTACTCAAATTACATAATTACAATAACACAACAGGCATCTTGGACTATACTAATCAAATACTGAGTAAATCTCATTTTGTGAGGACTATGAAGAATGCAGGTAAAATTGAAATTTCACATCATCTAATTATTTTGTTTATAGATTTCTTATGTTAAAATTTAGAGGCCATAATCTGCACAACGTTTTATATTGGTTTTGATTGTTAGGTTTGAATTCTATTATTCATTTATCTTTTTATCTCTGTTGCTGTTTTTCAAAACCTTTTTAGAGTATAAAAAATCACTCATAGTTAAAATTGACGTTTAAATGTGTAGAAGGCCTGGCATACATGATACAATAATGAGGTTTGCTGCAAAGTTTGGTGGTATCAAATATTAGGTCTTAGAAGTGTCCAATTTTAACTGCAGTAACTACTGAATCTTTGCCTTAGTAGTTTCCAATTTTAAAATATTTCTCACTAACCTGTTTTTCTCAGCATAATCAGTCTTATCATCTTGCTTGGACCTGTAACATTATATCAGGCTACCAAAAATTGTAAAACCTGCCTTGTGCTGTATTGTGAATTTCAAGATCTTATCAAATCTACAGATACACCAATGGAAGAAGCGCCATATAATTGCAAATGGGACCCAACAAAGGCAAAAGACATGAAACATTTCTCTTTATCGATATGAAAAGCTAAGAAAATGTAGGGAAAAAATTGGACACACAATAAGTCTTATTTTGTCACAGGAATATTAAGATGAAAAATATGGCCCAAAATTAGAAAAAAAAGTTTTCCACACTTTCTCATACAATAATGAAGGATAGAATACTACAAAAGATGCTATATCAAAGGTAAGTGTTATCACACACAAAAGCTTTAAATTTCTCAAATATTTCATGTCTATATACAAGCAAATGTTTTCTATGGTAGTAATCAAAATAACAGGGCTTTACTTCCAAATTATAAGGGCATTTGAACTCACAACACATGATCTATGAAGTAAGAAAGAGCTGACAAAAAAGCAATAAAACATATGGGCTTTGAGAATGTCTAAGCAATATGTTCCGATGCTGGATACAAGTAGATTTAGAAATTTTTGCATTCATGACATGGTATTGATATTAAAAACAGTTTAAAGTTTTGTTCATCATAAATATGCCTATGAAGTGAAAACAAAAAAAACATCTTGATGCAACATGAGAAGGTTTTGTTTGTAAGTTTATCACTGAGGAAATAGTATGGACTCATAGAGATAAATCAATGCACATAAGTTAGTTTTCAAAAATGAATTGATAATAACGGAACAGATATTTCAAACATTTCCGCTAGTGCTAATCTGTACACCATTTTTGAAGCACTTAAATACATTTGGAATGAAAATGATACATTCATAAAATCACAAACTGATTTTGAACTTAAAAATCAGGTAAGGTAGCAAGGATATGCTAGGCATGTCTGAAAACTTTTTGGGCATCATGGTAAAAATTTTGCAACAAAAACGTTTAAAAAAAAAGAAAAGAAGAAGAAGGATTAAATAATGCAATTCAAATCCCTTTACAACATTAACACAAAATTTAAAAAAACACATAAAATTGATAGTAGCCTGGAACACGAACGAAGACTTGGGAGAAAAAAAATATTGACATAAACAATTGTACAATTTTAATGCTGAATCTTAATTTTAAACAGAAACTTTTGTAAAAGGGCAGAATAATTACAAAGGAAAACCAGAGAAATCTATTAAACAAGATAAATTTTCAGTAGTGTCTGGGAATGCTACAAAACCATTATCACAGATAACTCACAGCAAATTTTGGTAGTATCAACTACATAAAGTAAAGCACAAAGGTCAAATAAAAAATCAAACTTCATCTGCAAGAATAAGTCCAGAAACTTTTGCAAAGATTGAACTAATGGCAAAACTAAAAAAATACAATTAAAAAAGGAACAACATAGATGAATATTACCATTACCTATAATTATAATAGAACAATAATAAAAATGAATGAACTCAACTAAAACTTGAAGAAATTTTATAAAATCGGGAAGATTATTGATATTGAAGCCAAGATTCACTATATGCGTATTTCTTTTTCCAAATCAAACATGTAACGTGATATGTTAGATGCTATTAAGCAAGCAAATTATTAAGTACATCTTTATGTTACATTGAAAAGGTCAAGATATAACTTATGCTTCATTACTGCATTGACAAAATTCAAATAGTCAACAAAACCATGTGAATGAAAACAAGCCTTTTCTTTCATTATATTGAGCAGTAAACCCAGAAGACTCCATATAAACAAAGCATGAACAGAATACTATTAATGAAACCAGCTGAAGTAAACATACGTGAATTAGGAACAAAAAATCTATACTTTTGAACTAACCCTAGATGTGATAATATTGTGTCTTTGTATTTAAAATCCTAGTTAGCACCCTAAATATAACTTCCAAAATTTAATTCCATTCAACACCTACAGTTCTTATATATTATTTGCCCTACAGTAATAAGTAATAAATGGATAGGAGATTATAAGAAAAAATAACTTCATGCCATAGATCAATTTTCTGTTCATGTTCTGAAACTTTTCTAGAAAATCTCTAAAAAATTTAAAAAAAAAAAAAAAAAAAAAAAATATATATATATATATATATATATATATATATAATATATATATTTCCTTGGCTGGATTTTTGTTTAAACTGTTTGTAGGTAATTTCTTTTTGATATATTCTTTGAAATTTATAAGGAGAAAAGTTATTGAAAAATCTACTTTCTGTCATGTTTAACGAATTTATGTTATCATAAAGATAACATCATTCAAATGCTCAAGTACTGAGCTAAACACTAATAATATGATGGTAGATTTATAAGATCAAGGATTTGTCCACACTTTGATCCTTTTAGCAAAACTAATGCTTTTGAGTAAAAACCCAAAGCTAAGCTTTGACGACAACAACTGAAATGTCAAATCAATGGCCCAATACTCATCTTTTTTATGGTTCTAAAAATACTGTCCTTGGCATGAAAAATAATCTCTAAAGTACAAGAACTCAAGTACATTGAAAAAAATCTATAGCTTATGGTATACTTTTTACTTGGTCAGTTCATAATGTTTATACATGTATACATCTAAAATGCAAGAGTTTGAATCAGACACAGTTATGATTTCTCCAGGCACTAACGTAAAAGCATCTCTACATTCATACAAAATATCTTAAATTAATACCATGTTCCTAACCACCTGGATGGACAAGTTAAAAAAAATTTGTCATCATTATCTCAATATTACACATTTTACTTAGATCATATCAAATGTATGTAAGGAATCAAAAACTTGACAGCAGTGAGACTCTTAACAATCAATAATAAAATAAATATCTATGGTATCACACCTTCAAAAGAAGAAACAAATTCTGAACATGAAGAAACAGTAAAGGCAACATTTTAAAAAATTGTCATTTTTCCTTTCTTGCACTAATATCCATTGAAAATCGCTATTACAAAAAAAAATAATAACAACAAAACCAAAACAAACAAAAGAAAACATGTGAGTAAAGACACATTGTAAAGCTCTCATTAAAAGTGTGCATTTTGATCTATTGCACAATAATACATTCTTAATATCTTGAACTATATTTTCATATTTAATAAACTGATTCACTTCTAGTTTGCCCTGAAAAGAAAACGAATGTCACACAAAAGGTCAGCCAGAAACTCTTCAGTTTATTCTTTTTGGATATAATTACGATAATTTTTCAATTTCCTTTTTGTTCTCAATATTTTAGATATTATTTGTGCATTCCATTTGTGTAATTTATTCAAGGTCCTGATCAATGCCAATATTTCAATTCTGGCCATGTATAAACTTTGTGGTTCATAGCTGCAACTCTTATCTTAGAAATATAACATATAAACCCATCTTTTAGCATTTAAACTCATCAAGGAAAAAAATATAGCGATTTTGTAAAAGTCTCTAAATAATAAAGAAAAAAAAACCTCTCTCTTTAATCCCTTTCTAGTTCTTTGCATCTAGATACCCTTCATAGTCCTTAAGGTCTAAATATGCATAACTCTTATGTAAAAAGTACTAATCAAATAAAAATTAAAAAAAAAAATTATGGCAGCATATAAATTCTGTTCTGAATTGTTTAAGATTTGTATTTATTTGGCTTTCCAATATAACATTTCATAAATATGTCAAAATATATCATGGCAAAATTTCTGCTTAGAAAAGGATTAAAGTAAAGGATAAAAAATAAGCTTCTCAAAAGCCAAACTTGGCACAAGAGCTGAGACTTGCCTGTAATGCCACTCTTAACCTCAGATATACATACTTTTAAGTACAGTTCAGGTCAGTTATTTTGAATTGTTTTGAATAAAAAACTAGTTTCAAATTAACAAAAAAATAAATTATCCTTTTGTAAGGTGAAAGAAGATAATAAAAAAAAAAATAAACATCTTATTCTGAATTAACAAAGATAGGAAGGTGCTATGATGTTCCCTTGATTTTTACTTTTGAAAAATTGAAAAAAAAATTAGCCCTTTGAAGGATGAAGTTAAATATATGGAATTGAGTAACTGGGCCAGGAGTCAGGGATAGCTTATCGAGCCTGATAATATAAATTAATCATAAATATACAATACATATTACTCAATTTTATTATTATCATTATATATGTAGGTATGTATGTATGCATGTGTGTGTATTAAAAACCAAGAGAATATTCAATTTATCATCTGAATTTCCCTTAATTTTTCTTTGGTATCTACCCTTATGGTTATCCTCTTGACTGCTACATGTTTTTCCCCGAGCTAATGATTTTTCAAACAAGTACATTGGAATGTGGGTTTATTGCGACAAACATTCCAAAACAAAAAAGAGTGACCCTAAGTTCAATTATTACTCATGGCAAATGTTGGAAACTTGCTATGAGATTAAAATTACACATAAAAACTTGTATTGTTATGGGGCATCAACGAAACAAATAGGGTTATGATAAGGAAATACCTAGTATATCTACAGCCCACAGGGCCTCTCTATTTGGAGAAGGTACCTGCTATGACTACAGTGCAGCCAAAGGGCTATGCATTTTTTTTAAACAAAGGATTACATTTCCAGAAATGACTGAAATTATAAATAGATGATTTGTATGTACAATCTTTAACGGTTTTCTTTAAAAAAAAATCAAAGACTAAATTAAGTTAAGAAAGATTTAAGGAAGAAATCAATGGATCAACTGGTAGCTAAAACTGAAAATTGCAGAGATTTTCTTCTATTAATAAGGACAGTTATAAACATATTCATGATCTAATGGACACGCAAAGACAATTCATGAAAAGCTTATTATGTTCCCAAATAAGAGCTACTCGATTTCCTTTTTTTTTTTTTTTATGTCTTTGAGCCATTTCCAAAAATTGCAAAATAATACTTGAGGAAAAAAAAAACACATCAAAGGTATTATAAAAAATAGTGTGATAAAGATACACATGAAAACCAGTGTTGATAAGAGGAAGATATATGATAGTGTTGTGCTTGTATTGCAAAGAAGATGATCAGCCGATAAATGATATAAACCCTGAGCGATTCCTTTACTTCTTTACAAGTCAAGAGCATAATTATTACTTCAATTCCAAAATTTTGTTTGGTCCCAAAATTATAATCAAAACACCATGGCTAATACATCATACACTGATCATTTCAAAACAGCTTTTTTTTTCATTGAAGCAACATCAGAGTAACAGAAATGTTTCAAATCAGTAAATGGCCCTTAACAACTTATATGTAGAAGACCCATGAAATATCAGAATGGTATTAATATCAATAATCAAAGTATATTAAAATGTCTTTCTTCATTTTTCTTTTTTCGGTCTTGTTTTTTTTTTACTTTTATGGTTGATTATTTATGATGAAATAAAATAAGAATAAGAAAGAAAAACAAAAATACCACTGAATAATGCAAATTGATAAAAGAAAATTAATCAAAGAAAAAAATAACTTATTATCTGAGCCATTCTGCTGATTGCTCACTGCTTTGAATCTTTGACAGACATGTTTGAATCTGGATCTCTGTACAAGCTCTGTAGCAATGTATTAACCTGTGAAGAATTCAAAACAACTTAATTCATGAACCTGAAGAAAATAAGTGATGGGACATACACTTAGATGAAAAGGTAAAAAGATTTTTTTCCTCACAGATCAACAACATTATTCTTCCTTAAAAAATCAAAATCTCCATAAATTTCACCAGTTTGTGTAAAAGAAATACTATGTGTATGATGAGCATTCATAAGTGACAAATACAAGCAACAACTCCCCCCAAGCAACCACAAACAATTTCAATTATAATCCAAATGGCAAACTGCTCCACATGTAGAGGCTAAGATTATCACTTACCTCTTCCAGCAGGTGGATATTTGCCTCAAGCACAGTGTGGAGTTGTCTGACAACTGAGGCATGGCTTTCAGTCTGCAACCAGTAAAGATTGCTCATGGCTCGCTCTCTGCCAGAAAAACCATGGGATTGGAAAAATGCACTAAGTGGAAATGACCAACTGATTTCACTTTATTTATTTTTTTCCCAAAAAGTATAAATATACAATAAAAATTGGCAACCAGTTGTAAACTTAAGTATCCCTGAGAGACAATTTTGAGATGCTGTGTTTGACATCCAAATCAGAATTTCAAAATATGTGAATTTTCATTTTCTTATCAAAACAACAAAAATGATTAGATGCTTTGTGTTCAATTTAAACCACAGATAAAAGCAACACAGTTTGACATATAGAAACATTCAATTTCTTGAAGACAAGTTGTATTATGTCAAGCTGAAATGGAAGAGACAAATGATTGATTGAGGCTGTTCTGAACTTGATCTACAAAAATCAATTAGAAATCAGAACGCAAATTTTAATCTGGACATTCTTCCAATTGCTTGAAGGTCACTTTAGTGAAAATGATTTACCTAAAGCTCAAAGAGGCTTGTGGAGACCATACATTCCGGATTTCCAGTTTACTCTGAAGCAGCAAAATCTTGTATGTCAGTCCCATTGCAGAAAGCAGCAGAAAGAACACTCTGGAAATAAAAATAATATAATTAAGATGATTTTTTCATCCCATCATTCCTATCAAATATTGATCTGGTATAAACTAATCAACAAAACATACAGAGCAAAACATGGGGATGAGGAGAGATTAATCTTCAAAATTGCTCTTCACAGTTAAAAAGATTTTAAAAATAATTTCAGCTAATTTCTCTGCCACAGCATACAAAATAGTTCTGCATGAGGATGATTAATGCATAAAAAATGCTATGCAACTCTCTTGAAGGAACATGTTTTCTTTAATTAATGAGCATATCGATCAAACAAAAATTTCATTAAAACATTGAATTTTGACATTATCATGGAGAACATCAAATATAAACAAACAGATAAGACAAAAGGACTGTAAAATAGCTGAAAAACAATAATGATGTGATGACCAAGAGAAAAATCAGTCAGATCTCACTCACAACCAGATATGACTATTTAAACTTGAACTAACAAAGTTCTATGGTTTTGAAGTTATTCTTTTTGTGTTGCCTATTCATTTATCTGCTTATTGATCTTATTTTAATCAATTCAAAAATATTCTTCCCTTCTTTCTGCTGAAAATCTTGCCTTAACCCTTCCCCAAAATTTCTTTATATATCATAGCTGTTTTGCTGTACTTTGGGTGGATAATCTTTCAGGTGATAGAATTAGTCACTAGCACATTATTATGTCTAATCTTCTTTGGAATCATAGATATTCAGTTTATTTTCATTAATTTCCATCTTGTTGTGGAAGGAATGTAAAACAAGAAAATATGTAGATTATCAGTGTTTCATGCAGGATATAAATGGGCATCTTTAGCGCAAATAGTTATGCCTCAATTTTAAGCTGCCACTAGTCTGTCATTTTTAATTTCCTGTATAGCATTAACTAATCATTTTTTTCAAGACTGTAAATGCCAAAATGTTCAGAAAAACCCCCCAGGTTTTATCATGATTAGTTAGTACTAAGTGCTAAATAATTGAGATGTGACTGAAAATTCCAATGTGCTACACAAATAAGCTTTGTATAATTAATTAACTTTGACCCTAATACTTTATATGTATGATAAATTTGGTTCAATAAATAATTCTGTTCTTTTAAACAGAAGGAGGCCCACTAAAGTTCAATCCTTTCTTTAGCTCTGCGTCATAACATAATTGTCCAGTTGAGCCACAAAATTACCTGCATCCCCTGATTTTCAATCCCCAAGCACACCAATCAGTCATATTCGTTATGGTAATGAATGATAATTTAAATGAAATAAACCGCATCTTGAATAATTCAGAGACTGACAGTTAATGAAATTAGATCGAATTTAATGTCAAGATAAAAATGGTACAAATATACATTTGAAGACTATCTTAATATATTGATGACACTAAACCTAAACCCATTCTTGCAAGCAAACAGATCTAAACTCATTGTGCTATTGCTGTATGCAGTGCAAACTAAAGGAAATTGAACAAGGATCCACGGTAAAAAAAAGTATTTGAAATTTGCAAAATATCTCTCAGTCCTTGAATTAAAAATACTAATTAGACAGAAAACTTACAATATTGTGCACACTGCAAGCAGCAGGTTTGTTTGAGGTATTCTAAGAAAAAGAAAAAAAACCCAGCATGAAACAATTATCTTCAAAAATCACTTAATGATAATTTCAACAAAGTTAATCATTCAACGGCATAAGAGTGTTCTTTTAGTCAGGTTCAAAGTAAACCGCTAGGAACCTTTAAGATTCACAATATTTTACAAATTCCTTAATTTCAAATGCCATACAAGGGAAGTAAATGTTTCTATCTCGGACTAAAACTAAAAACTTGATATCAAAACATTATAAGGACCACCTAAGGGAATTGTAGAAATGTTTAACTATACCTTGGAAATTTCTAAAACAATATTTACTAATATCTCATTGAATAGTTTGCTGAATATTTTCCAAAAGAAAATTGCTTTCAAAAAAGGAAGTAACAAGCAAGAAAAAAAATACAAAATTAGACACCTAGAGATACATATTCACCTTTCAAAAAAAAAGCACTTGTAGTAAACATTTATGTTTACTTGAGGAGGAAGACCTTTTTAGAATATTTAAATATAATTACATTTTAGTTTTCTAGTCACTTTATCAAATAATACTGATTGTTCTTCTGTAAACAAAGTGGATGGACATGTTATAAGGGCTTTCCTAACACTTTTCTAATGTTTTTCAGCTCAAATAGATCTGCAAATAAATTATCTGCTTTGAAGCTATGCATTATGAAACTAAAAGTTACTGTTAATGTTAGTTCTAAGAGATGCCAGCACTGACTGTGCACATTGGCATACAACATAACAATTACTGTTCATTCTAATTCAACATAACAATTACGTTTAAAATGACAAATTATTAAATCAAACCTTATGGTACACCAAAACATTGCATTTTTTCTTTAGAAATTATCTTGCTAAACTAAGTACGATTCACCAACATATATATATAAGAGAGAGAGAGAGAGAGAGAGAGAGAGAGAGAGAGAGAGAGAGAGAGAGAGAGAGAGAGAGAGAGAGAGAGAGAGAGAGAGAGAGAGAGAGAGAGAGAGAGAGAGAGAGAGAGAGAGAGAGAGAGAGAGAGAGAGAGAGAGAGAGAGAGAGAGAGAGAGAGAGAGAGAGAGAGAGAGAGAGAGAGAGAGTGTGTGTGTGTCTCAAATTTTAAGATTACCCTACATGTATAGGCATGTAGAATGCTAAAAACATGGTGAAGAGGCATTAATTTGGAATAGAATACAGATGTAAAAAATAATGAGATTGAGCTAGCAAATTAAAAAAAGACAAGGCTTACTTTTGTAGTTTTACAGAAAATGTGCTAAAGCTGGTAGCCACACTTTTGCAGTTTAAACCTGCTGACCAAATAAAAGCAATAGAAATTTTACCAAATCCTGCACATGATGGGTTGTAGCAAAAAGACAGCAATTAATGTTTAATCTTTGAAACATTCAAGACAGAAAATAAGCTTATCTTCAATTCATTTCACTTCAAAACCAAAGAAAATTATCTATCACGTTATTTTCAGTCCATTTAAAAAAGAGGAAATGATGCACATTTATATAAACTATATCAACTTTACAAAAATTATTTAAAAAGAATAATATTTCTTAATAATAATACACAAAACATGTATTTCAAATTGATAAATAAAAAAAGGAATGATTTGCATAAGTTTTGGTTCTTGAGGGAAAAAAAAATATTCACCAGAAATGTGATATTTTGTGCTGACAATTCTAATTTACTCACATTGTGAACTGGCTGTGCGTCTGGTCCCGAAGCCCCCTGCTGGGGCAGACTTGTCTCCGTGTTTCCCACTGCTGCCCACCATGCTATGGTCTACATCAACCAGAGCCCTGCGGTGACCTTGACTGCCAGAGGTCCCAACACGTTTGAGGCGATCCAACTGCTGGTCAGCATTGAGGTCATCTTCAGTAGTATCACTCTCAGAACTGTCTTCACTAGTGGGCTGTCCAATCACACTACCCCCAAGCTCAATGCTCAATCCTGGGGTACCCGACGTCTGTAAATGATAAAAGAGGAATCAAATAGAAAGATTTTTTTAATCAAATCATACTGTGAGTAATACTCATCTTCTGATTAAGAAAAAAAAAAAAGAATAACTCTTTCATCAATGAAAAAACTACAAATGGAAAAAAAAATAACCAAGCACCCAGCTAAATTTAGCTATATATATTATTTTTCTTTACTCCTACATCTATCTGTAGACCATTTGTGATAATGTTAACTCTTATTGCTGAAAAAACATTGCGCATCTAGATCGTGTATATATATATATATCTTTTAATAAAATTTATACCACACAAAAAACAAAACAAGCTGCTCAAAAGCCTACGCTGAAATTCTGTACTTCCCTTACACCTGCCCAATAGATAATGCTCCTAAAAAAACTCAGCGAGAGTTATGTCCTTGATTAACTGGCACTCTTAGACCAAAGATTAAAGGGATGCATGGGCCTAGTCCATTGTTTATGAATTTATACACCTCGTTCTGCACTAAAAACAGACAACAGAAGCTGAATTTCGATTGCATTTTGCACTTACAAAGTCAAATATGCATACTTAATAAATAATACACTCAAAACCCTGTCTAGATCTAAATTTCTATACAATTCTTTGCAAGACTCCCAGATGTAATGGTCTAGCCTAGAGCTATGTCTATTGCTCATTAAAACGCAAGAGAAACATTTTCCAAGTAGTTTTCTAGATTGTTTACACAAAAGATAGAAAGAAGAGACTGAGTTCCCCATTCAGCCTTAACAACTAGTTAATTTAGCGTTAGTCTAGCCTCAATATCATCATTGCTTATGCGATCCGGTGCATGTCTTTCTGTCTATGTGCCTCTCTCTCTCTCTCTCTTTCCCTCTCCCAACTGTAATGTCCTCATGTAGTAATATTGTTTTGCAAAAGCCTCGAGATATGGTACTGACGAAGTTTTAAAGAAAAGGACGATATCACCCGTAAACTGAAATTCATGTCACTTTAACATTTAATTATCCAAAGTTACTTCCACTTGAGACAGAGACAAGCAGGGAGAGAGAGGAGACAGAGAGAGAGGAGAGAATGAAAGAGAGAGGGAGACAGAAAGCCAGGAAGGGAAAAAGTGAGGATAGAGAGATGAGAGGAAGAAAGAGAGGAAAGTGAGGAGAGAGAGAGAGGAGAGAAGAAAGAGAAAGAAGATTGAGAGTCAGAGAGAGAAAGGAAGAGGAACACAGAGAGGGAGGAAGAGAGGAGAGAGAAAAAGAGAGAGGGAGAAAGAAAGGGAGAGAAAGAGAGAGAGGAAAGAAAGGAAGAAAGCGAGAGTAAGAGAGAGAAAAAGAGATAGTTGGAGAAAGAGGGTGAGGAGAGAGAGAAAGAAGAGAGAGGAGCAAGAAAGAAAAAAAAGGACAAAGAGCGAGGTGAGAGAGAGAGGAGAGGGAGAGAGAGAATGAGAGAGAGAGAGAGAGAGAGAGAGAGAGAGAGAGAGAGAGAGAGAGAGAGAGAGAGAGAGAAAGAGAGAGAGAGAGACAGAGTTTACTGATGATAGGCAAGAAATCATAGCCGGCATGCGACAGACATGGAGCGCCACGAACGCTTTTCATGTATTACACTGGTTTTTTTTTTTTTTTTCTTTTAATAATAAATTTACCTGTTCATGCCTTTATAATGTCCAGATTTTACCTACATATCAAATGTTTGAAGATAAGATATAACATTCGTTATTTTCTGGCTCTCAACAATAATTTCTACTTTAAAGACTAACTATTACGCTTAAGCCCAGGCTGTGTTTGCCAGTCGTTCAAGGACAGTAACTATTGTTGAAATTTATTAGGGATATTGTCTATTGAGTAGCATGTCTGAAATAATTTATTTAAATATAAAAATCAAACTGAATGGTCAAGTGAATGGGTTCAGTTGGAAAATGATTTTAATTCAAAAGCTCACCACCTGAAAGTCCCATAACTCTCTTCCTAAAACACGAAACAGCAACAGAAATCTATCAACTGACACTGGACATATTCCAGTACATCTATTCCTGGTACCCAACAAAGTGTTGCCTTTTGAAATCATTTGCACAATAAATCAAACCACTCCATACTCACACACTATCTTGAATTTTGTATACTCTCACCTTTTGTGATCTTATAAATAGCCATTGCACAAAATTCAAATTCATTTGATTGTATATTTTTCAGTTGGATCAAAACATTATATCTTACCGAATCCTGGTTTAATTTCCACAAGGTGACAAGCTTCTTGTAAGTAGAATCTCTTGATATAAAAGAGCCAAACACATACTAAAATAGAAAAATGAAAAAGGTTAAGAAAAATTCTTTCTGTGGAACAAAAGACTGTCAAATATTGAAACCCAAACAAATATACAATGTGCCGCAGAAAAAAAAACGTCCCCCGGCCCTTGGCTTAGAACCTTTTTCTCTAATTCTCTTCCTTACAAAATAGGTTTACATTTACTGCATAAAATTTAGATAATATTGTAAAAGTTCATGTATAACATACTAAGAATGCCACTATAACAATGAAAAGAAAAGGAAAATTCAATTGAAAAACCAGATTTTCTAAATCTAATTAAATAATCATGTGCAAGCAATCTTACCTTTTGATCTGCTGTCTGAATGCCAATAGCATTAGGGATGATCAGAGCCAATTTTTCTCTTGTTATGCTGATAATTTTGTCAAATGGAATTTCAATCTGAAGAAATAAAATCAAAAGAATTGGCAATCTTCAAATTAGCATTCACTAAATAATAAATCCATTACCTATTAAAGGTTGTAATGGGAGAAAAAGGCACTCTTACTTTTAATCTGTAAAAAATATTTTGAAAAAAAACACCAGGATTATGATCTTTAATTTAAAGCAGTTGAGGCCTCAATCTGTGATTCTGCAAAATTTTTTTTTGGCTCATGTAATATGAGAGGTTAACCACTGTGGTAGGTAGGAAATAACAGCATATCATAAATGTGTATTAATAATGAGTTTCATTCTAAAATTATTTTTATACCCATATTTTTTTAAACTTTTTGTTTCCAATTTCATCTGTGTTGTCTTTACTAGCAAAGTCGATGGCACTAAACTTTAAAAAAGATTCTGAAAATTTAAAAGCCTGCCCACTTTTTGCCTTTTTTTTTTTTTTTGTCAATTTATAAAAATGGTGTGTGCCATAGAACCGCTCCTTAAAATAAATAACTCCCATTTCATTTGCAATGGTCTCAGTAACTGTACATTATACAGTTTTAGATTTTTCAAAAAGTTATATCTTTTTTATCATAATATATTATTTTAGTCTAGGTTATGAAAATATACATGGATTTAGCATTAAGTTTGATTTTAAAATTGTTTGTTTTCATGTTACTAAGGAATGATACATCCCAAAGAAATGTATTTAGCTCTGAGTTCTGACAATATCAGCATTTCAAGCAATATCAATTTGCACAAAGGTACAAAAAACATCTGAAACACTGTCAATATACGACACTACTCGGAGGTGTCTATATCCAAGTCTGAACAAAATTACAAAAAATTTGCACATTCAAAAAAAAAAAAATAAAGAAACTCTAAAAGAAATTGATGCTACAACATCTTTTAAAATATTTCAGGATTTCTGATTAACTCTTTGTGGAATCACATAATGGATCTAAATAGATATAGGTGTATCCGTTTCGTAAATGACTTGTTCTAGACATACTAGCACCTCATTGTGATTTACTTTATCCTTGATATGATTATATCACTGAATTACCACCTAGAATTTATTTGCTTTAAATGCACAAGAGAGGAGGTTAAAAAAAATGTACAATCCTTACCAATCTTCCACGGGCTTTGATCTTTGAGTAAAAGCAAGCCCAGTGGTGAGAAACATACAATTGCCCATGGAGGAGGATGTCTCCTTTAAAGGCGCAAGAAAATGCTGCAAAAACAAAAAAAAAAAATAATTGCACTTACATGATGAAAGACAGCTTGTAAAGGAAATTCTGTCATTCTCAAAACAGCGTTTTTGTTGATGATAAAAAGAAAATTCCACAACAGTTCACAGGATCACACATCTCCACATATGAGCTATATATAAACTTTTCTCCATGAGGATTTACTCAAACCTTTAAAAATTTGACCACAATTGTAATATTTTTTGTCAGGGCTTTGTCTTCATTGTCTAACCAAATTTACTGAGATTCTAACAAGGTGTTGTACTCCACAGAACCATGAAAACAATTTTCAATCGACTCCATAGTGTTATGAAGATGCTTACTTTCTTATTCTACACTTCATGCAAATATTTTTTTGGCAAAATTCAAACAAAAGTTCCATGTTCAATCATTGTGTAACACTGACAGCATATTTTGTTCAAAATATTTGGTTAGAGGAGGAGGAGGAGGAGGAAGAAGGAGAGGAAAATGATAAAGATGATGATGCCATCAAGCCTGAGTGGATCATGAAAAAATTTTACTGACCTTGAAATATTTTTCTTTATGTGTTCTATTTTCTTTTAAAATCATGATGTTTCTTTTGCATTTATTACAGCGGAAAAGTAATGAAAAAGAAATATGAGTCTTAAACAAATTTCATAAGATAAAATTGCAAAACTTCAATAGACAATGAGCAAACAAAAATATATTTTAAAGAAATGATATTGCGTTGATTCCTACTAATATATCAGGGCTTACGAAGGTGACATAAGAATGACTTAAGATATTGTTAAAACGATAAATTCAACTTATGCTCTAGTCATTTAAAGCATCTTTTGCTCAGATATTTCAGCACCCCTCCCCCCCCCCCCTTTTTTTTTTTCATATTAATTTTGCAATGGATTTTCTTTCCATAATTATATTTCATTATATCTCCCAATGCAATATAAAACTGAAATGTAAATTACCAACTTCCCTTGCCATGATTCTGATGTATAAAATTTAAAAAACAACAACGACAAACAAAGAAACAAAGACTTTCAGCACTATGAAGTTCAAAATTGTCTTCAAGATTTCAAAATTACAATAAATTAAATAGATGCTACTAAAGAAAGACAAAAAACAAGATAAATACGATTATATTTATGACCAACGCAGTCTTACATTCAAGGGGATATTCCTCAATTGGGGTTGATTTGAACAATTTGTGGAAGCGGATTGTCCTAGATTTGCTTATATTGTATGGAAGATCCTTTGGAAGAAGAAAAAGCATGACATAGAATGCGGATAAAAATGACTGAAAGTGAACACAGTTTGGTTATAAAATTTAACTTGATGTGTTGCATAAAGAAAGTTACATCAGTCTTAATGTATCAAGCTTCTCATGAAGCAGTGTTCATCAACCATTGAGTTTAGCCTGTTCTTTCAGCCCATCCCACAATGGCTCTCTCCTTGTTTATATTGAAGACTGTCAACCTGGGTTGCACACTAAAATGGTCTCAAATGCATAAAGAGATTAAAAATCAATATAGCACACACACACACACACACACTATCTCTTCTTGTATAAATATTTTAAGGGGAAAGATGAATTGAACAAAAAGTATACTTTTGCTTAGTGCCCCATGTAGCCAAAAGTCAAATTAAAAAAGCTTGGAAGTGGACTGAACCAATGACATGACTATGATAATCAGGTTAGGAAAAGTTAATTAAATTAGCTGCACAGGCATGATTTATGATAATGAAAATAAAACCATTAACTTCAGAAATAAGTAAGCCATGAGTAATAGAACTTTTTAGGAAAAAAATTTAAAAATTTGACTTAAAGCATATTACAACAGTTCAGAGAGAGAGGTATATAAAGTAGGCACTGATAATCACTCATGCTAAATAAATCAATTAAAAGAGAACAAAAGTTATACCATTTGAATGTCTAATTCATAATACCAACACAAAAAAGCAATAAACATCAGAGAGAAAAACATAAATATAAATATCTTATTGATTTTCACTCCATCCTTTCCTTCCTGTATTACCCACCACTGCCCACAAAGAACCTCACTATAGAAATATAAAAGTATCTAACACAATGACATCTTTTTAAAAAAAGAAAATGACAGTGTGAATCTCTATCAATATCAATATTGATTATTCTAAGGTCGGTAACAATGGCTTTCAACTTTAATTCAGGACCTAATTGATATAGATCTAGCTAGATGGAGAGAACGACTTTAACTTAAAGGCTTTTTTTACACAGAGAATGAGATTGATGTACGTCTAAACCTAAGCCTTCATGATTTACATGAAGAAAATTCAGGAGAGCCGAGTAAACATATAGTTTTGGAGCTATCAGTAGTTTTTCCAATTTGTTTTTGTTTTTAATGAGTTATCAGATGGCTCTATACAATTAGTTTCCTAGCACACACACACACATAAGTATATATATATATATATATTTTTTTTTTTTTTTTTGGGGGGGGGGGGGGGGGTGAAGGAGGTATTTTTTAATGATTTTTTTTTTAAATTGGCTTGTTTCTCAGAACTGTGTCCTTCTTTTAATTCTTTGGGGATGGGTTAAAAGGAGGCAAGAGGGTTAACCCATTAAATAAATAACAAAAATTTCTGTTTCTATTCTCTCTTAGTGTGCCTTTATAAAATTGGCAAATTAAAAACTTTTCTTTTTTAAATAGGAAAATTTTAAGCAAAAAGGGTCTTACCGACACATCTGGAACTTTCTTTGCTGGACTGATGATGAAATTAAGATAGATGGACATTAGAGCCAGTATTGGTTAAAGTTTATTAATTTCACAAAGAAAAAAAAGTATAAAACCTATCAACATATGCTTAACCAAAACATATGTTTCCAGTTGATAGGAACAAAAAAAAATAATTGAGTCAAATGTTTTCATTTTTATTTTTCTTGATTGTTTAATTGAAAAGACTAAATTTTTTTTACATCTTAAATGTGTCACAAAAACAAAAGCCTAGCTGTTCCAAAGAAATTTCAATAAGGCTAATAACATGTTTCTACATCCTTTGAATTGGTAATCAGGTTCTGCAGAGCATTAAGATGAAGATTTAAAATTATTTTTTATGCATATTCTTTTCATTACCTTATTATCTTTTGTTCTCGGACTGAAGCTTCATCTCATAATCTTTTTAAAAAATAGACAAGTATTACGTCTACTTTTCTTGAGCTCTGCCTCAGACAAGTTTTTTAAAAACATTTATGAGCACGTGCAAAAGTCCCAAAAACTTTGCCCCTTAAAAAACCTTAAAATATTTATTTTCAATTTATAGTCTGTTTACAAATATGAATGATACTCTTATGTTTGAATAGTCTGTCTCAAAAAAAAATAGCCAACAGCTGTAAGAATGAAAAACATCAACATATATTTTCCAACTTTAAGACCTAATCATCAACTTGACGCATTAAAACTAAATAACTGATCACTTCCTTTATGTTAGTATTAATTAGTGCCAAACAAATGTAATTCCAGGTAAACAACCTACTAGGCTACAAATCATTCAAGGAATCGAAAAAGTAAGCTTGTCTTCATACATGAAAATATTGAAAATATGTACTGAAGCTAGCTAGAGAAGATTTGAGTGTTGGAAATCCCATTTTTATATATCAAATACACACAAGGGAGATATAAAGATACATAATTGTTTATTGCAGATATTAAGGTTAGATGTTTTGAGTGATAACATCAATGAAAGACAGTGGTATAGTATTCTGATAAAAAAAAATCAGGACCCATCACAAGGGTAAGAACAAAAATATCTAATTCATTAGTATTTGAGCAGTGGCAGGCACATTATGTCTTAACATTTGATCAGCCTGGGAAAGTGTTAAGGCAGCTTCATATAGGTGGAGCAATAAAAATGAATCATTGAGCCTACATAAATTAGCGTACTTCATACACATTTGGATGCTGAATTAAATGTAAAACAGTATTGATGTGAAAGGTTTACACAGCAGCTATTGTTAATAATCCAGTTGAAACAGCAAAAGTTATTCGAGCTACGAACTTTCATGTTTTGTGCTCAGCAGCTTGATGCTCATAAAACACTTAACAAGATTTAATCAGCCTTGACTAATGCAGGAATCCATGCTAGCTCTCACCACCTAAAAGGTGACAAGGTTTTTGGGGGGAACACATGCTTAACTGCGATAAAAGTGAGAAAATGACCTCATGGAATGCATGTATGAAGTTATAGATAGCAATATCACCATTAACAAAACCGATAAAGTTCAGGTACTGCTTTGTAATAGGCACTCTACATGAAAAAGCAGTGAGATGAAGCAATGTTTAAACCTGAGAGAAGATAAGCCCATTGTATATTTTCATAACCAATGAATAATAAAGTAGTGTAAATTGTTTAACAGTTGCCTTTCTCCTAGATTTATGTACCCTTGAGTATTGAAATGTTATATCTCTACATCATCATTACATCACCAATTGCAAAAAAACTAAATTTAGTAAAACAATTTATACATTGTTTATGTTTCACATTGTATTAACGGGAGTGATTAAAAATACATGTGATCGGAAATGAGTAACTTAAAGAAAGAGTAAATCAGCCACATCTTATGTAACAATTTTCTTTATAATAAACATATGTGAAATCCAAATTTGATAATTCTAAATGACGTAAGGTTAAACATGAAAGGCAGTTCCAGTCATCTAAGAGATTTACAAGAATGTTAAAGCAGAGGTGTTAGATACACAAAGAGGAAATAGAATGATTGTTAATGAAAAAAAAAGACCAGTGTAAATAATCTATTGAAATTAAAAAAGCATTCTGGATTTGGGATGGTTCTATGCATCTCTCAAATGCCATCAATTGCCAAATAAAATGTCTGTTTTTCTGTTTGATGTAATATTCAGAATAAAGGGAAGTGGGATATTGTTCAGCAAGTAAGTTTCAAACAAAAGATTATCAAAGTATTGGAACTCAGAAGATCATTCTCTTTGGCAGTTAGAAAGAAGAATCAATTATGATACGAACATGATAATTTCAATGAATTAAGTAAAATGCAAAACAATAGATTCTGTAGGCACTCTATTGTTTCCTCTGTCTTAATTGGCCTTTAAAACTTAAAACAGTGGATTACACAAAATACTAAAGAACAAAAAAATAAATGAAGTGGTAGATAGGCACACAAAATAGTGGTAGAGAAAAAGAAAAATATAGCAAAGATCCACTTCTATACAGTCTCATTTACCCTTCGTTTGCATTCGAATTTGGGTTAAAAACTCGAGTTAACTGGAAATCACTAATTGTAACACTCTTCTTTTTGAGAGCATGCTGACTTCTGAAAGATACAACAACCACACGCTCAAATTAAGTGACATGCAATGAAAAGGATGAAAAAAAAAACTATTTAAAAAAAAATCTCAGTTAAAACCTTTTAAAACTTATCCAAGACTCATACACTGAAACAGTTATGTGTTTAGGTTAGCATGCATAAGATGTATATGAATGGTCATATAGAAAATTGTATCAGAATAAGTAAACCTTCGATGACTGGATGCAAAGAACACTTAAGAAAAACGCTGACTATTTAAATCAAATGGTAGTCCAGCTTATTCAACATTGCTTGGATTGAGAACAAAAAGATTGAATGGGCATTGGTTTTCCTTAAGCACTTGTAACTCTACTCCCAAGCAGAAATCTCCTTAAGCCTATTTTTGGCAGTTAAATTTATACAATATTGTAATTAAAGCAGTATGATCAAAATTTTTGCAAGGCCAAGCATTTCCTTTAATGTTCCTTAGTCTGCATACAATCAATATTTGGAAGCACAAAACATGTTAAAGGTTAGAAACGCTGCTAAAAGTTGATTTAGTACTGAATAATTGTCTCCTAACACTTTTAATGAAGCTTGGGTTAAAATTGCTGGTAAACACCTTTCATTTACTTATATTAAATTGATCAATTTTTAAAACAAACCCATTGGAATTAGATCCTTGTTTGGGTTTGTGGCCCCAGGAGTGAAAATGAAAGTGCATCTTAAAATTGCATGCAGACTTTCCTTTTCTAAAGAATGGGAAAAAAAGCAAATAAAAATTAAACCTTGAGAATAACGGAAGTACTAAGTTTCAGCAATGAAGAAACACATTTCCACCCTGCTTATACATTCAATACATGGTTTGGGATTTTCCTTAGAACGTGCAAAGGTCAATAAAAAGAGTGAATTAGTGACTTTTTCAGAAATAGCAGTGGGGACGGTAAGCATTAGTCACTCAGCAATCATATTGGCCATGGAATTTCATCAATTTTTTCATATGAACTTTTTTGTCTTGAGAAATATCCAATTATTTTGTTGTTGAGAATACAGCATAACATGTGTTTCAAAGTGAAGCCATTCATCTAAAAAAATAAATAAATAAATAAATAAAAGTGGTAAATATGGGCAATCCTTAAAACAGAACCAAATGATTAAAAATTACCGACAGTAATTTGGATAATCTGACTTTCAGATAATAAAGAGTCAATTAGAAGCAAAAAGTAGCAAGTCATGACCATAGTGGACAGGTACGATAAGAGGATAAAGTATATGAATTACATAATGGTGCCACAGATAAATGGTCAAAATAGAGAGAACATATTGGGCCCTTCAAAAATGCTATACAAAAATATAGAGCCAATGTGTATGAGATCGCACTTTTCCACTGAATGATGTTCAAAGCTGAATGGCGCCATCTCTCAAAGCACTTTAATATTATCATGAATAAAATGGGCACTATTCAAGACTTTGTTCAGCTCATCAATTGGGAGTTATTACAAACTCTGTCATTGTCATTTTGGTTCTGCAGGTTTCTTTATGCAATATCCTCCATCTTCTCCCTTTGCAGTATTTTCCGTCACAATCACTCCTTTCATTGCACTTAAAGCCTTTGAAGAACTAAAAGCTATGATGAAAATTTAAAAAATCAAGCAAAAGTAAGAACCTAGAGGAAAAAAAAGCATAGAAGAATAACAGATTACACATGTTTACCTTCCTTCAGATCGTTGACTAGAGACTGGTGCGGTTACTGTCTCCATTGTTTGTTGGTGAGAGCTTGAACCTGAAAGAAAAATTTACTAATATCATGTGATTCTACCACACAACTTTGTGCCACTTTTGTCAAATAGAAAAGCCCTATATTAAAAGGGCGGTAGCCATAGCAGAAGTAGAAAATTTCTTTGGAATCTTACTTATCTATATTATACAACGCAACTGCCACCTCTTTTTCCGCTATCTCCTCCAAAACCACTCAATGTAAAGTGGTGAAGTTTACTGAATTTCAATCTGCCAAGATCAGTTTCCCAGGTAGTACAAAAAAATGAAAGAAAAGTTATGGATTCAGGAAAAAAAAAAAGGCTCTTGAAAGTTCATTACATTTTTATTGTAATAAACTCATCAAAATTCTATGCCAAATTTGTATTGATTACCCAAATAACATTAAAAGACTGTTTTCGGCGGTTTACAATTTCAATGCAAACCTACCATAGGCTATGGATCATTTTATGGTCTTGGTGGAGAGATAAACTGAAAAGTGGGCTGCTTAAAAGATTGCACTCAAATTTAGTTTACTTTTTTGCTTCAGTTGACAGCGTAGAATTTCACCCTAAAAGCTACATTTCAATTCTGATCAATGGGGGGATAGGCCCGAAAGCTAGTTTGAACTTAGGCGACTCAAGCTTTGTTTTGGCGGGCCGAGCCCAGGTAACATAATTATCACTGTCAGGGTCAGGTCCGCCCATGACCGGAGAAAATCGCTGTCTGCACAAGCCAGTGCACAGATCTGCTGAATTTTATGTAATAAAATAGAAAATTCCTCGTCTATAACTCGCAATATCTTTGGAACTACTCATAGTACAGACATCGCTCAACTTACAACAGTTTCTTTTAAATTTAATTTGAAACCTGGTGTTACTTTGATATTTTTATCACCATATTTGTGAGTGTGGTTACTGCGTTTTCATAGTCCATGTTTTTAGCTATAATTTTACCTGCAATTCGCTCCTATTATATTTAATTGCTAATTAATTAAAAAGTGAATGTTAGATTATCACTTTTCAATATTTATCTGAAAGAACGGAAACCATCATTAAAATGATACAAGTTTTGTTGTGTTAGATGGGTTCAAAGTGCGTCCATGCCCTATTCATCATTGCATTTTTTCCCATTCAGTTCTAGATAATTATTCTGAGTTGAGTGAATCAAAAAACGGAACATTCTATTGAATCCCACACACGTCGTGTAAACGATTTGTGCAGAATTTGTGGGAGACTTTGTGCTATAACACCTAAACAGAAAAAGAACGTTTACACAGATCTTACAGAAACAATCATCAAACAAACACAAACCTTTACAAACAATCCATTCCTCATAGCTAGATAAAGCACATACAAAAAAGATAACATTTAACAATCTCAATAGCACATTCAGGACAGTTCACAAGTTATTATCCCACACAGCACCTATAGATGACAGCTCTTTACCAGACATTCAAACAGCAATAGACAGTTACATGGCAATTTACAGAAGAATATTTCACAACAAAGTTGTTCCAAAACAACATTTACTAGAACATTACTGCATTCCACACATAAGAAAACACGTTTGGACTGGGCCTCCTTGGAGAGCAGGGAACAGAAATCAGCCACCAGTTGATAGCACATTTAGAAAAGCATCGGGCACACAGGTTAACAAATGAACTTAATAAATTATACCACATTTTAACAGCACACCTTCTCTCCGAGCATAGGACAATACATGTGTCTGTGATATGAGATAGCTGTAAAATATGTTTTATAATTTAACTTTTATTTATTCTGAACTGCCAAGAACCAGATCTGTGATATGAATTTCTGTGATATCGTTGTATGATTAAATTTATCTTACAATTGTAAGTTAATGCGGTACAAAAAGGCATTAATGTAACAGTGAAGACAAAATTGATCAAGACTGAGTAATATAAAGCTCTCTCAAGACAGGGACAAGTACAAAAAATCCGTCTCCCGAAAAAAGTATTCCATCTAACAAGAAAAAAATTTGTGAGTAGTTTATTCAAAATTGATAAGGTCTGTATGTGAAATTTTAAAAAAATTACATGTTGCGTTTAGTTGTTATGACCTTCTAAAAATCACTCTATTGTTTTCTAATAATACTACAATAAATGCACTGTTTATGGCCATGTAACAAAAAAAGTACTTGAGCAAGAGTTTTCGTTCTTGCTTGTCTATATAGCCTGTTTTATTTAATTTTCAATGCACACTTTAAAATAAAACATAATTATCATTATTGTGGTTAGAAATTACAGCAAAATATCAAAAAAAAAAAAACAAAAACATAAAGTGCCGTGCAGGCACAGAGCCGCCTGAGTCTACCTGAGTTGACATCTATGGGTCAGGTCATTGACACCGTGCGGGCCTCCGCAACTAAAGTAGCACTTATGCCACGCAGTAAGTTAAATAATGTTATCATAACAACGTGAGAAGAATTCACACATCTCAAGGTTCCATATTTTATAAAACTATACTATGAGTGGCTCTGGAGGAGATTTATATCTGTTATCATGGTAAAGTTTGCTCAATGTAATTGTATGGCTTTGAGGAATATACTGTAAAATTTTCTTTTCTTTATTGCAGTAGTCTTGTCCACCTGTTCATTGTTACAAAGTTTGCTTTTCTTCAGTGCAGTTTTATACCTCTGAAGGATAGCAGCCTGTAATTTTTTGTTCAGATTCCATTTCTTCAATGCGGTTGTGTTCCACACCTGTTCATTTGAAAAGGCAATCATGCTTGTTGCTAATAAAGTTTATTTTTGTTTTTTTGCAAAATAATCAATTGCTTGCTCTTAAAGAAGAGCATTGCTGATATATCAGCAAGGACATTATCAGCAGTTTGATCCCTACACTGTTCGTGGGTAAGTTTAGAGCCTCCTTGTTTCAATTTAGTCCTGCCCACCAGAGAGTTTATTTGATATGCAGAAAAAACCTTAAATCACCTTGTGAGGATGGGCAAAATCAAATAACCAAAACCTTTTTAGAGCATTCATAAGTCAAATAATAATGGACAAAGTAACTAAAGTTTTCAATAATACCCATAAATATTTTCTAGAAAATTAACTACCCTTAGGACGAATAACTGTCAACCCTAAATATGTTAGCTGTCTTTGATGTAATTTAACCTACCCCCCCTACACTGTGCTTGATAGAAAATTTTCAATATTGTATGTTGTATAGAATAATGATAATTTAGCATAACTTGACTATATCTAAAATATGTTCAACCCCACCCCCACCCCCCTAAAAAAAGCAGGGGTATATTTTAACAAACAAAAAGCTTAATTAACTCTCCAGTATTACACCTCCACCCCCCTCCCCCCCCACACACACACACAAAGGAACAAACAAAAAACTCTTTAACATGGATCTTTTAGTGTTGGATCATGTACAGAACATGGCTAATGAGTACCAACCACTTTTAGAAGTGTAAAATTTTCATTAAAATAAAAAAAAAAATTATCAATTCAAAGATAAAAGCAACACTTTTCTATATGAAAGTGTAAGGCGAGGAGCTTCTTTTTTTTTTCACAAGAGTTCATGGCTCTAACTTCAATATCGAACTCCAATCATTACTTCTATTTCTCAAATGCTAACTTGTCAAAGGATTGACAAGATTTCATCTATTTCTCCAATGCTAAAGCACTGCTTGCATATGATAACAAAATGAATATAAAATAATTACAACAAAACAAAGCATACCTGATGAGACTGTCTGGTGTAGAGCTGAGGATCCCACATTTGATGAACGTTGTTCATTCAGGGACGGAGAAACTGTTCCAATGCTAACTTTGGCTGCCCCAACAGATATGTCCATTATTGCCTCAAGGCTGATGGAGAAACAAATATCGTCAGAGACAAAATGTCTTAACATTGCTAAGTTTACATTTATAAACACAGAATAAAAATAATTTGATAATCTCTCCAAGATAAGATAAGATAACCTTTAGCCTGCAATAATAAATGGAATTTCATGACAAGAAAAATTTAACGCAGACAAGATCATCCATCAATTGCAATTTTTAACTGGATTGGATATCTATTGTTAAAATGAGTAAGAAAATGACTAGTAATTTCATAAATATTTTAAAATCTAGATTCTATGTGTTGAGAGTAGGGCCTAAAATGTTTATAGAGTCCTTTTGGTCCACCTGCTCTGAAGAAAAAGATACAAATAGCTGTAGTGAATGTGGTATTGGCAACGTCTAAGTATAGACAATACCACATTCACTACTAATGGGACAAGTCATTGTAGATCACACATACCCAAGCAGCTTTATTTTAGTGGTGAAGAGGTCATTCAAGGGGAATGGAAAAGCTATACATTCCAATTAGAAATGTATATTGAGAATATGGACTTGGGCCCTCAGGATTGCAAAAGATTGCTTTTCTACACTTTAAGGGGAAGGGCACTGAATTATGCAGTGAGTATGGAGGAGTCAAATCCAGGCATAAGTTTTAGAGATCTGATGCAGCAAATGAAAGTTAGGTTTGGGGCAGAAATTAGATGTGAAATAGCATACCTAAGGCTGCAGAATGCAGTGCAGGAGAGGGAAGAGACCTTATATGAATGGGCAGATAGGCTGTGTGATCTAGCAAGGAAGGCAGTGACATCTGGTCAAGGCTCACCACAAGTACTGAATGTTATGGTTGTAATGCGTTTTTGTCTAGGATGTAGGGATAGAAAAACTGGGGTGAAAGTATATGAAAAGGGACCACCTGAAACTTTGGGGGAGGCAATAGAACAAATAGAATGGTTACAATACATTGTTGAAGCATCCAAAACAGGGCAAGGATATGCTGATAGAGAGTATTGGAGAGATCCAGAATTGTATGGACAATGGGAGCCAAACCCCAAAGTTTATCAAGTGGGATATGGGCATCAAAATAGGACTGTTGAAACTTATGGCAGTATTAGAGAGGACATAGGATGTGAGAGAGAGGCAAATAATTGTAAACGCACTCCACCTCAAGTGTGTGTCCAAGCAGAAGGAAACAAAACTGATACTGTTCAACTCATCGAACAACGATTGGGTAAGCTGGAGAATTTAGTGGCTGATTCAGTCGAGAAAATAATGTCAAGAATAAAGCACCTTGTCATAGAGATTGGGGGAGTGAAGAAAGAAATAGGGGAACTTCACACAGCAACTGAGGTGAATAGGGTTGGGTTAGAGGAACTATGCAGGGAGTGCTTACACGAACAAAATTCGTCATCAGGGAGGGCTTCTAGCATTTCAAGATCAAGGTCAGCATCACCAAGAGGTTGTTTTAACTGTGGGGAGATGGGACATAAACAAATAAATTGTCCTCATGTACAAAAGCATGTAACCTTCAAAGACAGCAAACCTTTAAACTAGACAGGACTGGGCAAGAGGTCCTATACCCAGTCCTAAATACACCTTCTTGCTCTAAAAGAGGCAAGAAAAAGGACTCTCCGTGGGAAAGAAGAAAATTTCATATCCTTAGTCAAGATTATGTTATTAAAACTGCATTAATTCCCCTTTTAGTCAGGCATCATGACAAATCATGGTCACCTCTTCGACATGGAAATTGACAGTAATCTTTGAACAGTTTCAAGGCTTGGAGGCAGGTGGGAGGTGCAACATCGCACGTGAATCTGGCTGAAAGGCAAGTGGGTGGTGCGACATCGCATGTGAATCTGGCTGCAAGGCAGCAAGTGGATGGTGCGACATCGCATGTGAATCTGGCTGCAAGGCATCAAGTGGGTGGTGCAACACTGCACGTGAATCTGGCTGCAAGGCAGCAAGTGGGTGGTGCTACATCACACGTGAATCTGGCTGAAAGGCAAGTGGGTGGTGCGACATCGCACATGAATCTGGCTGCAAGGCAGCAAGTGGGTGGTGCGACATCGCACATGAATCTGGCTGCAAGGCAGCAAGTGGGTGGTGCAACACTGCACGTGAATCTGGCTGCCAGGCAGCAAGTGGGTGGTGCAACACTGCACGTGAATCTGGCTGCAAGGCAGCAAGTGG